>CM060846.1:72995000-73595000 GCA_030762175.1 Metallyticus violacea | reverse complement strand
TATAAAATTAATTTTCTGATTGTCTCTTAAGAATGGAAAGCAGCAGAGTCAAAACTTTTTAAAGAAAATACTCTATGGACGGCTTCTTATATTTGTTACCTTAAAAATGTTATATATTCAATAAAATAAAATATATGGCGTTTCTTTGCACTTTAAAGGAAAATTAAATGATATTACTGCGGAACAACTGCAATAAGTTTACTGGTTTGGCATTTATTTCTCCCTACCAGTTCATTAAACTCTGGCTCAAGTTTTGAAGCACACAAGCGTAAAATGCTCATTAAAATTTCGTCTTTGAGTCTTAAATGCAAAACAATTTTCTTATTGGTCATCCTAAGGAAAACTTGCTCACAACATGGCTACATCATAAACTTTGCCGCGTTTTTCTCCAAAATATGACAGCAGAACTTGTAAGACACGTAACTTTATTCTGCTTCGTAGTCGTAGCTACGGAAATGAAATTATATTTCCCCTCATGCAGACGCGGGCAAATTGATTCTATCACAACATTAGGTTATGTTTACTTTTAGATGCTCGAGTTGCCGTAAATAGCAATCTAATAATTTTTGCAGGCTCAACCTGAGCTCTCCCGTAGAGTTTCAATGTGGAAATAAGAGTCCAATTTACGGAGCGTCTCTGTACTCCGCTCTCAATTGCTGTCGTATGCTTTCATTTGTTTCTGGTAACTTTGTGTTGTACTTTGGCCGCTTGTCATGGGCACAGCGCCCAAGGTCCACATATGTCGGAAGTTGAGATGCACATTTTAAGAACTGACTTCGAAACCAGCTGCTATTTTTCATTCAGTAAACTTAGTGCGGTGAAACAAATTAATAAAAACACGTGGTATGCCATGATAGACTATCGCACTCTCAGGAAAACTAAAGGTACTAACTTACCTAGTCGGAGTAAGTTCATTTTAGAGTTTACCCTCACATTAAAATGGCGAATGTGACATAATTTTAAATGCTGACGTATTCCTAAATCATTTGCGGTAGTATAAATTCATCGCCTCCGAACTTATGGCAGACGGTAGGTATACAATGTAAAATCATAATAATGGATGCTATGCCATATTTAAACCCTCCAAATTATTCTCGTCATCTCGTAATTGGACACTATATATATAAACCCGAGAGTTTAAAGCAACCAGTCATTTGATTAACTCAAAGATTTAAATATGTGTTTTACATAGCAGCTAGAGGAATCCTTTGGAACTTTTCATAGGTTAAAAAGTTATAATCTTTCGCAGATACTGTAGCAGAGGTCTGCTTGGTTGTAACGGGACAAACCTAAGGTTAACCTGTTCCTCATATGACACAAGAAATACTCATCACTGTATTGGCTACACTTTTGTCTTGTTTTGTATTGTACGTTGTTGATTTGTTTTATTTACGGACGCTCTGTGACATCTCAGGTCATCGGTGAAACGGCCGATAAATTTTGCTCAGAGGCCTCTTCTTTCAGGCTTGAGGTTCTTTTTCGCGCCGTAAATCTACGACATGGGACCCACGACTTTACTTCCCTTCTAAACGAAGCCCATATTTAGAATTTTTACGCCCGAAAAAAATACATCGATCCCAGCTGGGATTGAACCCGTGAGTTTGGGTTTACGAGGCAAATATGGTTCCAGTAGATCACCAGAACTGGCGTGTTATTGTGCGTCTTCAAACATTAACTCTAATTGCTTCTCCGTAAAAAGCACATAACTATTTATTAATTTATTAAAAATTCTTTTGGAGGGGAAAATTTGTTATGTACTTCCTGTTCTACAGTTTTCAATTTAACGTTAACTTTCCTGGTTATGTTAAAGCAATTTATTCTGCATGCATTGACTTCTTCTTCTTCTTATTCATTTAGTGTTTCAAAATATTTGCTTTCTATTATTAAATTAAGTTAAGTTTACAACTTTATCACTAACGACAAAAAAACTGCAATTAATTTATTTGCCGCCGCAACGAAATAAAGGAAAATAAAATGTTTGAGGGTAAAGTTTGTGCTTTTATGTTAATATTTATGTTATTATTGACAACACTTAAAACTGGCAACAAAGTTCGCTAAACTGTGTTGTAAGAAATGTTGAAAGTTATACTTCTCAGCGGCAATACACTTTCCGGTATTTGCTTAGGTAATTCCTGAACTTCATACAACTTTTTTCCATAAGGAAACGGTAGTTCTTGTCTGTCGCAACTTTTTAACAAGTACGGGAACTGGAACATAATCGCTTACCACTTCTCGGCAGTAATCCGCTTTCACGTATGTATCGTGTATAAAAGTCGATCTTCAAGAGTGTAGTGGCACAACTAACGAAGAACAATTACCACGCAATTTACACTCAACGAAAGCATGGAGTAACACAGGAACGCCTAGTCACTCAATGACAAGCCCTCCTTCAAAATAACTGTAGGCTGCTACCTGCACATGCATTATACGACCTTGACTGGTATCTCCCAGTACCCAACCGCGGTCTACAGTCAGAAACTCATTTTTTCTTAATTCGAAACATCCGACAACATTCTCCTAGCAGTATAAAGCGGCAGTAAGCTTTATACTGCTAGTAATTGAAGGATATTCCTGTGAGACTGCAAGGGCAATTGTTTTAATTCAGCTCATGCTGAGGTTTATATTGCGTAGAATAACGGGAGAAAATCTGAATTCGGTTGACAATATTGCTAAGTGTCGGTTCATTTTCAACTCTTCATTAATTTATTTTCTACATATTACTTTTACACTAATCTCTCAGTATCCAGGTCCTCGATGAGGACTTCTCTCTTGGGCTACTGGCGACTTTGCCAACCACTGGCCTGTATGTGTGCTGCATGCTATTCACTCTCTTGACGTAATTCACACACTTTTATGGTACTGCTCACGAGCTGGTCATTTAACATTAGCTAGCTCAATTTGCGCAAGGGGCTTATCTTCGCTCACAGTCAAAGGTGCAGCGTAACTCTTTAAAAGTTCCAGACTATTGCGCGCTAAACAACATAAGCTATGAAAGAGCGTGATCCAACTGGCTTGAACAGAAAAATGCCTACAGGACTTAAACGCAGCTGGAAGTTCTAATGTAATCTGTTTTGAACGTGAATTTCTCCAGATGGATGTGTAAAGTGTTGCAGTGAACGACTTACAGTTATTCAACAGGCACTGGATATTGTTAGATGTACCTTTAGAAGTTCCTGATCATAAGGAAAAGGTGAACAACCATGAAACATTTTTTACGTGTAGAAACCAATACACAGAGTATCAAATATAGGGGTATACGTTCTTAACAGACAAATATAAATAAATGAAAATGAGCCTGAAAATACTTAATTTCCATGACATTATTGCTAACAAACCAAATAATGGTACAAGTGAAAAAATAATGTATTTTACAAACAAATTCTCAAATTGGCCATCTACCTATTCCACAAATCCCCTGAGCTACATTCTATATTTTGAACACTTCTGAAATGTTTGGCATTACCTAAAAATATGTTAGAAACCTTTTCTGCAGAACGTCAACAAACCGTACATTAATTTCATAAACCAAGTGTTCCCACAGATATAATGAACTATCATCCCAAAGTAAACTGGAGAGGCATCAACCTTTTCTTTACATGTAGTGGACTGTTAGAAGTTAACAGGTGCAGTCCATTTCTCCATTTCTGAGAAGCTACCCATATAATATTTCTTGTCAAACTGGCCGGGAGGAAATGTGAACAAGGAAGATAATTTATGATTATGATAAATAATAATTGTAGATGTCACATGTATAGCCAACTTCATCGGCTAACAAAGTAAATGTTAAGACATTCATAAACACAGTACATGCTATAGAATACGTTGATAGATTTCTCTTCGTGGCTGAAAGTCCGCAACAGTAAGTCCTTGCACCCGTTGAAGGTGAGAGTACACAAGGTTTTCAAACAGAATATTCCAAATAGTCATGGTAATTAATGCAACTTTTCTTGTACTATCTGTTGCATTTTCGCCTAAGTTACGAAGAACTCCTTCACAATCACAGTTCGGTAATTTTCTTGTTCACCTAGCATCCGAAACCTTTCTCTAAAGATATAGATAAACATAGCCTATTATGCCCCTTAAGGGCAAAGGCCTCCTAACAAGTAGGAAAGCTGGCTTTTTCCTAACGTGGTGAGTTATTCCACGCTAGTTGTTCATATACTGTTTAAGACACTGACTGATTTATTCTTTGGTTATTCCATTTCTCACTGCACTAGCTGCTTTTCGAGAGATTTCCATTTTTCCCTTCCTCTTTCTACTCTTGACCAATCTGGACCTGCATGTTCCTTGAAGACGTCTGTCCATCTTCTGGGTCTGCATTGTGTCCTTTTTCCTATCCTGGGGTCCCACATGGAGATCTTGTAGGTTCATCTATTGTCCTGTATTCTTGCGACGTGACCGTCCAAGAGTCTGTTTCTCATTTGTGTATTCTTGAATATTTTCTTGCACTAGGTGCCTATCAGGGCACATTTCTGAAAAAGTTCATCTGTATTCTCATCTATAAGATAATACAGATTATGTAGATGTAGTTCATATTTGACATCTCACCCACAAAATATGTTTACTTTATACTCAGCAAAAATCAAAATACAATTAAAAAAGGAAAGTAAATGTCAGGCCAACGTTAAAGAAGAAAGTGATTACACAATGAAGGCATAAAATGTCCGTATGGTTACACATAAAATCGGAACGATAGCTTGAATCGTGCGATCTGCACTAGAAACCCAAAAAGTATATGAAAAAGTTTACTGTACATGTTGGAGTATACGGTGCTGTTCCAACAAACAACGAGGAAACATTATAAAGTGCGAATTTTGTAACGATAGACAACGGGAGGAAGAAAGGAAGCAATGTGACAAGCAATCTAGACAAAGAATGAGAGAAACAATAAGAAGAAACAAGAGATTAAAATAATACATCTGTGTTCAAGACTCAGTGTTTTCAGGGTGCAAATATACTCGTAATAACAATATATATATATAGACAAATCACAGTTGTCTTTAACAAAAACGTGATTTTACAAAGATGTCTATTACACTAAAGTATTACTATGTACGGTAACTACAGAAAAAACTTAGCTTTCTAGTGCAAATCATTTATGAGAAGTAGGTAGTTTCTTAAATGTAACATTACAGGTATGGGATATTTCAGGTATGACTTTCTGAACAGGCACTGAACTTAGGAAACATGGATATTTCTGAAAATAATTAATAGATAAGTAATGCATATTTACTATAATCTCAGTATATATAAGATTTTCTGTATGAACCATCATGAGTGGCCTAGGTCTTTAAGGCGCATACTCGTGAGCGGGAAGTCTTAAGTTCGGTTCCCGCCAGGACCGTGCTTCCTGACTGAGGTTATTTCCAAGTATTTTCTCAGTTCTGAAAAATGGCAAATTCCTGGGAAATACTCTAAATTGTAACGTTTTCTTTTAAAAAAATCGTTTCTAAATTTCTCATTTCACCTCATGTATCATCAGTGTCCACCGCCCGTGATACCTCAGTAGTAAAAACGAGCGTTAAACACCATAAAAATGATGCTGTCCATTTTTTTTTTTTTTTTTTTTTTGATATTCATGAACATTTTCTTTCCTAAAACGTTGTAGCTTTCTTTACCGCGTTACCTGATTTTGTAAAGGCTGAAAAACATTACTAGCATAAAAACACTTATTTGAATAACAAAACAAGCATTCTTCACATGAAAAAAGTTAACGTTTGAACAAAAACGCAGCGATGTAATCCACATAGGTCTAGCCAATCAATATATTTCAGAACAGAGATAATAGAAAATGTTATGGCAAAATATTTCAAAATGCATGAATTGTTAAGAATATCAGTGAATGAAGCGTGGTACACCACACGCAGTCGCTTTAAACATATTTATAATTCGGTGAAACATCTATACCCTATATATTTTTCTGAATCAGAAAAAAAAGGAAAAAATAATTTATTGTTGTAAAAAAAAAAACGAAAATGTAATATTTGGTCATTTTACATCTCAGAGTTCCCTTACAAATGAAAGTAACATTCTTTTTCCTACAGAGTTTAGCTGCTTAATTCAGAAGGTTGTGGACATGAGGAAAATGATGAAAGGGAATAAACAAGAAAGTTAGGGTGGTGAGCATGGGCAACATAGTTTCTTTCTTTTCATTTTATCATTTAAATTAAAAATCTATACCTGTTCTCCGCGACGGTAGTAAAAAGAATGGGGGCTGATTAATTAAGCCCCACGATGAAGTGCCAATTAGCGGCAATAATAAAAATAATTCTTTATTAATTGGGTTGGAATATTAATTTTGATTTAAATTGGAGTGGATATGATGTTTACTGTTAATGTAGAATGTCACTGCCACGGCTTGAAAGTCTGCGTCGAACACTCCTGCAGCTATCGGAGAGATGTTCTCTCAGGATAGCTGAAATTACTTCAAGCCTTTTTCTGGAAAATTTCCTGGGGAGGAAGAAGATGCGGATTAAGGCTTCACAAATGACAATACTTTTCACACTTCACTGTTAATTTTATTAGTCACCTTCCTTTAGCAACACTTCCATACCATTTGCAAGGAGCTGTGAAATTTTGAGATATTTCCTGATACCGTAACTCACAAATTCTCTAGTCGTTCGCATATACAAATAATCTAGCTAGGTTTGAAGTGATTGTTGTCCGCTACTTGCACTAAAAATTATTATTTATGATACGTCTTTAAGCTACAGTTTCTTGTGATCCCTTTGTTTACACAAAATTACGCGCGTTCCATGTTCCACCAAACAAATTACATCATTGGTATCTTCTAAGCAAATTCAGCTTCACTGTTCCAGTTCACAACGTATATTTCTCTCAATTTAAATTGAACTGCCCTATCTCTCCTTCCGAAATGAATTGTTTCTTAGCTTTCCGAAACGATTCGTCCTGTGTCGTTTCCCCAAGCGAACTGTGTTGTGTCGTTTCCCCACGCGAACTGTGTCGGAAAGGCCTTCTAAATGCTTTTAATGTCTTCCACGGGAATTCAAATTTTCGAATATTCCATACGCGTTACCAGATTTCCTCCTTGATTGGCTTAATCTCTTGCAGCTGGAAGTTTCTTCAAGAAACAGTTTAAAATTCAAGAACGGATTGACTAGATTTACTTCATTGTTAGCCAGAGACGTTGTACAGGAGCGAAAATATCTCTTTTTAAGGGACGGTTGCCCAAGGTAAAAGCTCAACATTTTTTCCAAGGACTTATTTCACGGAGATGAAAAGGAAGGTTTCCTTGATATTGAATGGCTGGCCTTGCAGATGGCACCAGAAAGTCGCTTGTCGCTTCTTTGTATTATATGATACTTTTTAACTGTATAGCAGAGATTCCGTTTCTTGAACAATCTATGCATTGTAAAATAAAAAGTTAATATACGGGATTAAGTCTGCATGTCCCGTTACATCTCATGTGTCATTTATCATGTTGAAACATCTCATATTTATTGTATTTTCTTATTTCCTCGATATTTTAAATGCACAATTACAGTAAGAAAGGAGTGTATATTGAAATGGGTATTTTTACTACCTATAGTATCACTGATCATGGGAACAAATGTTTTATAATCAATTAGTTTAATGACAAGAGAATGGCAACAAAATTCCGTGTTGAAACACAATGGCAACAGCTGCTTTGTTTGAAAATAGAGCAGGTTGCCAATAAGCGTTGGTTCCAACGACTCAATAGTGGAGATATAATCATTAAAGTCCTAAAAAGCTCTGCCATATTTGAAAATATGTGTAAAAATTTACTACTAAAATCTATCAAGAAGCACAGGTAAATTGTCAAAAAAACTTGATCGCATAAAAACTTATACAGAAGTGTCTACCCGTAATTTATGAATTGAATTAACGCCACAACATGCTTAGCACCGAATGAATATCACAAACCCCCATGAACGTAAGACGTTTTAATTAAAATACTATGAGTAATAGGTCTGTTACTGAAATTCTAACACAATCGGAAATGCATACTAAATAGTCTCTTACCAATTAGCTAAACTTCTTACTCGTGTCAAGAACGTGAGGCTTATAGTGAAAGAATTGAGAATTTAACCACCTCATGGAAACAACCGGAGAAAAAATTGCAAACGTTACTCCAGATGTTCTTGTAACGGCGTAGACTGACAATGAATTTCGTTTTGACGTCTGCCGTGTAGTTAATGCTGTGCATATTGAAACTAACTAAGTTATTTAGAACCTGTTTGAGTTATTGAAATAATTAAATTAATTTTAAATTAATTATAAATAATACATACTTCACAGTATCCTTGTGAAAACCTATCATTCATCCTCAGAGACTGTATGACAAATGAATTTTATAACAACGCAAATTATATAACTATTATGCAGCCAAAGCTATTATAAATAATTTACAAAATAACTTCAGTGGTCTGTTATATTATATAAGTTTATTTATTAGCTATTAAATTTATAAACATGACATTCAAATTAATTAAAATTTTTATTAATGTGAATAAGTGTAGTATTGCTCATAGAGCTGCAACTGTTCGCCATTGCCTAGAAATACTTTCATCATTCAGACGCAGTAAGGCCTGAGTATCTTCAACTTATAACATGATTAATCTGCGTTTGAAATTACCGTTAGTGTGCAAGGCGGAACTCGTTGTCTGCTCGGACTGTTGTAATCAAAAAAATGGTCGCTCTTCCCGAAAATTGTCACGCATACTTGCCACATCTACGGCGAGTTTAGCAAGAATACTACATGATGTCCGGTTTCATTCCTAAAAAATTCAGAACACCCAGAAGTCGATTCCACAAGACGAGATAACGCGCATTGAGTTTTACAACATCACGCTCAGAACATCTTTTGATGAAACCCTTCTATATTGACAGTTTGCTGTGGAGAGGCAAATTGGTATGTAGAGATTCAATGCTTCATTTTCCTTTGTTCGGAAGGTATGATGAACTCTAGCAAGATGGAACTACTGTCCACACCCATAAGAGCAGCTTGGAGATGGTTGGTAATCAGCTTTAATAGCTCATTCAATTCACGGAAATTCCTACCATATCCTTCTTTTGTTTTGCATCTGAAGGAAAGTGCATTAAAAATACTGTACACCAGAAAAAAAAATTATGCAATTGAAATTTGGACATTGCCCTGTGAGATTTTTAGAGTTTAGACCACTATATTGCAGCTAATGGTTTTCACATTTCGGATGCAATTTCTAATAAAAAGTGATAGTCGTTGTCTTATATCTTATTGGCATATATTATATAATGTTCTCTAGTTATTAACATTACTATTGCTCTGTCACCCTGTACGAAGGTGGACTTATTCGTTGTATCTGCCTTGGAAATAGCTCATAAACCATGCAGCTCTAAATATAAAGCATTTCATATGAAAAATACACTACGGATGCTATTAAGTGTACAGTTAAAACTGAGCCGAGAAGGGGCTTATTCTTGCACATAAAAAGAGTAGATATTATTAGATTTCTGACGGCTAAATTAAATTCCCATTGGCGTTATGCATAAATACAAGTTTACTACACATTTGAAAGTTTATTGCACATTTAAGAAATCAGTTTGCTGTATATAGTTGGCATCACTTGCGAGGAAGTAGGAGGAAAGAGAGGGCAAAATAGGAGGGAAAGTGGAGCGTGCAGATAACCGCGGGATGCTACCCCGAAACCCTTGCTCTGTAGCCCACACAAGCGACTGCCATAAAATCGGGCGTCTAGTGCGTGCCGTCCAATCGCCATGCTCGTCAAGTTTGTCTGCCAGCCTGGCATCAGCCTCCCATTGCCGGGCTCACATTATTCTTTTCCCTATAAAATAATCCGGCAGCAAGGAGAGGGAGGGAGAGGGAATTAGCAAGTGAGAGAGAGGCATCGGGGGATCCCCGGCATTCAACTTGACGGCTGTAAAGTGGATGCGAGCCGACTTTATGACGAAAACTCCCTCACATAAAACACACAACGTTCAAATAGGCTGGCGAAGCGTAGCACCCGCGCAGGCGCGTTTTGTCGCTACGTAAGAGTGTCTTATGCTCGGCACGCCACCTGCCGTTTCTCTCATATTCGTCCTGCGACCCACGCGAATGCTTTCAATGGCCAATCTAATCGTAAACAGAAACGTCCGGCACATATGTTAGCGTTCGAAGACAATACCTGCAACTTAAGTTTACTGCGCACGTGTACGGAATGGCTGGCTCCGCGAGTTTGGCCCTTGTTGACGAATTTACACTCTCAATTCTGCAGTTTCTTTAGGGTGAAACGAAACAGCGATTTCGGAATGCGTACGTGTTCTAACAGCTGTGCTGTGAAGATAAAAATAAACGAAAAGGAAAGAAGAAAAACAAAAACAAAATTTTGCAGATGATAAACATTTTTTATTTTATTTGGGACAGGTCAAAAGAAGTTAAGATTAAAAAGAGTAAAAATTCACTTGTTTAATTCCAAAGTACAAAAGATTTGATTATAACTGTTTTAGCTTATTTAAAGTGATACATTTAAAACGTAGGCAGGTAATCGGAATGTCCTTCAAAACTGACAGTTTAGAAGTCATCACAGACATATTAAATTTGAAGGAGTATAGAAAAATCTATTGCACCCTTTGCCTCTGAAGCAATTGATCCAAAGCTCTTAGTAATATCCTAAACATTTTCAAAGATTAACCACATTATGATGTTACTCTTAGGTGAACTTATATGTCCGACTGCTTTGCAATTTTTTTTAATAAATCTACCTATATCATTTTTGAGGTTTGAGAGTTTGTACTCTTAACTTCTTTCAGCGAGGAACTACGGCAAATGTTGGGCATATACGAAGACCCGGCTTTGATTATGGACAATTGAGCAGTCCTTTTTGGGAAACCTATGTGGTATTGAGCCATACTTCTTTTGTATTCATTCCCACAAATTCCTCTGCAGAACATTGCTTGTTATTTCAGCTCACTACATTATATTTCAATCCACGTTGCAAAGTTTTTGGAATAGTTTGTATGGATGAAAAATATATAAATTACTTTTAGTTTAAGCACAACATAAAATAGATACATCTGACAGCTTTACGGATAACAAGTGGGGTGACTCAGGAGGCAAAGTTATAGTCTTATTAAAATTAGAAAGGGATTCACAGTTGTGATTGGAGGGGAGCTGCGTTGTCACACGTATCACTTGCATCATGTGGTCGCCCTGCGCGCTCATAACTTATTCTGTTGCAACTGACATAGCAATAGCAATTATTGAAATGAAATACGATAATTAACCACCATGCATAACGTACTTACAGTTTTCTGCTTTGAATTCAATTTCAGTATCTGGTGATCGCGCTTTCAACAGTCTGATTTTTTTATTTGTTTTATTTACGGACGCTGTTTAACATCCTAGATCATCAGCGTCCTTTCAATTCTAGGCTTGAAACGGCTGACAAATTTTGCTCAGAAGCCTCTTTTTTCGGGCTTGAGGTTATTTCACGTGCCGCAAATGTACGGCACGGGATCCATGGCTTTACTTTTCCTTCCGAAGAAAACATACTTAGGATTTTTACGCCCGAAAAAATACATCGACCCTGGCCGGTATTGAACCCGCCATCTGGGTTTAATGGTTACCACTACACCACTAGGACCAACTTTCGATAGTCTGAGAAGCTAATAAATTTACATGTATTAGCTATAGGTAATATATACATTTTTTCATTGTCATTTTTAGTGCCTAAATGTAGGATCAATAGGGATTTAAAATAAAAAAAAAAAAATCCGCAGTTTTTCATATAGCAGTTGCATGTTTGGAATGAAGTGGAAATCCGTAGTTATGGCAACAACCAATAACAGAGCGTATTCTAATGAGATGTCACTGCAATGTTGCCGGCACTAAAAGTTAAACTTGAATGGCTACATTTATTTTGTACAGCTAAGATGCGAGTTAATATTTACAAGACGTACTGGGGTTGACTCATAGACACTGGTCAATTGCAGGAATCATGTGTTGTGGGGTGGACCCCTAACCAAGGTAAAACATTATATATATATATTAATGCACCCATCTTTAAATGATTTTTCAAATTTGTACCCCGTCTTACTTTTAGAACACCGTACATTTCGCCGAAACCTATCGCCTCCAAATTTACCTCGTTTCTTTGCTGGTTCATATCCTTGCCAGTGCCCTAAATGTGAAACCTGTGCGCTAATTATGCCGTGCCATTCATTCCACAGCCCAAATTTATCCAGAGAATTTAACATTTCTTCATTTGCTACTTATTATTTCAAGAACGTCGTATATATGTTATCTTGTAAGCTTTGAAAAGCATTTTATATTGGTTTAATTTCTACTGTATCGCAACGTATGAACAATCATAGACATTCTGTTAAAACCAAGTCTCCCTTGCCGGTTGCCCAATATGCCTTATCTCACTGTAAGGATTTTGATGATGGTTTTAATCTAACATTTATTGATGCGTTACTACACAATGCTCTGAAAGTTTACTCAGAGATAGAGAAATGGCATCTATTTTTTTTTTACATAAAGCGCGTATACCACCTGGTTTAAATCTTACGTATTAATTTTTCCCCCCACACTCTCATTTCTAGTTTCATCTGTTTCCAGCATAACGTTACCTTCCATACTCAATATTTACTTTTATCACCTTCACTTGTCTTCTTGCCATAGAAGAGCTCAACGAGTTCGAAATATAGCGATTTCAAGTGTGAATTTTTCTTAGTGTTTTATCCTTTTAAAGCTTCTATAATTACTGTTAATTTGTTACATTGCTATTAGTGTTACTTTATTTTTCTTTTTATTTTATATTATATCCCTGTGTGTACTTTAACGCTTTATTTGGAGCAATTTTTTTCTCAAGGAAATTCGGCGTACACTGATAAATTAACAAACGATTTATCAAGTTCGTTAAGCAGCAAAATTGAACCATTGACTGTGGGGGCTAACCTACAGAGAAAATTATAAATCGCCATAGTGGCCGCAATTTTTTTTTCTCAACGAAACTCTGTATATGTAATTGGAATAATACACTAAATTAGTTTCTGAAAATAAGCTAAATCAGGATATTATGAGGGGGCCGTTCCTGAAACCCAAAATTAAAAAAAAAAAGTATTTGTAACGAAAGCCCGGTATACACCATTTAAATAAAATTAGAAAAATATTTTATGAAAATTAGGAAACTCGGACCATTAGGAGTAGGGGTGCACCGGAAAGTCAACCTTTTAAATCGCCAAAGATGTCGATTAAGGTGGTCCGGGCATAAGTGTGGCATATTGTAATACTGCTATTGTTACCATCAACAATTGAGTATTCGCGCCAAGCGATAAACTCGGTGTCATGTGAAAGTTTGGGTGGAATAGTCTGCGCATGCACATGTCCGGCGGATTCTGTACCGTACGGCAGCGGAAAAAACCCAATTTAAACAATTCAACTTGCTGAAGAATTCGTTTATTTTAAGCAGCTCCTGCGTACCGGACTCTTTTATTTTCAGTGTACGTCGAATGGTAACACAATTCCATTAAACATGTTAATTTTGGTATTAATGTCTTCATTCCTGCAGTCATATACACTATATCCTAAATAATTAAGATTATCAAATGGTTCTATACAGTTTTTTGTGTTGATTTTTATATATAGTGGACATCAGCGTCTTTTAATTTGTTGACTGCATTTTTACAGTGGGTCTTCGGTCTCACCAAACCAGTCCTGATCGCCTGCAAATAAAACAGTGCTTAAAGTAACATTTTCAACTTTAAAATGTTTATTTAAAATATCTGCCATTGCCGAATGGTGTCGTCAATGTAAATATTAAAAATGCAGAATACAAATTTTAACACCTTGGTTCATCCATACTGTACTTGTACTGGGTATTCTTCATTTGAAGGGCTAGGGCGGTCCTAAAGTGAAAGCTTTTATTCGTTCGTATCAAATATTTTTTGTTATAATGTTCTACAACTTGCTTCGTAACACCCTATCAAAGCCTTTTCGAAATCAAAAATAAAATACATGTAGGTAGATTATATTCTCGCCGTTTCTGTATTAGTTGTTTCATAACAAAGATTCCATCTGGGCATGAAAGACCTTTTCCAAACGCACATTGTTCTTTGCTTAATAGGAACTCACTAATTGATTTAGTGTGCATGTAATAATATTTGAATATATTTTGTATGCAGCACATAATGTAATATCTCTCTAACTCTTACAATCTTGTTTTTTACCATTTTTACCATTTTTAAAAGTAGGGCAAAGAACTGCTTCTTTCTATTTCTCGGGAATTGTACACTTTTACCAACATACAGTAATTATTAGCAAATCTTAATTTTTCTGGTGCGTATTCAAAAGCTCCACATTTACACAGTTAATTCTTGGTGCTTTCTCATTCTTTAAATGTTTAAGTACATTTTGTAGTTCTGCTATTTCAATATTATCAAAGGTTGATATTGTGTTTAGAGTAAGGTCCATAGATTCTAATTGTGTTTTAACAATTCCTTTTCTCGTATGTTATAATTAATGCAGTATCTTTTTGGACGAGTTTAAACGTTTTAAAATCTTATAAGCTATATCTTGAGAATCACAAAACTCTTGTTCAATATTACTTTTATAACTATCCCAAATTTCGCGTTTTAACTTTTGCATTTCTGGGTTAGTAATACACATTTGTATTTGTAATCTATTTTTTCTTTGGGTAAGCGCACTAACTATGAAGGTAAGTGCGACGGGGGGGGGTGAGTAGTGTTTAACGCCCGTTTTTACTACTGAGGCACCACAGGCGGTGGACACTAATGATACATGAGATGAAATGATAAATTGGGAAAGGATTTTTTTTTTAAGGAAGGAACCGTTCCAGGCCTAAGTTTAGGTACCTCCCCGGCATTTGCCAGTTATGAAGACTGAGGAAAACCTGGAAAAAAACCCAGTGATGGAGGATGGTCCTGGAGTCCTGGAGGATGGGATTCGAACCGCAGACCTCCCGCTCACGAGTCCGTGCCTTAACGACCTCGGCCACCCGTGGCGGTAAGTGCGGCGGGGCGTTCATACAGCAAGAGTTCATAGTACTTGTTACATCATGTCTCACCTGTCACGCAATGATATGTTGGGCCTGCCTATCTTAGTTTTTTGCCCATTTCTGGCTTCTGTTTAGGAAATACCTTTTTCAAAAATTGAATTAGTCCCTAGATGGATGCAATTTTTCACGTTGTCTATTCTCCAGAGAAAATATCCGCAGGGATCGAGCGGGCCATATGTTGTTACTGATAATAGCTCTATCGTCGATCACTCCGCAGAGAAACATTGGCTGTATTTTGTCGTCGTAGAGTCCTGCTGGAAAAATGCAAAATTATCTTCCTTACAGTTAAACCAGCAAAATAGGGCTTGCAAAGTCACTTGTACAAATCTATAACGATTAACTGTTTCCAACCCCCAAAAATAAATAAATTTGGCCTACTATTTTACTACGGCAAACTGCGCACCATATTCGTATCTTTTGGTCTTGGAAGTAACAGATTAGGTTTGTTGGAACTCATTTTGTGAATTCGGAAATTCGTGTAAATTGAGTCAAGCTTCCTCGAAAAATAGAATGAGGTTATGATCGGATTTCCGATCATGTATTTAAATTCTGAAAATCCATTAGTACCTGTCAGATCATCCGTTTATGTTATTGGAGCACAGAAATTTTATACAGTTTTAACTTGGGTACCATTGTATCCACTAGCACGGAAGTGTAGGCCATTTTTACTTGCTGCGAAAGACGGAGAAGAGATTTTAGAGGATTTCTCCAGGAGGTATCCGATAGGGTCCAGAATTTTTCCTTTGAGCACTATACAGCAACATCTTCGCTTTTCATTTTAAACATTTTCCGTTCCACGAAATTTATTAACCAAGTTGCATATTATAAACATACCAGAAACTTGTGTAGTTGCGACTATCTCTTGAAATATGTATCCTAAATTACCTTCGTGGAGAAATACATTAATTCGTCCTATTATTTCGTGATCACGTTTCATAGATAATTCCCCCACCCAGTACTTTTAGAAACATTTTCATTATAAACAATTTGTCACAAAAGTGTTTTGGCAATTACAGTATACTAGTGGTGAAAAAACGGCATATTTTACGAGTCTCCTTTATGCATTGCTTGTTCATCCAAACTTTTCAAACTGTGTGATAAGAAAAAAAAAGTTTAATGTTAATGAACTTATTTCGTTATCTTTATTTAGTACGATATTTATGCAGATAATTCTCATAATATGATACATGCATAGAGTAAGCACTTTAATGTAGAAACAAATAAAAACATGTATCAGTTGTAAATCTTTAATTTATATTTTCTTACAGTTTCTTCTTGTAATAGCTTTATAAACTAAAACTATTGTTTAAGCAAATATCCCACACTATGCACAACTTACTCTGAACCATATTTGGGGCAATGAACGGCATTAAGAGTAAGCTCATTAAGTAGTGCTCTTGGGTCCGATTTGCTGCAGGGGAAGATGCTTAGAAGTAGCTTTTCTTTTTCAGAAAATTTCTCTCGCATTGAAACACTGAATACAAGGTGAGTTTACATGCCAATGGACCTCAAACTTATTTCTGTTATTATTAAATTCATTTCCTTCTTCGTCTTGAAGCTATTCATGATGGGATGTTAAACGCTTAAAAGTTAAACCATTGCTTTTGCTAATATTGCTATAACTTCTAGATAAATATTTAAGTGTACTTATATTTCTAGAAAAATTGATTGCTAGGCTATAGATAGTATTTTAACTTATACCTTTTATGGACATACTTGCCGAGGAGTATTTAAGTGAATGTCTATAGTTGATAATGCATAAGATAAATGGCTTAGCATTGAAAGAAGCCAAAGTATTTTACGTAATATATTTGCAACAGTTATCTCATGAAAATAATACAGTTAATTTAAACGTTAGTATTTTTATGCAACATACACGATGTTTTCAAAATATTTATTATAAATCACTCATTAATAAATAAAAAATCTATTAAGAGATAGCTGCTTGTGGTTTTATTCATTGCAATTGTCAATTCAATTCAACGTTTCTATACACTGCATTGTATTGTCGTTCCTATAGCAACGCCATGTGTTTTTTTATTCAGAAAAAATTGGAGGTAGAGCAGAAGGCAAGATATTTGGATCGCATAGTGAAATGGTTTGTGAATTTGGGGTAAAAGTTTAAATGTAAAAGATTGGTGTATACTGTTTATTGGGCCATTCTTATTTCAAGATGTTAACGTTAATGCAACAAATGATGGTGACATGTTAGAGCTTTTTCCCTACTTCCACGGGTGGAACAATTACAGCAAAACATCATTTTCCACCAGCTTGGTACACCTTATCACTAGACCTTCATTGTTTGATTGAATCAGCATTTTAACATTAAGTGGATCGGTATAGAGAAGCCCATGTTCAAGTGATTCCAAATAAATGAATATTTTTTCAATTGACAATTGAAATGTAGAAATCTCCAAGCTGCTATTTGTAATAGTTTTTTATTTATTAATGACTGAAATCTCCCAGAGACTTTATGAACACACTGTATTTATAATAACCCTTGGGGCTGTACTTTAGGTATAAGAATTGAATGAGGATAATTTATTAGTTTGTATTATGTAAATATTGACAATCCAAAGTGCAAATGTATGATACCCCTCTTAAACCTTAAGAGCCTCATCACTTGCTCATCTCATTCACCAAGAATATCTTTAGTTTTTGCCATGAGAACTGTCTAGTGTTTCTTAATCTCTTGGTCTTACCGGATCAAACATTTATGTTTACTGTATGGCTTCTGAAGAACTAAACATATCTTCTTTATTGGATGGACAAAGGAAGCTGAATTACATGGTATCAATGCTGGGCATTTGCTGATTAAAAACGCGTGGTTACGTACAACGTAGGTCGGATTAGATATCCTATTAAAGTACGTTCGGTTTACAGCCGTGTTAAGATATTTAAAACTCCTACATTTTGAAGTGATTGCAGACTTCCACCTAAGAGAAATGATCTTAGCCCAACTGATAGATTACACTACTGCCATCAAAAGCGCAACACATTGTGAGAGATTACAATAGCTGTGCATAAATTATTTCTTGTCTTCTGTAAGGTTGTTTTACGGGTTGGGATCCTTCACGTCTGTGTTCTCATCCTACCTTGAATCACTGATCTCATATTCATTTCGCTGTGGAAGCATTTCATCCAACACTTACAGAAGTTTCTCGGAATGACATCCCACACTCTCGGTATATCACAATTCTCCCTTGATCAAATTCAGACACCTGCTAGTATTGCTATCGCACTAATATTTTCGACCAGTTCACACTCGATCCTTCTGAGAAAATGTGAGATTATTTAACGCGTCTTTTAAGACGTTGCAATTTTAATGACCGGCACTCAACATCCCTGCTCAAACAGTGATTTGGGTAAAGGTTTGGAATGTGATGTGAGTCCCTAAAGTCCATTTTCTGAGCTCATACTAGTGTAATTTACATTCCCATGAACTACGTTAGTTCTATAATGATACTGTTACGTGATCAATCCTGTGTCATTAAACAAAACTATATAAAAATAAAATCACCAGTGTAAGATAAACCGGCATTCCTCATGGAAGATAACTAATAATTAATCCTTTGGTTCGGAAGATTTAAGGAAGTTTAGGAGTGATTTGATGCCCCATGTCGACTGACACAGGTACCGGGAATGAGGAATAAAGAAAAATAAGTTGATGATAAGTAAATTTACTTGGTGTATGTCTTTCAGGCGTAACGGATAGCTCATCCCTCTCTCAAGTAAGGAAAGCTAATTGATAAGCAGGCAGTGCCTAAGACACAACGTCGCTCCGGTGGTCTAGTGGTAACCCATACTTGCCTCATAAACCCAAAAGGGAAGTAAAATCGTGGGTTCCGTGTCATAGATTTACGGCATGAAAAAGAACCTCAAGCCGGAAAGAAGAGCAAAATTTATCGGCCGTTTCACACCCTGAATTGAAAGGTACACTAATGACCTTAGAAGTTAAAGAGCGTCCGTAAATAAACCAAATCAACAAATCAACCTGAGACACAACGCAACGGTGGGCTTGCAAATGTTAAAGACATCGACATACAGGTAGAACTTATACGTAGAAAACAGGAAATATTTACAAATCCTTCAACTGAGAGATAAAATACTGCATATGAAAATAAATTGATTAAATCACATAGAAGGATGGTGATATGTGTGTTGAAATAATATAAAACAAGAGAAGAAATGGGCAGCACGAAATTAAACGAGCATATTCACTTACACCTTTTAGTGAATCCATGAATAAACGAAAACAAAAGCCAATAGAGCTGCTCGTTTTATGCCGCGATTTCTCTAAAATTAAAATTGGGACAAATATCGGCGAGCATGTGATTCTGGTTCACTATTACATAACACAGTCATTAATTTTTATGAGGAAAATGTTGAACATAGCAATGAAAGTAATTGAGAGGGTACATATAATTGCACAAAGAGCAGGACTAATGAGCAGTACAATACTTTGATAGGGGGGGGGGAATTGTGTGCTTGAGTACACCGGCTATGTCCGCGCCGAGAGCTAAATGATTTGTAGCCTACTTACTATCGCATTGAGGACCCAATATAACACGGCATAAGTCGCTAAACAGTAAGAAAATGCAAACTAAGAAGCTGTCAGCACAAAAATATATTGCTCTCAGACAGTGTTTCTCGCCGATAAACTTCTATAATGCTTAATTTACAGTGCATCTAAGGAACATTAACCTGCAAGGCAATGGGAATTTTGACATGAGTGACCGAATGTTCCTATGCACGGGAGGTCTGCGGTTGGATCCCCTGACTCAGGTTTTTCTCGGGATTTTCTTTAATCTCACTAATTACTTCGTAGATACCTTGAATCCAAGCCTGGAATGCTTTCTTCTCCCTAAATAATTATTTTATTTTCGTTTCATCTTCTTTATCATGAGATCCATCGACTGTGATGCCTCAGTAATAAAACATTAGAAATTGAAAAAATTGTGGCAAGTAAAATTGTCTGAATTTTTCCCAGGATTATTACTTTTATAAAGAGCTAGTGGTTAAATAGTAAATATTTTTGCATATAATACGTACTCAAATGTACAACAAGCACCAATTTATTTTAACAATGTTTCAGTTATAGCAGTAAACATTTACGTTCAAAGGAAACTCTGTACACGCCGCATCTAATGTTGATTCAAACAATTAGTATCTACATGTTATATTCATAAAATAGTAATATATAAACGTCTCACATTTTGATGCAATGACAAATAATTGTTGCATTTTCCACGTTTGTTGTTTTTAAATAATTATACATTTTTAGGAAAAACACGAATACTTCATTGTACTTGCATCTTAAGTTATCATAATTCATAAGAAACATAAACACATAAAATAATAAATGAGATCGTAACTGTATTGCGTGAATTACCGATTAAACAAATACCTAGTATGAAGAAATATTGACAAAAATAAATGTTTTATTTTGTTTGCTAAATCAAAATCAATGACCTCCATAGTTACAATAATGATTAACACTTTCTCAAGATTTAAACAATCAAATTTGAGGAGCATTTATACTTTTTATTCTGATAAAGATCTTTCAACATTAACCGTAGTCAATGGGACGTTCTTAAAGAGTCCTATTCTAGCTATAGTAAACAATTTTAGTAGTTTACCACCATTTTCATTTAGTATATTATAAGCTGAACTGATAATCTCATAACCAGGGATTTCGTGAAAGAACATGTTTAAATTTCTCATTTATTTAAAAATTAGGCTTACCAGAAGCTTTCTCTAAACCATTGACATTGATTAACACAAATAAAGTTTCCTGGCTTTAATTGCAGAATAAAGTCGGATAAAATGTGAAATTCACATCGATATATGTCAAACCTACTTTCATTTGCTATCGTTTTATACAAGTTGTGTTTCCTTGATACATTGAGTATCACTCTCTTCAAAGTTATTTATTATTTCTACCATTCTTCTTGCAGTTCTTGGAATAATATGCCAAATTTTAAATTTCGTTATTACTCGTTCGGAGTCTGAAAAATTTTCTTAAAATACTCTATTTCTACATGGTGAATTCAAAGACTTTTTTGACACATAAAATTCACCTATTTACTGTAGGAAGAATTTCCTTACTTCTTCCGCAACTAGAGGTTGACCATGAACAAGACAAGTTAAATGCATAATATTAGGGTAAACTGTCTCAATTGTTGGCCTGCTAAAATCGTGTATGTGGCTCTATCTCTATCGAAAGTACCTCTTGAACTTCAACACCAATTGGATATCCGGAATAAATAAAATGTGCAAAACATTCAGAACTTGTTTCTTCAATGAACAAAAGAGATGAATTTTTTCTGGCTCCGTTTCACACAGTTTACAAATAATAAATTATAGATATGTCACCGAAGTGAATCTAAACTTTCTTCTACTGAAATATAAATGCATCTGTTGCCACCTTTGATCTCTAATTTCTTTAAGTGTTTACTGATGTATGGGTTCAAGGTAGTAATGCCGAATTTTAAGTTTTATTTTATTTACGATACTTTTCTAAGGCCCCTTTCATTGTCGGTTTTTGTACAACTAGGAATACTAGCGCTGTAAATGTCATTCACAAGTAAAAAGTTCTGGTAATAGAATTGTTAAGATTTCCTTCAAGGAGGGCAGTATTTATGTGCTGAAGTATGTATAGTTCTTCTCTCAGCAATCTATCAAAATTAATAATTAATATTTTTTCAAAATATTATTTTTTTTGAGAAAGATAAACAGAAATAAATTAAAAGTAGTTTATGCATTAAGAAACCCAGCTATTTAGTATATACATAAATGTAAAGACAATTTTTTTCAAATACCAACACTTTATTATATCAATTGTTTTACCACTGTCCCAGAGTGGCCGTATACTTTTTCTGAATAGGCAACCTACATTTGTCATGAGTCGTGTACATACACTGAAAGACCTTTTTAATGTAGGTACATTAAATAATAATCTTCCTAAGTATCGTACATGTGCCGATTACATTGCGGAATTTTATTTCAGTAACATAATTTGATGTTAATTCTAGGCATCTAATTTAACTTCATAAATCTCAAATTTAGATAACAGAGTAACTGTTTTTAATAAATATGTATATTCTCTTACACTACATTCCTGTAAAACACTCACCAAATACAAGCTCATGGGTGTGGAATAATTTTCTCTCACAATCAAAATAATGCATACTAAGTGATGGATTACGTTTAGTGGAAATATCTCTTACCATTCTCAGTAATATGAAAATGAGAATACTCTCCTATAGCATTTAACTATTCATGCGATAGAAATAAACAAATGTTAGAATAATACTTAACATAACATAAATTATGAGTAATAACTGGCATTCAAACGTAAAGTTTGAGCTGTTTC
Organism: Metallyticus violacea; assembly: GCA_030762175.1. Taxonomy (NCBI): domain Eukaryota; kingdom Metazoa; phylum Arthropoda; class Insecta; order Mantodea; family Metallyticidae; genus Metallyticus; species Metallyticus violacea. Next base: position 73,572,584 of record CM060846.1, on the reverse strand, counting down.
CTGTCTCCACCATCTTTGAATACTGGGGCTTAAAGAAAGCGGCAAATATGATATTGTTGATATCCATTGTTTAATTACTAAACATAAAATCATTTCAAATATTAATCTTTATCAAAGAGTGTGCACAAACACTTCCCTGAATTTGACAGCTTCGAAAACACTGCCATATATTTTTTCTTCCGAAATGGTAAAGCCCATTTTAAAAACTGATAATACGATTTTTTCATTTTTACTATCGTTTAAAGAGCATATTCTTTGATAAAAGTTAATATTTGTCACTGCAGCTCTATAATTATTGTTCACAGCTAACTTAGTAAGGATTAAGTAAGGCTCTGTTTACTTGTGCGTAACAGAAAGGTTAATAAGTCCGACAATTTTCTGTTATTTCTGTTCGTTAATGAAGTATTCATTTTAAACGTTTTTGTCAGAAATCCCTTCAAATTAAGTTATTCACCAGCGCTAAGTTGTGACAGTTTACATAAATAAATACAAAATGATAATATGATACTCCTTAGGTGCATAGAAGATAACACTTTCGTTATTTTATTTTTATAACTTTAGTTATAAAGCTTATGCGCTCACGCAATGTTTTACCTCTCACCTAGTAGTTGCACTACAGCCATCAGTACTAGTACCTGAACTCCCCTTATCTCTTGAATGTCGCTTTCCGAACCTGTTTTCTGTCATTCCTATGACAGTGTGCATTCATTCTCGAAGATGTTTAAGACAGTTGATTATACAACAACGCATTTTATGTGTAACTTTATAAACATAAATCAGCTCGTTGTGTGAGGAATTTATTCAGAACTTTTTAATCACTTGCCTCATACCCGATATTAATCACAAATTTGAATATATAGGTTCAGCACAAATCACGAGCGAAAATGTACAGTTTTAACAAAGGAAAAATATTACAGAAGTTAACACAACAAATCCTGTTTTGGGAATGTAAAGTATAACATTAGTTATAAAATTAGATACATTACCGGGCTGAATTCAATCGCGTCATTTACAATGGCTTTCTGATACAACGCCTGTTTACCAGAATCTTTTATAAGACAAAACTGTACACATGTTTTAGGAAACGGAGTTGTAGTTACGGGCGCCGCGGGGCGCAGCGCAATTAATAGAGACGTAAAACACTGCTGAGCGGAAGAGTTTTATAACTAAAACCGGACGGTAGCAATGCCATCACCCCTTTTTGTAAGTGTTTTGGGATATACTTAATCTCTTAATGTTGAATCTTTCATCACAAACAAAATTTATCAACCATACGAATAAAATATGCCAAAATGGAAATAAACTGTAATAGGTCGTCTTTGTAATAGTAAAAAAAAAAAAAAAAATGTTGAAAATCTTAGAAAATTTTCTGTAATATTCATCAATACGTGTAATAGCTGAATAAAACATTTGAAATGCGGTCATATATTGTGACATAAAGTCGGAAGAATGATTATGGAAAAAAAAGTATATCTTGAGAGGATTGTACTTTCATCATGTTCTGATCTTAAATGTAAGTTTCCCAGCAATAAAGTGGCAACTGAAATTTTTATAAATATGAACGATTCCTGCAATAAACGCAAATAAAAAAATAAATAAAAAATAAAATAAATTTTCAAAAGAGTACACAAAAGTGTAAAAGTTTCATTCCATGCAGATGTAATAGGAGCTTAACAAGATAGTCAGAGAATGGTTTTTAGGCCCATTTATTTAAATATTCCAATTTTTGCTGCTCTTAGGAAAAGTCTCTAAAATATTTTGCACCAGTTTATATACTTTGATGAGAGGGCAGGATGGCCAAGCTGGTTAAGATTAATAGTTACTGAACCTATCATTGCGAGTTCTGGTCTCGTATTGATGTATGCCTGAGGTGGACGTCGTGCGAACTGCTGATCGCAATGTCATTCTCGCTATTGTGTCTTTCTACTGTGGTTAATTGATGCAAGGTACTTATTTTAGAAATGAATGTGAGGGGAAACAAATTTTTAAAAATGGTACGTTTTAACTATAGTGGCAGGTATTAATGATACATGAGATGAAATTATAAATTGAGAGGGCAGTGTTCTAGGTCTAAGTTTAGGATACCTCCTTGGCATTTGTCCATGATGAGGTTTGAGGAAAAAAAAAAAAAACCAAACAAACAAAAGCAAAAACAAAACAAAAATTAACACACACACTATCCAGGAAGGATTGCCTGGTGTGATTTGAACTGAAGACCTCGCTTTAGCAACCTCGGCCACCCTTGCCGATTTAAGAGAGAAACAGCTGAAAGTAAAGTAAAACTTTTTCTATACTATTTTTCACCCACATTGCTTTCAAAATAATATTGTATATTTTGTTTTGACACATAATTTGTTAATACATTTATTTAATTATTGATTTATAATTGTCATTTCTTTTGAAGTTGAAATTCGTAGGCTTGTAGGCACAATTACATGTTACCCAATTTCATATCCAAAACTCAGTAATGGGATGAGTTCTAACACTAATTCTAATACTAAAAGTCAGATAGGGGAAATGACTTAATTCGCTATTGAAATGTATATACATAACTGCAGCTTAAATAGCAGTTCTATTTTAGGAAAATATAAAGAAATGACTGGGCTAGAGAGAAATAACGATTCTTGAACGCCTTAGCTAAACCTCGCCCTGTCTGCGCTCTTCTGCACTTAATTTTCATATTCTTGTGCGAAGATTTACGTGATCGTGCATTTATAGAGGAACAGCAGGCAGAAGAAAGGCTCAGCTCTCGACAGCTCCTTTGATACATCCTCTAGGTGGATCCACACGCGCATGGGAGAAGGGAGGGAAGAAGGTGGGGGATTATGATATACCATGCTCTTCACTAATGAAGCATTCATGTTGACGCATTGATACTACCACGGCTGGTGTTGAATATCGCCACATCCCAACTCGTTTTGCTCTTACTAATGTCAACACGTATTTATAGTATCTCTTCGTGTTGCGTTATGACAGAGGTCCCTGCCCTTCCAAATAGTAACCGGATTATTTCTTAACAACTGCCACGTAATAGAAATGTATTACATCTGAGAAAGCTGTTAAAATACATGAGGTTTATGTGAAGAACAAAGGGCGGTTTTATTGAAAGGGAAGGCTCAAATACTATCCCTGCTCTTTCGTAATTAAATGAGGAATCTCGATACAACAATAATGTAAATCCTCTTTGCATAAATCCAAAACTAAAAGCCCCAGTAATTTAAAAGAGATTTGTCATTACATAGAACAAAATAATCTCTTTCAGAAAATATTTAGTTTGAAGTATTAATGCAACCATAGTCACAATTACACTAATTAAGGTTTTAAAGATCTAAGATTTGCTCATTATCTCAGGTCGCAACAAACTGATGGAGGAGAGAACATGCAACTGTTTGAGAGAAGGCGAAATTATTTCTAATGGAATGAAAATTATTCTGCATAAGATAAGAGCGGAGGTAGGCGTTAAATCTGTTGTATTCATCGCAAAAGTCCTCTTTTCATTGGGTTTGCTTTATCAACTTTACACTCGAACCTAGGTAACTATCCCTCCATTTATCTTTTTTACTGTTTTATTTTATGCACTAATTAAAACCATTAAGATTTTTCTTAATATCCTTTATGAATTATATATAAATTAAACAATAAAAATGGAAAATAAAGTAACTCTTGGAACAATGTAGCTAAAATAACAAGAACTAGAGAATTAAATTGTTTTCTCAATAGTGTTTAACTCCCGTTTAGCTACTGCGGCATCATAGGCGATGGACACTGATAATGCATGATATGAAATGATAAATTGAGAAATAATTTTTTTTAAAGGAAGGAAGCGTTCAAGGCCTAAGTTTAGGGGTACCTGCCGGCATTTGTAATTTACGATGACCGAGGAAAACCCGAAAAAAAACCTCAGCCAGAAAGGACGGTCTTTTTGAGAATCGAACCACGAACCTCCCGCTCACAAATTCGCGTCTTAACTACCTAGGCCACAATTGGAGGAAAGAGCTAGAGAAGCAGCTTTAACCCTAAGTGTGTATCAATACAACGTAGAGAGCTAAAACACTTAATCAGACACACTGTTGTTTCTTTGGATACCTCGGTTCCCACATTATGACATACTCAAGGAGGAATTTTAATTTCATTGGTATACTCATGCACGTTTGCACAACTCGATACGACAATTCGACAAAGGATTATAAAAAAGAAATGTATTATGCACTAATTATGAATTAATTAGTACATAAAATAAAAAAAAAAACAGAGATATCGTTGCCTAAGTTCAAGTGTTAAATTAATGATATTTATATAGCTGTTAAATTTTGAACTACTCGTGTTCTTCAAAGGCAGTAGTTAAATATTACAAAAATTATGTGCTTATTTAAATGTTTTATCTATTTCTGATTCTCTAGTTCTTGATATTTTAGTTACATTGTTCCAAGAGTTTGTAATTTTTCACTCACACACACACACACACACACACACACACACATACACATACATACATACGTGTGTTTGTGTATGCGTTCAGTAATTCTGGGGGTTTCCAGAAAACTTAACGTCTCAAAATAAAACCTTTCAGCAAACAGATTTTTTTACAATAACTACCAAGAAAAATATTATTTGAATAGTTAATATCAATGTACTGCAATGAGTATATTTCAAGTAAGCTATGATACTATACATATTTTATAAATAAATACTAACCTGAAAGTAAAACGTTTTTACAAAAGTTTATATACTTTTTATCACATTCAAAATATTTTACGAAGATTTTTAGTTTAATATGCAGTTGTCCTTTTAACTTTAAAATCGATTATGAACGAAAAGAGTACAGAGAGTTTTATAGACATTTAAATCCTTCTATTATGTCGTGCCAATGAGTTTTGTTTATAACATTTAATAAAATCGTAACAAGAACAAGTATTGTTTTTTAGGAACAAATACTAAAACTTAATATGAAGGCTCATCATGATGCAAAACGCAGCGTTATCTTCATACTTACCGCCTAAAAACGAGAGTTAAACACTACTCAATAATACTCCTCATACTTCTGTTGGCATGCCTTCATAAAATGTTCTAGCTTATTCCGAAGATAAGTTAAATTATCTTAAGAAGTTTTGTTCACTTACGTCATTTACAAATTTAAGTTCCACAGCTATATCAATCTTCTTCGCCATACTTATTCTCTGCTTAAGAGTTTAAATAATGGACCTTCGTATGTTAACTGATAAATGCATTGAGGTTCACTCTGAAGTCGGCCCCACCCTCCCCCTGCAATCGCCACCATCTGGCATTATATCTTTCTAAAATTTGAGTACTCCAATTTTGTACGACAGGTATCGTATCTTTTTAGAAACTACCAGTTACAGGTCAGTTCTTCTGCACTAATAGATCTAATTTTGCGCAAAACTTCCAGCATCTTTTGTAAGAAGGGCGAATATCAAATTCATTGTTTTATTTGCATTATCCAAGTTTTAAAAAAGGCAAGTGTTATGGCGCCGCGCCAAATGCCGATGGTGGTGGCCTACTTGTCAATGGACGATTTTAAATGTGCCTCACTGTACTTGCCGCTTCTTATATTGCACCATACGGAGTTAAGTCCTTTTGAGTTGTAACTCTCGTTCAAACTTTTTGAGATTTTTAATTGCAGTAAAATACTTTCCAGTCTTTATCAAGAACAAGGCACTTGTACTATGTTTTCCGATTATCATATGATATTCTGATGGTAGAGTAAATGTCTAACTTCGATACTCTTTCTCAATATTTTTGAAGATGAGGTTTATAGGAAGGTAGTTGTGCTTAAAACAGTACACCTATCCATTAATTAAAGAGGATTGACTTGAATGGAGTTTACGCTGATGACCTGAGATGTTAAAGAGTGTCCATAAATAAATCAAATTGAATGGAGTTTTTTGTTCTGTGAAGCACAACATTTTTAAATATTTTTTTCAGGTTCGTTTCTAAGCCTATTATGTAGTGGTTTGGAAACAAGGTACTCTGAGGAGATAAAATTATATTTATAGTACTAAAATAGTTTGAAATATAAGAAAACGTATACATTTATAGTAGGAATAAAACTTCTAAACATATAAATGTGGCTTGCGTCCCTTTAATTCGGATGTGCTAAGCCTCCTTTTTTTTCATATAATCTCCCTATCTTTGCTTTCTGACAAGATGGTATCTTCGGGTAATTTTTGTATTGTGTTTTTAAAGCTATTTAGTTGCCCTGCAACAACATGGTACTTGTTCACTTTGCTTTGTTTTCGTGGTTGTAGTATTCAAAAAAAGTATGTTGTGTTTATTGCAATTTCATGAATTATATAATCATGAAGAGTTTTCCAGTTGTGCCTTAAATTCCTAGAGTGAAGAGTGTTTAAGAAAATTAACTTTAAAGGAAACAAATACACTACTAAAAGATAATGTAACACGTTCAATGCACACGTGGAAAAAGCCATGTGCTGAAAAAGAAAAAAAATTTTGGGTTCAACTAATAAAAAGCTTTCTTACAAGGAATTACGTGACATAGTGAAGCACATAGTAATGACATTCTGGTTTTATCATTAAGGAGTATTGCAAATTCACTGTACATAGAACGAAACAATGTGAGACCAGCACACTCAGGTGTACTTTTTTAGAAACTACAAGAGCATTTTTGTACACATGGGAGCACATGCTAAGAATGGGGTTTAAAGTTGATATAATACAGAATAAGCTCTGTGTATCATCAATAACAATAGACTGCCTCCAGAACCAAGAAGAGACTTGATAAAAAGAAGCAACAGTCCAGGAATGAAACAACAGATGACATGACCCTAGAATGTGCTTATGTGAATCACAATTTTAACGTAAAATCTTAAAATAGTTTTTCTCAAAATTACATTTCCGCACATTCAGGTACATTTTTCTCAGAAATTACAAATACTAGAGAATACCAACTTTTGTGCACTTGTGAATCACATGCTAATGTATGTTACTGCCACTTTCATAATTGAACTTTGGAAATCATGGGCATTATGGGCATGTAACATTTTAAACTAAAAGGAATTTTTATATTCTCTATCTTTAGAATTTTTTTTCCAATCACCTAATTTATATAATGAACTAAGAGTGGCGAGATGGATAGACAACTATATTAAAAGTTAATGTAAAAATTGTGTATCTGCAATGCAAATTGTTTCTGAGAAGTGTACTATAAGACACGCATGTTTTTAACAAATTTTAAATGAATATTTCCTCCACATAATAGTGTTTTTATAAAACGAACCATATAACATAACTTAAAAATAATAATTCTCAGAAAGTGTAATACATTTCATAAATATTTCAAGTAAATTCGTTCAGAACTTCATTAACAAGGACAGGTTTAACGCATTAGGAAGTAACAATCATGTATGATACGAAATGTGTACACTCTTGTTACTTCCCATCAACAATATTACATTGTACAGACACTGTTTCTCCTATTAGTAATAAAGGAATTGGTTGATTTTTGTTGACAATTGAAACCAATCGTTATTTCCTGTTCTTTTGTCTCTTTCATTATTGGAAACAACATGCTTGCTTTAGTTTATGGAACCTAAATTTAGACGTGCTTTTGTTAATTTCTTCTAAATCAGGAGTTCATTTGCAGCACACGTAGGAAAGATATCTGAGCAAAATTTTCCAAATTCAAGACTGAACTCTGTGCAGAAAACGATTTATGCTTTGAGACAGAACACAGCAAACATTTTCATCACAATATCATCTCCACATCAACTTAATATTTAATCCAAGTGGCAGGTAAGAGGGACGGATACCTCTTACCTCTCGAAATTTGTATTTTAATATACTCCTCTTAATAAGTTCGGTTTGCTCTTCGTCTCTTTTCTTCAGTCGACTGCCTCCACGATTTTCTACAAGCATCTCTCCTGAGGCAAAGTGTTTTAGCTCTGCTCTTTTGTACACTCAGGGTCTTAGTAAAAATGGCTCCACATACTGCAACTACAGGTTCGCCATTTTTCTTTCTCGTTTGATATATTACATATACGCATATTTTATTCCTCCTTTTCTCATTCTTTGCTGTTAATTTTGCATATTTAATTATTGTCATATGTTGAGGCAAAATGTGCTGGACTATTTTTATAATAGCTACCTCTAAAATTAAGTCATTGAATGATAAATGGCAAGGGGCAGTTACTAATTTATTTTCATCTTCAGCATGCTTTTTTAAACCTTGTGAACACACTATATTGGAATCTGTACCCCGAATCATTGTACTTCAAATTTCTCCGCTTATCATATATTTCCTTGCACCTTTTACGACCATGTGCATCATTCTCGATCAAATAAAATCCTGATCAAGAGTTACTGAAACGTGAACTAACTTTGACCACGGTGAAATTGCAATTGCGGTGCATCATAGTTAATTCTCGCTCAATGAATCGCCATCACTTGACCGGGCGCTGGGTTGCTGAACGATCACGATTCCACGATAATTACTCGAAGGAATGCACCTAACTCTATAGCTAAAGAGGCTGTACTGCAATTACTGTATCTTTGTTTATATCGCTTTGTTTTTGTTTTTTGTTTGGTTACCATATGTAGCTAAACGAAAATGGAAAACACAGGTCTCCAAATTTTTCTCAGCATGAGACATACATAGCTATCTCATATTCCAATAAACTGAAAAATAAAAAGACTGACTCATGTTCTTTAAATGAAAAGAAAGAGGCGTGGAATGATTTAGCCATGCATTTTGACACTAGGTGAGTTCTAATTACCAAATATATATATATATATATATATATATATATATATATATTGCTATTTCTTAAAAAAAAAAAAAGTCAGTCATGAAGTGTAAAATTTTATTTATAGGTGAAACAGGGTGATTGCGGTTAGTAGTAAACTCTAACCTCTCAGCCATTTCAGTTACAAGCCACCAAACTGTGTAACTTGACCGCTATTATCGGAGTTGATCGTTCCACACCCGCGATCAAAGTTGACCGCAATCAACTAGAGCGTTTAACTTTGATCGTTGTCGATGCACCGAAAAATTGCTTTAAATGCGATCAAATGCCCATTTGACCGCCTTCAAACATCCATCCTGGATGGTGCACATGACCATTATGCTCTCTTTTAACTTAATGAACAGGAGAAGCATAATATCTCTCTTTTTATAGAATTAATATTAATTCACACAACACATGAAATTTATCTTACTAATGTGCTGCTACAAGAGTTTCCCTTCCAACAATGAAGCTACTCTGCGGTTTACGAAAGGAAGCCCACCAAAGCACTGTTTCAAACATTAACCCAGAAAATGTACAGTCTTAACTGAGAAAAATTGGTTAATTTAATTAATAGAGTTGACACGATTAAGTTTCAGTAAAATGCTTCGTAAACGTGAAGTTTTGTAAAAACTAATTGGTAGTAAATTTTAAGCGAAGCTAAATTTCTATAACAATGGGTTCAGCAGATGCTAAATAATAAAGATACAATATATTTTAAAATGAAACATTTTGTAGATGTTAATTGTTGTAAAATGCTCCCAATTTTGTTCTTAAGAATCTCATTTCTATACGTTCCATATTTTGTTCTATCTTTTATGCGTGTTCCAATATGGATCCATATAATAGCAGATATATAAACTGTCATCACTTTATGAAATTACATGATGTTTCTGTTCAGGTATTTTTGGGTTCAAATCCATTAATTTATATACGTTTTGAGGGGAAATATCTTAATATTTTATGTAGAAAAAGTTAAAACTAGTTGATTAAAACAGGCAATTTATCCTAAAACCTTTAGGTACTTGCAGGACGAATTGTGTTATTTTAATGTATCTATATAACGCTTTTTAAGTTTTTCTACACATACACAGAGTTTTACTTTCAACACACCATCGTTTCGTTATTGTAATTAAAAGTTGTATTGCATAAACATTATAATTTTCTGCACTTTACGCCCATTTATTATCTCAATTATTAGAACACGCAATATCAACAGGATATTTCTATTTAAATCAAATTTAATATGTAGAAAAAATTAAAATATAATGCTTATTACTATATAGTTATCAAAATCTTATAATCTCTTTTATATGATGAGGATTACTTTTCAACTTTCAGTTCATTAGCTCCAATTTCTAGAAAGTATTCGTTTAATTAGTTAACAAATTTATTGCAATAAACGCACTATTTCATTAATTCATTATTAATTTTTTATTGATAAATGGACTCGGATAAAACTAAGAATTTCACTGTTTTCAGCTGTAGAAACAACGGCTGGGTCTTAGCGGCACTTTAACTGAATTGATTTTTCTTAGAAAAAGCGATACAACCAATTTCTTCTTGGGCTTGGCTTCTAAGCCAGAAAACTGTGAATTTTTACATTGGGTGATTTTACCTTAACGGATCCGCTCCATGTACAGTTCGCCGCAGTTGGCTGAACTCTGTGTTTCGCCTCTTGTTCCCACGCTTGAAAGCTGGCCAGGGAGCCGGAGTTGAGGTCAGTGGGAGTTTAACTCTAGGAACGTAGAGATATGGTTTTGTGTACTGTGCGACACCGTATTAGTACCATTAGACGGCGTAATTAAATGTACCAATTACGTTAATATGACTCCATTCAGGTATTATATTCTCCAAAAATGTCAGTCCTGGTGGTGTAGAGGTAACCATACTTGCTTCCTAAACGCAAGATCGCGGGTTCGATCCCGGCCAGGACCGAAGGCTTTCTTTGGCTTAAAATCATAAGTATGGCTTCCTTCGGAAAGGAAGTAAAGCTGTGGGTCCTGTGTCGTACATTTACGGCACGTAAAAGAACCTAAAGCCTGAAAAAAGAGGCTTCTGAGCAAAATTGTCGGCCGTTTCACGCCCTGGTTTGACGGGGATGCTAATGGCCTCAAATATTAAAGAGCGCCGTAAATAAACCAAATCGCTGTTAAAAAGCGAACGCAGCTACATACAGTATCCACAGAAAAGAAGTAAGATAATATTTTAACATGCTCTGGAACGTTCCCCTTAAAGTCACTTTCGACGTCTTTCTCAGCAAACAGGACTTTTCTTTCCTCTGTTCGAACGGCTACAAAGCCACGGAAGCTACAAAACTATAAAAATACTGTAGTGCAAGAACTTAAATCGTATGACCCTGCATCAAGGAGTAGATCTTATGAATGCATTTTGAATAATACTCATGGCAGAGAAATTTTTCCTAATCTAATTTGCTTTACAATGAATCTTGATTCCATGTAAGTGAATATGTTAATTCACAAAATAACCGATAATGGATTTCAGAAAAAACTACCCTACTTCACCAGGATCCTCTGCCTGATCAAGGGATAGGAATGTGGTGCACCATTAACGGCGATAAAATAATAGACCTTATTTTATTAAGTAACAATTAATAGTGATAGGCATGTGCACAATATTTTGCAATTCTTTTTTCGTTAATTAAGCGTGAAGAAACGTAGTTTCGCGATTTTCCAAGAGGACTGTGCAACGACACATACAGCCCATGTCTCCTTGCATGCAATTCATGGACTAATCGACGACAGTCATCACCAGCAACATAGGCCCCCTCAGTCCCCCGATGTAATACCCTGCTGGCATTAAAAGAGAAAGTATACAAGACACGCACATAAGATGAACTGAAACATATCATTCCTGAAAAAAATTATTCCATTTTTCAAAGAGAACTGCAGATGGTAATGGTTAATTTCATAAGTCGATGCCAGAATTGTGTAGTAAACGAAGGGAGGCAGTTCCACCATCTTTTGTTTGATAATGGTGAGGAGTCAATATACATTTTGAGTATTTAAGTGTTAATAATAACTTAAGCGACAATCATAGCTAAGGACTTTCTGGCTCCCGTTCACAGCGGTACCAGCTTGAACCGACCGACAGGTCATTACGCGTGAAGCGGTCCCGCCAAGGAAAACTCACCCATTAGTACTCAGTGAGATACTCTCGGACAAAATAACTAGATGCAGGTAATTTGCTCCGTCCAAGTTGAAGATGACTTTCTGGGAGTGATCAGTTACTCTGCCATCTGAGATACCGTAAAAGAGTACTTTTAGATTTACAAAACTATCCTGAATACTGGGGCACGGTGTTGCTTCTATTGGATGATTTAAATAATTCATAAGATCGTTTCCGTTCAGGGATAGTTTAGAAGGCAGAGTTACGTCCATGAATTTCTTTGGCACCTCCGAAGAGGAAATAATTCAGTGTTAGTTTCATCAATATCCCACTCGTTCCACTCACACACCTCCATAAGGACTGAAGAAAAACGTGGGGAAATAATGTACGTAGGCCTGCTGCCGTCGCAGGGTGGAATAGAACAGAGAACCCTTTTAAGAAATTGGCCCAATTGGTGACCTCATGATATATCTGAACCATAAAACAGCGAGGGGAGAAGTATTGGAGGGGCCGGGGAAGCTTATGACGACTGTAGTTTTACTACCAGGACTTGTGGAAACTTGAAGTTGAACTTACAGCGAAAGGGTTCCAGATATAGATTTGACCGGCAAAGAAGTAGAAGAAAATTTTCCTTCCTTGTAGGAAAGTTTTCACTTGCTGAGTCAGACGTACTTTAGCTTCCATTGAGTAGATTTTCATATCTACCAGTGAGGGTTTCATCGTCTGTTAGATTGTCCGCCTCTTGTTCTATTACCAGAGAAACTCCAATAGCAATGCTCGACATTACAAAAATAAAAAAAAAAAGAAGGCATAGAACAAGAGTGCCAGGTTTTCCCTAACAACCAAATGTATGTATATATGGCCAACTTAATCAGAATTATATTTTAAGATTAGTAAAAACCTATATTTTTTAAAATATCATTTTAATAGAGTTTAGATGCGAATAAAATTACATTTTGTAACGTTAGATTAGGTGTTGTAGTGTTTGAAATATAGGAATAACTTTTCAATTAACCTTTCAGCCTACTATAACCCATTTACTATCTACGGTATTCTAAAAAGACGCATATTCGATCCCGGAGGCAGAATGTGGAATGATTTCTGACGGACATAGCAGTATTTGCGCAGGCTTCCTCAGGGTGCTCCTATTTATTCTGCAACTTCTGCAAAAGCATGAACCACACAAATGTAGGTCGGATCTGCAGTCCCTTTATCGAATATTGCTGTTGCGGTGAATCGCTGAGTTTGGGCAAGAGAAGCTGGCCGGGCAGGCCAGTGCGAATTAAACATATTGTATACTCTCACTAATGTACACGGTATCTAAACAATGCTTTAAAAATATTTGCCGAAATTTCATATTATTAATGTTGTAAATATTTCATTTAATTACACTAACCATTAAAGTAATCTAAATAATTACTACAAGTGCTATAAGTTAACTGTATAAAGTTAAAATCTGACGGTGAATTTAATATACTATAAATAAACTGATCAAATATAACGTAGATCATGACTCTTTCCATAGAAGTGCCTAAAATATAATCCGTATGTCAGAATCAAGTATCGCAGATTTTTTTATTTTATGAATAAGTAATTGGGTTAGCCTTAGCTTTATTTATTATTTATTTCCGGTGACATACCTACAGTGTAATAGCCCCACAATCATAATGAAATGACAGGTGGTTGCTGTAATGTAATCTGTTAGAATTAATCTTTAAGGCAGTTTTAGCACGGTAGCGCGTTTTGAGCTTTTGAAAAGCATGAAGTTTTACACTCTTAATTGTGAGAGGAATTGTATGATTCATAATTGTTGTTTTTGAACATGTTTTGGTAAGATTGTAGCAAAGAAATTATATCGTTTAGGAAATATATTTTAAAGCACTATATAGTGTTTTGTTGTAGTTCTCAGATATATTTATCGCTGGTGTTGGAAACTGAATCCAATGAAGTACTGCAAACGAGAAATAAATTTCAGCAAATGGAAGGTAAATGTTATTTGGATTTAATTTTGAATTATGCCTCAAAAATTTAAGCATCATGATATGTTTGAGTTACACGAACTTATCTATAGTTAAGTTAGCCTTAAAAAGAACTTAAAGGGGTAAAGAAACCCGAAATGGCTGGATTGTATATGTGTTTAGGACCTTCATTCCAGATTGTTAGGCCCGGGGCCTTCTTCATCACGTACACCCAGTGACCAAGGCAGTATGTAGTTTCTAAACGTATAATGGTAAAATGTTTTAGGGAATTTAAACCCTGGGTCCCCCTGTCGTAGATTTAAGACATGTTAAAAACTGCATACCTAAAAAAAAGATCAATGGTAAAATTCTTGATTGTATTGTATTATATTGCGTTAAGGTTTGTTTGCTACAATTATTGGTCAGGAAACAAACATGACTTTTTGATGCAAGATATCAAAGTTACTGTAATTAAAGGAAAGCACTTAAATATTTTTATTCATTGTTAAACCAGGAGAGTTCATAATATGCTGGTGTTCTAGTAATTATTACAAACATTTTATTCATTATTGTATGGTAAATGTGGCAAAGTATTAGATATTTAAAGTTTCATATTTCGAAGTTTCAAATTTTAAATTCAATATTTTAATCTTTTACAATTTAAAATTGTGCATTTTGAAGTATATTTACTTAATTTGCTTGCTTAAAGTGGTTTCCTTTTTAGTTGCAATTTATTGTTTTTCTAAATTGAAATTTATTTTACATTTTATATTATTTGTTATTATTGATAGTAAATTATATGACTTTTTATGTTTTATTTATTATCATTTGAGCATTGAACGTTTCGCGATTCAGTAGGTTAGATGTAAATACTTTAGGTGTAATTCTGAATAAGATGAAATTAATTAATAATGGTGCAAATGAGTCCTGGGCGCCTTTAAGTTTTACTAGCCCATTTTCAGATCGCAAACCGGAATTGGGTTAGATGATGAAAATAAGGGTTACGATAGAACTACGCCTTCTTCAAGGTAACTTAACACTTCAAGGTAAAGAAACTTGGGAATATTAAGAATGTGACTATAAATGACCCTTGATGTGCAGCACTATATATATCGCGTTGTTTATCGCTTAGGTTATTTTTATCTGGCAATTCTCTACATTTTTTTCTGTAATTGTAATGAATGTTTTTCACATTTATTTAAGGGCCTTGGGAATTAAGTGGATGTTGACACCATTATATATTATTATTATTATAATTATTATTATTATTATTATTATTATTATTATTATTATTATTATTATTATTAGCTTTAAGTATAGAAGTGCCATTACATTTTAATGTATAGGTTGTGTCAATGGAGTCGAATCGGGTTGAAAGGGCGCATCCTTGCTCATCAAGGAAAACGGAAGAAATGAAGGCGGAAAGTATAATAGGATTGAGTGGTGTAAGCGTCCATGACTCATGTCTTCACGGGTTATACCTACTATGTCATCAAATAAGGAAAATGCTAAGGTTCTAGGAACGTCCATTTTTATAGGCTACTGCAGAAAGTTCACCCTCCAACTCTGAATTATTAACTTGCGGAGAGATTTTAACGCTTACGGTGATTAGGAATTGAAATAGTTTGAACTTTGTAGTATCTGTGATATATAATAAGCCAGAACAGCAGAGGCTTACGCATTTGGTATATTCTTGATTTTTGTTATGAAGAAGATAACGGTGTATAGAAAATTATGGTGAAATGAACAAGGAAAGGTTAATTGTGTCTTATGGTTATCCGAGCATAAAACACCGTTCTTCTTCTAACGCCAGTTTAGGCTAGAAGGAAATATCAGGACCAACTTTTACTTGGATATACCTGTATAATTTCTATTTTTTTAACGGGATGAACCATTGTACTATGAAGCACTTACTAGCACCGGCACATAATGCGCATGGTTTGCCGCATGTTCTAAGGAACGTTTTCCGGGTCGTTGGATCGAACTGGTCAAATTATGCCTTCCAGTTTTAGTTTTTCTTATGGGAATATTTTTAAAATGTTCTATACATGGAGAAAAACAGATATAATGCTATGTCAGAGTCAGAAGTATTAAACAGGATGCGCGTGACTGAGCTTGGGTGGAATTTGGTTTTAATTACGTTTTGTATCACGTGTACTCTTGAGCTATTCATGTCCATTAAAAACCAATATTTGTATTTGTTATTAATGAAAATAAAAATAAAAATTCCAATGTTTGCTGTCAGGGACTCCACATATTCTTTGAAATATAATAAGTGTCATAGTTTTCGGTATTCTTAAATATCCTAAAAATGTTGTCTATTTTATGTGAGCCGCGACTCTGTTCTTTTTAGAATGGCAATAAAATCAGCTGTGAAAATTATAGAGTTTCAGCTGCACTTGACAGTTATGAAATAAATGCGTATGCATGTTAGTGTAAATTTTAAATTTAGATTTCATATCTGATGGAACTACAACAACAGGTTTTATTGCCTGCTCAACTGATCAGATCCGCCCAAATGTGTTGAGATCGGGATTTTCTTAATTCTACATATGGTGTGATGTAGAGAACATTTGAGATTCCTTCTACCAATCAAAACCGATTTTATAGTCGTACCCTTTAACTTTTAATGCTTCAATTTTACATATGAAATTATCATCTCTTTTGTTCCTTATCATTGTCTACAATGTCTGGACTGGTTATAATTGTTTAAATGTGCACTGAATAATACTACAAAAAGCACTTATAATTTGATATGATGCTCGTTTAACAACAAAGAACAGAATTTAAGAGAATTATTAAAATTTTTGGATAAAGGCTGATTACTGTAATATTAATAATTATAATTTTACTCAAAATAATTTGTATTTTCACTTTACAATTAACTCATTCTCCAATTCAAACATTAATGCATCATTGGCTTGAAGTTTCAAAACAACATTGGTTTTAAGTTTTATTTCTCCTCCTTTAAAACTTTTAATGGAACCCCAATTTTATGATACTTAAAAAATTAAATAGGACTTACTGTTATATGTTTATGTGTATTTTGTTCTCTACAGTTTCCTAGCAATCTGAACAGTTATTGTTGTTTTAATTTGATCTGAATAAACTGTTTAGTAAGTTGTAGGACGAAAAAGCAGTTGATTTTCTCTCACATTACAATTATTAATATTACAACAAAACATTCTATTCAGAATTCCTGAGATCAATATTCTGCTTTTTCTTATAAGGTATACACCAGTTTGAAACAATTTGTTACCAAAACACAACTATTACAATAAATTCTCTTTAGTTTTTATAGGATTATTCTCTCCAAGTTAAAACAATACACGTTCCCAGGCAACGATAAAAAATAACATAAGTTGATAACAATTGGCTTTTCGTTAAAATTTAAGCATTAAAATGTAGGGGTTCTATTTAAAATTTGGAAGTACAAGTGACTGGAATGAAGGAATGAAACCAAAAATATAAGTAATATTAGTTTTAAACTTGTTTTTGATTTAAATTAAATTTATGTTTAACAGAAGTTATTCCAACTGGAACGTTTTGAAATTAACGACATATTGTAGTAGGTATTTAGTGTTATTGCTAAGAAAGTTGTACCACTTTGTTAAACCTGCCATCTGATTTTACACACATCGCGTTCCTAAATTCAAAACCTTATTTAATTCGAAAGTTTACGTGGATTTTCTTAATTATTGTGTATGAATATCATTAATCATACCACCACCATAACAACACGATTTATGCACCTGGCCTGTTCTTAAACATAACAACATTCCCTATTTCTATGTCCCTTTTTCCACATTTCTGTGCATGTATTTCATTTCATTTTGGCTAAAAGCTGATTTCTGCAATTTTTGCTCGATCTGCGGTTTTGTTTTTGTTGTAACTAATTAACTTCCTTAATCACAGAATAGGTATGACCATGGTTTTGTAAAAAAACTTTTTGCTTGTTTTCCGATTTTATGTATTAAGTTATATGAATGACACCCCATACATTTTGAGATCTAATAGCATTCTTTTCCTTTTGTAACTAATATTTTATTTTGCACTTGTAATAAATAAAGTTTGAAAGAGTTGTCCAAAAGTAAATTTGTTCAAGATAAAATTTTGACTAGAATACCACATTTTATTTCTTATGTTGACGTTTTGAAATTTTAGTTTTTTATTATTGAATGCCATGAGAATAGACAAAAATGCGGGTTAAGATCGCACCGAAATCAATTTGGTTATTCTTTTTCTTATGACCATTGAAAACGCGTCATATTACAAGTCCTGAGAAATGTATTTTATTGGTTACTGAGAATTTTATAATTATGAGAATGGCATTTAAACGTCATGTTGAATATTTGATGACCTTTAAAATATTTCAGAAAGTGTGTATATTTTTGTAACAAAATGTGAAATATTTAGGCACACTTTTCAAATAACTATTTGATCTAGAGAATTTAAATTCTGTATGATATAAAGCACTATAGGAACAAACCACTAAGGTGGCTGAGGTCATGCCTGTGGTTTTTTTTCAGGTTTTCCTTCAGTCTTCATAAATGAAAAACGGATACCCTAAACTTAGACCTGAAACTTTTCCTTATTTATTTTTTTAAATCCTTTTCCAATTCATCATTTCATTTATCTATCATAGTATAGTAGGTTTATAGGATAACAAAAGTAAATATAGAATCACATTTGTTATTTTAATATGTTGATACTTTAAGCCATACATAATTATAACATATCACGATTATATTTCTAATAATTAATTAAATAATTATAATTTTGTACATCTATTTATTACTTGTAAACAATGACATTTACAGTATCAAACGCTCTTAAAATAAAATAACATACGTAATAAAAAGGCCGAGAGATTAAATATTAAACTGCCTGTTATACCACTAAAAACATTTGCCAAGAGAAAATTAGAAAGCAGCATCTTTAAATACAAGGATATATATGGTCTTTTGCTTTCATCAAATTATATTCTTTGTGTTAAAAAAAGGTGCATAGGTACAAAGTCTGCGTAGGGGTTGGTTTATGCGGTGCTCCGTTTGCAATCCAACCTTACTGGAGGTTTCCCACATTAATCATTCCCCTCCACTCCCTTTCAACTCGACAACCCCACAAACCTCCCCAGAGCCAAACTGAAAAATTACTGAATTCAGCTGAGAGTCTTCAAAAGGAATTTAGAGTCCATTAACCCTATTAGTCTCTTAGTAGGATGGAAGCAAGTTTCTACAAAACAGACAATGGAAGCAATTCTCAAATCACACACGCAAATGCAAACTATACAATATGTCAACCTGGCAGGCAACCACAAGGAGTTCTTTAAGTCATTCGCCCCGCAGGTTAAAGGTTTACGCTCTTAAACCTGGTTTTCAGCTGTACGTTTTTCGAGAGTTTTCCAACTTTTAGGGGTGTCGAAAAATGATGTCAGTGCATTGTTGAAGGACATTTCCAAACTTGTATGTTTTTCTCTTTATTTACACGTTGGTGCTAAAATTTTTTCACGGTAAAGAAAAACGTAACAGAGATTTTGAAATGCAGTTATTTATTTGTAGCTAATATGATGATACAAAAAAAATTTGAATGATTAAAGTGGGTGAATGCGACAGAAATAAAAGAGGAATAGGAACCAATTTGTTTTGTGAAAAGATAGCTGAAAGTTCACTACTCTCGATATGATTCATCTTTGAAAGTGTCATTTTTATATCATTGCAAGGCAGTTACATCACTGATAGGGAAATTTTAATCATTTGTCTGATTCTAACACTCTCTAAACACAATACATTTATTAGACGAGATTTCTTTATTACTGATGTAGTATTAACCACAAGGTAATTCTTTTGACTTCCATAAGAGAGTTACTTTATTTCTAACTGCAGAAAGGATTCCGTACCTGGTATTATGAGCTCGAGTAAGCCTTACTCAATGTTATTTTGAAACTTGAATAGCCGCGATTTGCTATCAACATGTAGCAGCAACATCTTTTATGTTATTTATTTATTTTTTGTTTGTTTGCTACAATTACGCGTTAAGGAAAATTTAAAGTCCAGAGGATACGAGGAAACGCACCCGGTATAGCTTGCTAAGAGAATAGGAGCTTAGCAATATTTACAAAAAAATCATAATTCATTATTACACTGAATAATCAAAAACCTTGAATTCAAAACCAGGTGTTGTGGTAACTTGATATAAAATTAACTTGTGTGCTCCTCCTAAGTAATTGAATTTTACGTAGAATAATTTAGAACATTAAACAAAAAATAAAAACTGTTATAAAGATGATCTAATAAAACCATTTAATATTTCAAAATTTCTGCAAGGTACCATATACTACGAAATCGCTTCAAAACGAGAAAAGGTTAACTGGACTTGTGAACCGCACTTCCGCCTAGCAGCAGACAAAATTACATAATACAATTAAGCAGATAATGTGCAAGAACAGAAACATTTGAATAGCTCTGTGATATCAATTCTTTATCACATTAAAGCTCAGTAACTATCAAAGTAACATGTTATAATTTCTCCCAAGAAAGAAGTTAATATTGACACCTATGCATAATTTACATTATAATTAGATAAGGTAAATTTAAATTGCTACAGCAAACTTGGATCGCCATAGTAGGTAAGAGCCTCTCCTTAAATTTATGAGAATGAATGAATGAATAGTGTTTAACGCCCGTTTTTGCTACAGAGGCACCACAGGCGATGTGGACACTGATGATACACGAGATGAAATGATATATTGGGAAAGGATTTTATGGAAGGAATCGTTCCAGGCCTAAGTTTAGAGTACCTCCCCGGCATTTGCCATTTATGAGGACTGAGGAAAACCTGGAAAAAACCTCAGTCAGGAAAGACGGTCCTGGCGGTATTCGAACCCAGACCTCCCGCTCACGAGTCCGAGACTTAACGACCTCGGCCACCCGTGGCGGTAAATTTATGAGAGAGAACTGAAACCAACTCAGTCCTTCGGGAACTTTTTATCTATTTCCAATCACTACGACAACTCAGAAGAGAAGACGCTGCACTGTCCTCTACGTGTTTAAAACATGTACTGGTCAATAAAATTTAGTTCGAATGTGATGTCACTCGTCTCAAGTGATAGCATCTAGAAAGGGAAGGTGTTTTAGTGCTAAAACGGCACACTTCTCTCACGGCATAGAATTATATCCATTTCTCAGTTATCAGCTGCTAAGCGAGAGACTTCTCCTGGAGGTTTTAAGACATGGCGAAAAATTGCTTTGTAACGATAATGCCTAACGGCTGTTTACATCAACAGTAAGACAGCTTCGTTTGCCCCTTAATTCTACGTTTTGGTAGTCTTGATTCTTGGACCAATAACTTGGCGAAAGCATTATCAGAAGATACAATATGAAGATTAAAAACAATTTAAATTTGTTTTGTGGATTTACATTCTATCTTCATTTACCTTCAAAAGGCGATATTTTCACGGGAGTTGCTGTTTGCGAATGTTATGTTTTGTAAATATCAGATCAATGAATTCTGTAGGGACGATTCTTTGTAAATGAAATATACATTATGTCCACATCAATAATATTAGTTCATTATGTGGTATTTGCAAATGTCAAGGGTTCAGTTCTGAGAGGGAAATAAGTTATACTTAAACGATTTTAAGGAAGGAACAGCGACATTTTTACAAAGGACTTGGGAAAAAATCTCCATTTTCTAGAGATAAACAACCTTCATCAACAAATAATATTGCCTTATAGTCTTTATATTCTACAAATTTCCTTATTTAACGTAGTACATGTACAGGATATTACATCACGATGTAGCGCCATGGGAGGCCGAGATCGTTAAGACGCGTAATCGTGAGCGGGAGGTCTGGGGTTGATTCCCATCGAACCGTCCTACCTGACAGTCTTTTTTTTTTTTTTTTTTTTTTTTTCATGTTTTCCTCGGTCCTCATAAATATTAAATGTCGGGAGAAATCCTAAACTTGGCCTAGAATGTTTCCTTTCTTAAAATACATCCTTTCTGAATTTATCATTTCATGTAACGTTTCATCAGTGTCCACCGCCTGTGATGCCTCAGCATTAAAAACGAGCGTTAAACACTATAAAAAATACATCACTATGTGCGAAGGTGGCCTAAAACTCTCCACTTTGACAATTTGTGGTCATAAAAGAATAATTGTTTTTACGTTGATGCACACACCTTAATCATTCATTTAAAATATCTAGTCATTGTTTCAAGTAGTGCATTCAATACCTATCTAGCGCAGACGCGTGTCAGATAACAATTAATTGTAAAAATGGTTTAACTAAAATGCTTACAAACTATATAAATATTTATGGGGAGTCTTTTGCTTTATTTTACTGACTAAAATGGGCTGCTGAATTTAAAATCAGACGTACCAACTTTGAAGACGACCTACATGCAAAAGTCCAAAAATGCAACAACAGATTTCACTGATCAAATAGGTAATATGGTATTAGGTGACGGCGGTTAAAGTGAAATTGCAGAGGATATATATATAAAGGAATGTGTATATTTTTTAAGAAGAATTACATTTGAAAATGTTTTGCACAAGATGAATGGCGCGCTTGCTAAAAGAAGATCAAAAACGCATTTCAATGAATGCGCAACAGTGTTTGGAGCGTTTTAACGTGTACAAGACTGATTTATTGCGTCGACTTATAACTGTGGATGAGACCTTGACCCACCACCACACACCAGAATCGAAACAACATCCAAAAAGTGCACAGAACCCACCGTTCAGCGCCAAAGAATATAACGTCGGTTTCAGCGGCTGCAGAGATTTAGGCATCGGTCTTTTGGACGCAAAGGGAATGTAACTAAGGGGTTTCCCTTTCAGAAGGGAAAACCCATAACCGTAGAGTACTCTCTCAATATTTTAAACCATCTATAGGAAGAAACTCATGAGAGAAGGTCCGGTTTGCAGAAGAAAATATTAGTTTTTCATCAAGAAAATGCACCTACTCACAGTATTTTAGCAATGGGAAAATTGGACGATTTGAAGAAAGAATTGTTGGAGCATCCACGCTACTCTCCATATTTAGCTCGTTCCGACTTGCATCTGCTCTAAGCTCAGCTTGCTAGTCAGGGTTTTATATCAATTAAAGGGAAATTTGCGGATGTAGAGGAGTATTCTATAGATCTTTTGGTAAACCTCTCGGAGACGAGATAGCATCAGTGAGTGAATGTATTGACCGCATGGAAAATTATTATTATTTTTTTTTAATTTATAGGTCTACAACTTCTCAGACTGCCCTCGTATATAGCTAAATCACAAGAGTAAAGATAATGCACATTTGTGGTAAATGGCAGCTAATCCGGAGTATTTTGATCACATCTGTTTCAGAAAGTAGTATTTAATTTTGAGCGAAATATTAACGTAATTAAATTCTGTAGTTAATTATTTTATAAAGCAAGAATAAATCCATGGTTATGTATAATACAAGAAATATGTAATGATTATTTTGAAGAAATTTTCCGGAAAACCTGTACAGTCACTTTTGTGCGTGAAAATATTGCAAATAACTTATTGATATTAAAATTTTACAGCATATCATTTATCAAGATTAAGGATGCAAGGAAAGGCGTCACTTTAGCTGGAGACAAGTTTACTATGATAACATGGACTCTAGATAGTGATATTTTCCAAAAAAAAAAAAAAAAAAAAAATCTTAAATTTACCGGATACAGAATTAAGAAATTCCTACACGATTGGTTCCATTTCACGATAAAATGATAGCATATGTGATAAATAAATGACAAATCCATATTTTTAATGTTTGAACAGGAAAAATGCAAGTGTTTCTGCAAATATCTACAAACGTTTTTACCAATACTCCTCGACTCCAGACAGCATACGTCAATACGCAATTACTAAGAAATATGTTATGGCAATAGAATTTGAACTCCTCGACTGCCAATTGCAAGTTGAATTTTCTTTTTTTTTTTTTGTTTTGTTTTTTTGTTCATCATATACAACTTCAGAGATATGACAAGTGGGAGCGTCTTCAATAGGCAAAGAAGTGGTTACAAACCCTGACTGATAGCGAGTGCGTTTGTAGCACCATAGCGCATCTGTTCATTTGCGGTGTACAGAAAAGTTGGATTTCCTATATGTATGCTTCGTTAACTATATAGGCCATACTCCTGGAAAACAGTCAAATGTGCTTGTACAGATAGACAAGTTTTAAAAGTAGCTATCCGGATTGTGATACAGCAATGACCCCAAAAATTATTATTATTTGAAAGAAAAATAATGAAATATCAAAATCGTATTTTAATATTAAAAAGGCTCTGCTATGGATGTAGTGATATTTTCAGAAAGAACACTCACTACAAAACATGGAAGATACTGAACACAGAGATAGGCATACCTTGTTGAATGAATAGCATTAAACATACAGTCGCAGCTGCTCAAAGTTATCAGCGTTTCCATCTGGAAAACAGACGTTTATGAATACCTATGCGTTCCCAGAGTTCTCCCAAACACTGATTGAAAAGGCTTGGCGCCTCATCGGCCGTGTATGTATATGTTGGAAATGTAGAGATGTTAGAACTGCGGATGGCAGTACCTTCCGCGCAATTGAGGCGCTCGCCGAGATCCGCTGAAACTGCCAAACAGCAAAGATAGCGACTGCGGGGGAGCGGTAAGTGGGCGTAAGAATAGAGAGACCCAATCATTTCCTTCGGCTCTGCTTCCTCTTCATTTCCAAAACATTTCAGCTATCAGCGTTGCCCCATCTCATAAGTACTAAGGATGCCCTTCATGTTTGGAATCTCTCCTGAAAGGAGAGCAAGGAAGCTCTTTGTAGATGCCATTCTGACAGGGGAGAAAAAAAAAACCGTAAAAGTTTTAAAGAATTTAAAGGAGCGTTATATCAATAGAATAAGTAATGTGCTATATTTTCCTTACTCTTTCATGACTTTTCTGTATTTATTTCAGCTCAATATTAAACTATAAAGGTAAAATTTATTTGTAAATGGAGCTCTGTAAAATCAAAATGTCGTTTTCTGTGTATATGTAATGTATAAATTCTCTAGAACAGCGGTTTTCACATTTTCCTTGTTTTCTTTATTAACAGCGTATTTCTCTACCAAGTTCATTTCTAAGCGTTTTTTATATCCAATGAGACCTTCACAGGTGGCTGAGGTCGTTAAGGGGCGGACTCGTGAGCGGGAGGTCTGGAGTTCGATTCCCATCAGGACCGTCCTCCCTGAGTTTTTTCCAGGTTTTCCTCAGTCCCCATAAATAGCAAATGTGTGGAGGTTCCCTAAACTTAGGCCTGGAACACTTCCTTGCTTAAAAAAAGTCCATGTATCTACAGTGTAACTGCATATGATACTTCAGTAGTTAAAACGGGCGTTAAACATTATTAAATTTTCAATGAACAACTTAACAAATTAAAAAGAGTTTTGGGGGGGGGGAAATGGAAGTATTTTTAAACGCTATTATATTCTACTGCCAAAATGTTGGTATAAAATTGCTGGCGCCTCAAGTTATCTGCTTATAAACTTTTCGGTGCGGCGGAGAGAAGATTAGCCGGAAACCGAAGTCAAGTATTGGTCATCTGATGTCTTAGTGCGGTTGATAAAACGTTCTCAGTAAGTGCTGAGATGCATTCACAATTAATGTAAAATTCATGTGTAGCGATCGCAGTGGAAAGTGATTCGCTGCAAATAAATACTTGCTTAATCCTAGGCTTCTGTTGAAAATAATCCAATATTTGTCATTTTGAACACATTGCCACATCACTCTTATTTTCGTAAGAGAAACAATACAAACACTTAAAATGAGTTTTAATGAGCTTGTTCTACTACATGTCTTAATATTTTAACATAATTCATAATTCTCCCTGAAGGAATTGTGTCAGCAAATAACAGTGAGGAGTATTATTTTTTAACTAGAGTGGTCCATTAGAGATACCTCATAGCATTTTGTCTGCAAAGGAAACATATTTTAAAAAAGGGCGCATGTCAGGCAGCAGGTTCATCACTTATACAATTTATAATGTGCCGAAAACAGGCGAAGGACATAACACATTAAAATATCCCAACATAAACCTCTTGAACGAACATACCTAATTGGTTGTCAAAACATTTTGGCAATACAGGTTCATCGTGTGGAATATTACGTTACACTAGAGGCATTTATATCATTAATAGACGTATTTGTGACGAACAAACATCGCCACTGTTCCAACTTATGCGTCTGGGCGTGCATCTTTTTTATTATGACCTCACACAAGCAATGCATGCAAAATATTTGACAAGTGCAGTGGTTTGTGACCTTTGGCGCCTTGTTTATATTTAACAAATAAAATTAAATTTGTATTCACTATGATTATGTGGTGCTATTGCTCTAGTGCACTAGTTCTGTAGAATACACAGTTATATTTAATAGTGAAATCAAATCTTCGAATTGTTAAATACGATGGGCCCTTAAGAGCATTAAAATACGTAACGTATTATTTTTCGAGTGCATGGGTTTATACTGCTATACTTTTTAATGGAGAACAAAATTCTTCTGTTATTTTATGTAAGGTAGAGTTTTTATTTATTAACCTTAAAATGCATTGCTAACACTGTTGAAACCCAGCTTTACAAACAAGTAGTAGTTGTAGTAGTAATGAATTTGCCATTACTTTTAGGATTGGGTAATGACAAAATTTTATTTCTTCAGATGCCCCGAATGTGTTGTGTACCGGGACATGAATGAGTGAAATCTTCTACCACTACTTTTACGTTCCATAAATATTAAACTAGGAGGCAACTAAAGATCAAAAACATACTTAGAGCAAAATTTGTGCCTAGTAAAACAGCAGTTGTCAGCATTGAACATTTTGATGATTGTTTTTTTAATTCGCCGGAGTATTGCTAATGGGGTTAATGGTAGAATATTTTTGCAGAAACACCAAAATTAACTGAAGATGCGTACCCATGTATTTGCTGGTCGAGACCTTGTGATAATATATGAACATTAGTTAGTGAGGAATTTGAATGTGTGTTTTTGAAATGTTGCAATCAAAGAAATTAACTGAAGAAATTTTAAATGTTGAAAATTAAATGATGATATAACTCGGTAAAAGGACAAAAGGAAAAAAGTGGAAAATCTACAATCACATTGTACGTTAGTTTCCTTAAACATAGTAATTTATTATGTTTTTACAGATATTTTTCTTACTTTATACATAAAGATCAATGTCAGTGCTACTAATTAGCCGATTTCATATTAATGTTCCTAACGGTAGACATTATTTTCTGATGATTGTATTTAAATGTGTTTGAATGTCTCAATCACGGTATCTCGTTAACCACCAGCAGGTCAAAGAAGGGCCTAGCAATAAAATGATAAACTCTTCCGCAGCTGCAAGCAAGCTGCCATTTGACACCAGTCTATGTGTAGTTTGTCTAGTATTAAATTTAGGTTGCTATTGACTAACCAAAAATATTTGCTGCGGCCAGACAGAGGGAAATGTGGCGACTTTGCTACAGAGACCGTACAGCAGGCCTTATAACGATGGTCACGATCTATGTCATTCATACAAATAGTAATGTGTAGACAAGCAATAAAATGACAATTTTAAGGAACAAAAATAAAATAATAAAAGTTATAATAATCTAAAATTATTCAATATCATTCTTATAGATGTAATTCATAATACAGGTCTACAGTGATTTTCAAGTCTTTTTATAGTAAATTGGATGCGCTGAATTAAAAAATTAAATCCGTTTAGTCATAAAATATACTTTTATATATTTTTTCAAAAGCTTGTTTATATTCATTTTAAGTGATTAAATAATTGGCATAGTAAATAAAAGTCACTCAAATGTAGTGTTCATAGATTGTGTATATTATGTACTGGGGAAACATAAAAGCAAATGAAATAAATAATTAAATACTTTAAATATAGCATTACAGCCAATTGCTGTCTACAAACAAGAAGTCAAAATCTTTCGCTAATATAAAATAATCTCTCACATCACTTGCAAATATGATATTTGTTCGAAGAAAATCACGTATTTCTTGAATATGAAATACACTATATCAAAACACTGCTGATTTTAGTTAGTGTGGCACTGTTATGCCGAACTTGCGCGCATTTCTTTCATTCCGATCGATACACTAGTCTTTCGTCTTCCTCGTTCTTTTGCCGCAACGCAAGCACGGTGTGATGAGCAAACTCAGGCAGATCATATGCCCACGAAATAAGGCAGACCGAAGATGGATGGCGAATTGATTTGACTGCGCTTCTCTTCCTCCGATGCACAGCAAGGAGATCTCGGTCCGGGCGGGATGCAGAAATTTTCGGATCTTCGATATGGAGTTGTTTGATCAGGGTCCTCTTTCGTAATTTAATTTAATCCAGGTAGAATGGATCTATAAAACATTTTATTGTCAAGTTTATTGTTATATAATGCTATTTTATTGACTTTCGTTTCCATTATTATAAATTGGACAGGTAAGGAAATTGTTCTGGTGTTAAATACTTTTATTGCTCAGAAAATTATATTGGTTATCCCAATATTACAATTTGTAAATTCTTCAACTTTTACCGTACTGTAAAGTTACATTTCCATAGCTAAATCCGGAAGGGGGGTTCTTCGAGCATATTACCAAAGTTAAAACTTTTTTGACATTAACGGGAGGGTACTGAACTCGGATTAGTAAAATCACTGGCTTTAGACATGGTGCATTGTGCAGGAACTTGCAAATGGAAAACGTAAAACCATAACTTTATTAGCACATTCTTCTGGCGCGGTTTGCCCCGCAAATATCTGCATTTCCAAATGTTCAAGAATGTCAACGTAATGTTAGAATGTATCTGTGTAAATTGTTGCCAATACCCACAACATTTGTTTTTCTCCAGAGCAATCGATACCCCAATCGATGACACTGTGCAGTAGCAAAACCTAGCTGTACATCAGGTCCAGGCCCTTTCGCTAAAGAGAATTATTAATAATCATAATAATCATAATCCCCAACGCATTAAAGCATTGGCCTTTTGCGGCTCTGTAGACTGACAAAGGGTAAAAACAAAACTGAAAGCTTCCGTTGGAGAGATCAGTTCCATTAGAGGTGGTAACGGAAATTCAATAATGAAACAAAGGAATATTCCGCTTGTCAGACTGTTAAATGTTATACAAAGGCATGGACGTAACTAAAAGGCGCATGCTCTGTGTAGCATTTGGATACCACGAGACATCTAAAGCTAATGCAAAGGGGATATAGAATTATATATTACGAAAGAACTATGTGCACAAAATATTTTTAATTCTTAGCTGACCTATTATTTAGTATTTTGGGAGTTTCCGATGGGAAATTTTACTTCAGCACTTCAAAATTAAAATATTTAGTATAAAATATACAATAAAAATTAAAAAAGAAAATAAAACTGATTTGACACAAGAAATTAGAGGGAAAACCTGATATGTATAATATTATAATTAAGTAATTAAAGTGACAATGATAAATATAGCTGATTCATTTAATAAAGGGGATTTATGAACTACACCTCAATAGTTACAGAGATTGTAAAGACGTCTTAGGCAAGCACTTTGAGATAGGGAACTATGCTCCAAGAAGAAAAATGACACTTTCTGTTGTGATAAAGAAGTTAAAATTATATTTTTTGGTAGTGTACTGCTGTGGCATCATAAGGAATCTCCGAATCGTCATTTATTTCTTGAAGTTATTCTTCGCACCTAAAATGTTGGTTGCATGTAACAGGGGTTTCAGGGGTGGTATATTCTATTAGGAGTTGTGACTCTTTAACTGTGGTGGTGTGTTCGTTAAAATAAGTTGTGTTGACCCTGAATACGAAAAATGAAAATACTTTAAAGTCCGTGGGATTTAATGAATGTAGTATATACTACAGGCAGTATAAATAGATTATTAGTATGGAGCGTTCCGTGAAATTACTAATGTAACATCCCTAATCTTTTATTCCAATTCTAATTAATAACTTAAAATTCAAAAATTTAATAATTAATAATTTTAATTAGAATTTTAAAATGTGCACCCGCCTCGGGTCTCCGCTTACTTCCAGCCTTCGCGATGAAACTGGTAACCAGTTGAACAGTATCACAGGGTTTGATTGAAGGGATATTTGTGGTGGTGTAATTTTGAGCTCTATGTATTAAACTGTTTATGAGTATCGTATGTGTGCAATTTGTTTGCTAGTTTAGTATGATTTTTCTGATTGCTGCCTCAATAAAATGCAAAGGTTTTACGGATGTGGCAATATCATGTAATTCCCCCATACACGATAAAAATAAAAGGTGGTCTTCATAATAAACTGAAACTGCACTAAAGTTTGACAAAACAATATCGTACTTAATTGCCTTAATACTGTACTTCTGTTGATACATGATGTTAGTACATTAATATCTTCTAATGCTCTGCTTTTACTTTATATTCATGTTAGTAAACAATGGCGTACCACTTCGTACAACACAGGTCTCCTTATCCCTCGAGTTAGGTTGAATTGTCCTCGGAGCCTATGGAATGGTAAAGACGCCGCTCTGTATTCTGGTATACCCGCCATAGGACCTATGATGTAACATTGCGGCAAGCAGCGATGATTCTTCTGGGGAGGACCCTAAGTTTTGTGGCCTGTTGTGATATAGAGGTCTGTTCAAAAAGTATCGCGAATGTTGTGTTTTTTCAAAAAGTATTTATTTATTCATGAATATCTATTTTATCCCTTTCAAAGTAATCCCCACCAGATATTATACACTTGTGCCAACGTTTTTTCCAATTCTCGAAGCACTTAATAGAATCATTTTTTGTGATCTTGTTCAGCTCCTCAGCATAGAAGCCGTCTTTATTTCCTCAATCGTGGCGCAGCGTCGTCCTTTCATGGGCCTCTTCAGTTTTGGGAGTAAAAAAAAAAAGTAACAGGGGGCTAGGTCTGGGGAGTACGGTGGCTGCGTCATCATAAGTGTGTTGTTTTTGCTCAAAAATTCGCGCACAAGCAACAATGTGTGAGCAGGGGCGTTATCATGGTGCAAAAGCCAATTTTTGTTCTTCCACAAATCCGGGCGTTTCTGGCGGATTGCTAGGCGCAAATTGCGCATAACTTGCAGGTAATATTCCTTATTGATCGTTCTACCATGTGGCAAAAAACTCATGATGCACCACGCCCCTGCAATCGAAGAAAACTGTAAGCAAACCTTTGGCGCGCTTTTTTCGGTCTTGGCTCGTGTGGCAGCATCCATTGGGATGGTTGAGCTTTAGTTTCCACGTCATAACCATAAACTCATGATTCGTCACCAGTTATGACCCTCTGGAGAAAAATTGGGTCGTCGCGGACAGAGTTCAACAGCTCCTTAGCAACGTTAATGCGATGGTGTTTTTGGTCGAAATTGAGTAACTTTGGTACGAATTTTGCGGCGACCCGTCTCATGCCCAAATCATTGGTAAAAATCGAATGGCACGAGCCAATCGATTTGTTTAGGTCCTCAGCAACTTCTCTAACGGTGATTCGACGATTGGCCAATACTATTTTCTTCACTTCTTCAATGTTTTCGTCTCTTGTTGATGAGCTTGGGAGTCCGGAACGCTCTTCGTCGTTCACTTCTTCTCGACCCTCTGAGAACGTTTTGTACCACCGATAAACGTTGCTTTGGTCCAAGGTAGCTTCACCATATGCCACAGTCAACATTCGGAATGCATCCCCGCACTTAATTTTGTTTTTCACACAAAATTTGATACAGATTCTTTGTTCCATTTCTTGGAATAGGCAAAAATCGAAGACTAGTCAAAACACGCCCAAGCAAAATAGCTGTCAACAATTAACTGAACATTCAAAATGGCCGAGCTTGTCAACATAAGTGAGGGACATCAGTACCAACATAACGCCACAAAACAATCGAAAATCGAATATACGTAGCTCGCGGAAATGCAAAATTCGGGATACTTTTTGAAGAGACCTCGTATATTGTGCCTTCAGGTGTCCCCATAGAAATAAATCTACGAGTTTGAGGCCCCGCGAACGAGGGGGCCAGAACATAGATAAGATAGAAAGAAGTCTGTACCATGAGGTCACAATGTGCGGGTGTGTCATCAATCTTTAATGCGTTGCCAGCAGCGGGACATCATCTAAAATATCACCGTCCACTAGACGAGTCTGTAGTAAGTCCAAGAAACGTTCTCCATTGAGAGCGTCTTCCAGGAAGACTGGTACAATAAGATGATCACCTAAATACCACACCGTGCATTCAGCTTCCACCGAATCTGTGTATGATGCTCACAGAGCCATAAAGGAGTGCAAACTGCTCAGTATTCCATGATTTGCCGGTTTACATCGCCAATATTGGTGAAGATACTTTCATCTCGCCAATATACCTGGCTAATGAAATCCATCTGTTGTTGAATACAGCGTGTCATAGCATTGCAATAGGCACTTCGCTTGAACCAACTGAAGTTTATATGGGTGCCACTTGGGTATTGTTCAGTTTTAAATCAACTGCGGTTTGCCTGGGGGTTTTCGCGAAATGAAGTCATAACATCTTCCTGGCGCCCATCAATAATCGGCTTAATCCTTGGTGCACGATTTCCGTGCATCTCCAGTAGTACAATAGTGCGCCGGAAGACATGACGTGAGGGCAAACGACGTCGTGGAAACCGTTGTTGATAATGTTCGTGCAGCAGAAATGTTTCCTCCAGTTTCACTAACTATTTGTACCATCGCTTCATCTGTGACGTCCTCGTTACGTCACTACTGTAAGACTGCCTCTTACGAGAGAATCATCGGGAATATTGTAGAAAAGTATTCTTCTAGGCTAATACGAAAACGTTTCTCGAAACGCCTAGAAATATGACTTAAATTTGCAGAAATAAGTATATATTACATTAAAAAGTCTTAGGGGCGAACGGGATCGGAACTCGGGATCTCTTATTTAGAAACCCGCCATCCTAATCACTCGTATACAAGATACAGCAGTGGGTATGTAGGTCAAAATTGCTACTGAACTGATAATCTTGAAATTTCGGATTTATACATTATTATTGGTATTAAAATAGAATATTTAATTACTATTCATATTATTAACATTATAGCACCATACGAATTAAAATAATAAACAAATGTCTGTTAGATTGATTTCACAATCAAAACTTAATGTTAGTACACTAAATACACATACTTCGTAAGCGATGAATGTTAGTAATACCAGAAAACTAGCTATAAATAAAGTAACTGAGTGGTGAATGAGTAGAGGTCTTATACCAGTGGCTTTGGCCATTCCTTATGCTGTCATTTGGGCTGCCTATTGGAATAAAATAAACGACGATCTAGGACAAGGGTATTTATTTTTATTTTGATTAATGTTCATACATAAGATATAAAGATAAAAAGTAACAAACGAAACTCTAATTTGATAATAATGATTCATTTTTATTTGACGCCAGTATGACACCAATCTCGCTAAAGAGACGTCCGTAATTGTATAGTATCATTTAGAGTGGTAGTTTCATTAGTCAGTGGCGTAGCGGACTTTAGAAACTCAGTGCTATTACTTTAAAATATAAGCAAACAGGTCCTAGATACCTCATCATAAATGGTTTATCTAAGACCCCCATAAATTCTCTGGAATTTTTGCGGAGTAGTTCATTAACTTACGCCATATTTAAATAAAGCATAATCTGGAATATTTTAAAACAAGTCATGATTATTAGATTTTGAAGCTAACCATTATGAAGTTATTGTTATTCATAATTATTGCTGTTCATAAGTTATGTTTCTATTATATAGTTTTATCAAGTGGGAAGACAAAAAAGATGGAGGTTTACAATTTTGGAATGCAAAGAATGCACAATTACGATTTGCGGTTTACTACATGTTGCAGGGTAGGGCTAAATTTTTTTTTTGAAGAGAATGATAATTCAAAACCAGGAATACCAGGGAATATTAATAAACTTCGAATAATTAAAGCATATTTGTACATTAAGGAAGCTATCATGACATACGAGATACAAATCTCCAAAGCTTTACGTAATGTTTAATAAAAAATAAAATTTAGTGCTTATAAAAAATTCAGATCTTTTATCCGTAGGTCAACCAAATTCCAAATATCTTTTTGTTGTTGATTTGTTTTATTTACGGACGATCTTTAACATCTTTAACATCTCAAGCGTCCCATTTTATTCGGGGCGTAAAACGGACGATAAATTTTGCTCAGAAGCCTCTTCTTTCACACTTGAGGTTCTTTTACATGCTGTAAATGTACGACATGGGTCCACGTCTTTACTTCCCTTGCGAAGGAAGCCACACTTAGGATTTTTACGCCGAAAAATCCATCGATCCTGACAGAGCAAACAGTTTTTGGCAAGGTATTCAGATATAAAGCACACAGAGAGAAAAAATATATACCTGATCATTTATAGAAATGGTGCGGTTCCTGCAAGCAATTATAAAATTACTAGTGGCATAATTGAATCGACTATAACGGGTTTGCATATCTTTCTTCATTAATTATTTAGGTAAAATTATTCGCAATCACACGGCACGGTTATCAAAGGATTATCCTGAGGACTTTGTGAATTGAGCAAGGCTTTAAAATTAAGCAGTATGATCTAGGCTGAACTATCACAAATATGGTTCCATGTCTTTCCCAACACGTTAAAGTGGCCCTTTGGCAGCACTAAAATCATTATTTGCAACACTGCTATTAGAGAGAATGGCTTGCTCCAAAATGCACTCGTTTATGGTCTCTCTTCGGAGGTAGTGCAAAACATCTCAAAACAAGATATAGTTATGATAGAGACATGTTCAGATCGTCTTAAAGTCGATTTGAAAGCAAATTTTTTAGTTTTTTTTTAAATTAAGCGTTGTTTATATTTTTAATAGACTAATGAATAGATTGTGAAATATTTTATAAAATTCTTGCTTTTATCCTTCTGTATTTCAAAACTTTTAAAACTGGCGAAACGTTAGCATGAAATGTACTTACCTTGAAGACGAATAAGGATTGCATTTTGCTGATGCAATGAATCAAACAGAGGGCTAGGGGAGTTTATCGGGAAGCGCGGTGCGGAACAAATGTGCATTTCCTATGTAATGCGCACCAAAAATATATTCTTAGAATGCCTTATTATAAATATATATTATAAAATATAAATATTTACCTTATATAAACTATGCTACTTGTACAGCAATGTCATTGATTCTGGATAATTTAGAGATTTTTATTACACATTATATTAAGATTTTTATTTCAATTGAAATGTTTGCATTTATTGAAGTAAACTTTTCAGAAAAACTACACAAACGTGTCTTAATGTTCAATATTTAATATCTTAATGTTCAATGTTTATAAATGAGGAAACTAAATTACAATTACTACTTATCAAAACAACAGCTGGAAATAGTACATTTTAGACATATTCATATGGATTATTGTAACTGTTTTGTGTAACACTATGTTGCATATCCTTTTTGATTTGATTATTGCCTCAATTCTTCGTGGCATCGAGTACACCAATCATTGGAAATCCTCTGGTGTTGTCACTCTAAACCAAGATTGGATGATAACAGCTTCCCCTTGTTACAGGGATTCCGAAGTGACACCAAAACTGTCAGCCTTGACTATACGTTTTCAGTTGGGTATAGGTCAGGCCAAGTGAGGACAGTAACATGATAGTGCCTGAACCATACATCGCTGTCACCTCTAAATAAATCACTATTAGTAGGCAGCAGTTTTAAGTCTAAGTCCACGTATTAGTATTTTTGGCATTAATTTTTGCGCGCTAATACTGCTAAGCTCCGAGACCATACCTTTCCATGTTTCTCCATTCCATGACGCTGATAGGATGCTTCACAGTGGCTGTGGTACACTCAGGTAACTTGTCCTCACCTATTCGGCACGTACAAACATGATGCCTTCACTTTCAAAGATATTAATCTTCGTTTCATCGCTTCAAATGACTTTACCCAAGTCTCCTTGCATCCAATCCCTTTATACCAAAGTCCACTCCACAAGTTTTTGCCTCTGCTTTTGGTTGAGATAAAGCATCTTTCTTGGGGTCCTCGCTCATAGACCATCTTCGCAAAATTTTTGTCTTACTGTTCGATCAAAGACTTGTAACCCAGAAGGTCTCAAGAAGGCATTCATATCTTTTACCGTATGTCGACAGTTTTGTAGAGAAAGGTGGTACATTATGAGGAAATATTCAGCAGTGAGTTTTCGTTTACTGCCACTTCTTGAAGATGTTCTTGTGCTCTTAGTCTTTGTACCGCTTACAAACTTTTCTATTACCAAATTTTGCTCGCCACCACCCAAAATGTTTGCTATTTCTTCATAGGAATAACCTTCTTCAGAAGTGTTAAGCTTTACTCCTTTTACTTGGTGACTAATCAGCGCATTTTGTCTTAGGAGGGATTATTTCATATTACAGGATCACTTTTCAACTCTGAAACACTTCATAAAAATTATTTGCCAATTGCCACACAACAATGGTAATCATATTTGACTTAGATACTGAGAGAATACAACAATCGGACACAAGAGCTCTGTTGATCAAAAATACAATTATATTGTGTTTAGTGTAATTATTGAAGTTACTGAATGATGTTAAACTTGTTTCTGATATTTATAAAATGTAGCACGTTCCACTTTCATAAAGATAATAAATATGGTATTGAAACATTATAAACAAAATAAAAACGCCATTTGTTGATTTAGCACAACACAATCCTTTTATATCTTGTAAGATTTAAAAAAGGATAGAAATTTTACTAAAAGTGTTCAGAAATAATGCCACTTCAGTATGACTGTTTTTAAGAGATTTTGAATAAAATAGTAAAACATTATATATTATATATTCGAACTTTATTAATTAAATTTATTCTGAATCTATTAAATCAGACATGTCCAAAGGTTGACACATGAATACCAGTGAATGTGCACATATGAACATTGGCTGCGTTCTTCAGATGCCATATGGTTGCGCCATCAAGTTACATGAAGAGATGAACATTTCTTTAGCAAACATGATGTATAAAGATGGCGTTCCCTTCCAAGGCGAGTAGATGGCGTTCCCTTCCAAGGCGAGTAGATGACGTTCATTTGCTTCCATCATTCTAAGATGATGACCATTTTTCAGAAACTTTATCATTACGCCCATGGCTTGCGGGAAACTGAACACGAGTAGGTTCCTCGGACTTGTTCTTGGGTGCAAGCAAGCTCACCTTGAATTTATTTGGACTTGTTCGTGACGTCATAAATGTGCAGGGGTGTTGAAACTTGTTTGGACTTGTTCGTGATGTCAAAAGGGTGTAAGTGTCCAGAACCTGTTTGTGCTTGTTCTTGACGTCATCAGGGTGCAGGTACAAGCTCACCTTGAACTTGTTTGGATTTGTTCAACTTGTTTGGATTTGTTGGTGAAGTTGTTTGGACTTGATCGTGACGTCATTAATCCTGTCCAACTCTCTGATGAATTGCGGTTTTAGAAAATGGCTCACCTCTAGGAATACTATAAAGGTAGCACACCGAATGTATCTTGTGTATTCGGTGCAATTCATTTTTTTCGCCGGAAGCGTTACTGTGAAGCAAATACTTGCTATAGGCTGCTATTTGATTTTGAACTTCGAACTCTTATTTCTTCTTGTGATAGTTGATGGCGGTGACCATACGGTGTAGGCTTTCTAGTGTTCTTCATTCCTCCATACTCAGAGTGCAGCGATAGTCCATTTTGATAACATTTTGTGCGCCAAATAAACGTTTGAAAAGTATGGATAGTCGGTTGGTTAACTGCCACTCTCTTGGATGAAGAGTCAAACTCTGTATCGCCAGTATCGCCTCTGCAAGCTTCTGCCACTCTATTGAACCCAGAACCACCGCGCTGCGTCGTCCACCAACGGTCACCACGATCTTGTGTGGAGGCTTAGGCGAAAACCCAACGAGTGCAAACTTGGACTGCTTGCTGTTCAAGAAGAAAGCATCCTATAGCGGTCCAGGTCTCTCCATATTACTGTAATACAAGAATGCCTCTTGTGTAGCACACTGTTTCATTGCCAATTAGCCACGCGCGCACACATAATGAATGCGACATACTTGTTCACCTTTCTCGAAGCAACTGTTAGAACGGGTCCTGTAGTACCACATGCGACTTACAAAAAGCGAAAAACACCGGAATTAGCCACATAAATGTCACAATGGAATAGGTATATTCATGCACAATTTGTATCGATACTAACCTATAACGATATGCAGCTCTGATGTGTAGTTTGTGAGCATCCGCCAAGACTGTAGGTTTATGGAATGACGACATCATTGTGATTATAATCACTAATGCTGAATTTTGAAAAGAATTTATCCTTGCACAGCTCGCAGAAGGCGTGAGACATGTAAGCAACGACTAATGGCCATAAGTATGCTGATATTGCATTGCTAATCTTGTAGTATTGTGGGTCTATCTTGTACCTCAACATCGATTTTACAAAAAATAGAAATTGTCCCGAAAGAGGTTCTATAACATAATTATCGAAATATTCACCCCGGTCGTTCTTTGCAACGCAGATACAGACTCAATGTTTTACTGGTTTCGTGCTAGGATCGGTATTAACCACAACTGCTGTAAGAGGCTGTTTATTATGCAAATTTATCGAGGACAACTGGTCGCAACCGTACACGCCTAAAAAGTATGGGGCATATTAAGACAGAAACCGGCGTTTTTGCAACGTGTTCAAGATACCAAAATTGTCCTGTTAGCACCAATTTCTATAGTTCCATGTAATTCTGCCAGCATCAACAGAGTGATAAGTTCTGAAGTTTGATCTTTAAAACCCCTACTTATAGACACGGTGCCTTACCGTTACCCTGAAATGTAAGACTCGCTAGAGCTTATATCGGTTGTTAGATCAAATACTATAGCCGTGATAATATTGATGTCTGGAAATTGAATGTCCTTCGTCCATAAAATGTGTATCCCGGGGCCATCTTGAATAGTTTGAAAACATTGGAGAAAGTGACCGGCATCAAAATTGAGCTGTAGGAGTTGTGAGGTAAAAGTCTGGCCGTTTGCATACAGTTGAAAAGAATAAATTTTAAAGTGTTGTAAATTGTACGGGTTTTGTTAATGTTACCGTTGTATGCCTGGTTGGCAACCATTGCCGCAACCACTCTACGGGGTATATGTCGAGAGCGTGAAATCCTACATCTTTGAGATGGTACTTTGCATTACTCTTTGCTAATACCGCCTGATGTGCAAGCTTGATGGTCAGCGACGGTCTAGGAGCTTCCAAAATCAGTCTAGCAGAGCGATCTGTAAACTGTGCTTTAAAAGCCTTTGTGTTCGAAAAGAGATGAAATTCGGTGAAGAGGGTGAGAAATTAATGGTAACGCTCACATTTTTCAAGAGCAGATTTTCCTGATTAAAGAGTGCATTGGAAAGATTACCCATCAGCTGCACAACTTTGCTTCCTTTGGTATAGTCGCTACGCCACTTAATTCCATCATTTGCTACACACGCGACCATCATTCCTCCTTTGTGCTTTTTCCAGAGGGAGAACTCTAGTCTGCTGTTCATGACAGTTTCCGAATAATTGAGCAACTTTTCAATGTAAGTTCTATAGGGGTAGCCTGGTTGAGGGATAGAAACTGTGATATTATGGAATGACACCTCCAACGGTTCAAACAACGAATTTAGAGTATTGTTTACAAAGGTAGCCTGCTTGTCCTCTTTCAAGTCATACCCACCGTCATCGACTATTTGCACGAACAGATCAAGTACTACATAAGTCATGTCACGGTAATTGTCTGCATTGCCAAAGTAATGAAGTGTGATTAGGCCATTTTTCATTAGTGTATTTTGAGGGTTTAGAGAAATGGAGCGGTACTCCTCCACGTTCATTTGAACGGGTGAGTCTTTAAAGTTGTGCAATTCTGAATTCATGTGCACCAACAAATATTAGCCATTATAAAAATACGTCTAGCACCTTCCGTCTTCGGTTTTTAGTCTTAAACTGATTATATATTTCCCTTTTCGGGCGCTTTAATAGGCCAGTACCTATTATAGAGTCTATTTTTACACCAGCTTTCCTCTTCAAATTAGTTTCCGCCGCCTCCAGCCTAGTCTTTAAGGACTCCTTTGGCGGAATTCCCGAACTTGCAACATCTGCAAGCACGCTGCCCCCATCTTCAGCGCCTTTTTACCAATAGCTTTTATCGGGCTCTTGAAAAAAAGTAGCACGGTTCTGAAAAGGCCACCGAGAGCGGAGCAGAAACCGCTACCTTTTGATAACGCTTACCTCTGTGTAAGAGAAAATCTGTATTATCTAATGCTCCTCCAGCCGGATTTAAGTAATATCTGGTGACAGTATCCAGCTCCATTATGCCTGTTTCGGACGAAAGGTTAGAACTACAGTAGAGGAAATTCCGTCTACAAAGGACAGGAAATCGTCGTAACCTTTCCTTAAATCTACATCCACGATTTTAAAGTCCTGTTGCATCAAAGGTACCCAGTTAAGTGGAGTGAAGGACTTTTCAATAGCCATGCAGATGTCACGTTTTTCATGCTGTACAGAGACGCTTTCAATGACTTGCACAAACGTGTTGCCCACCACTTGTGGTATTATCAGATTACAGTAAATGGACATCTCTTGAGGGAAGCCCATGTGCGGATCCACTGAGTGTTTACCAATTTCCTGTTCAGCCACGTTGGTGTAAGGCTCGAAACCCATCATCTTGGCCAAAGATGGCGACAAAACCATAACGTGTATGAAGTTCTTTAGGGTGAGTTTAAGAGGATTGTCAGGTCTTTCCTGCGTTACTAGTGTAGGAGGAGTGTGGCTGGCTTACGAGGATTTGGTGGTTTAGAATTGATATGTTTAGGCGGGGTTGTAGTCGGAGTAATCTTTGATTTTTAACGTTTGGTTCGTGCCTTCA
The DNA here is from genome assembly GCA_030762175.1 of Metallyticus violacea. Classification (NCBI taxonomy): domain Eukaryota; kingdom Metazoa; phylum Arthropoda; class Insecta; order Mantodea; family Metallyticidae; genus Metallyticus; species Metallyticus violacea. Next base: position 73,531,846 of record CM060846.1, on the reverse strand, counting down.
GGGGGTTTAATTTCTGTTTTCGGTACACTTCTCCTGGCTCTGGAGGACGAAGCATTTTATCCATATCCTACATATTTGCTGGCGGTAATAAGACTGCAATGTGAGACTTTGATGTTAATGCTGGCAGTATTTTGTTCTCGTTATAATTAAAAAGTCTTCGAATTGCAAATTTTCGCGTATAATAGAATTGACCGTGTGCATGAAATCCTTAGAATTGTGTACGAACTCATGTGGTAATAGTAAGTTAAATTTTGAATGTATCACTGGTGCGGCCAATTTGTACATGGTTCCAATGATTTGAATATTGTGATTTGTTACGTTATAGAATTTCACAGGGTACCTAACCTTTTGCAGCGCTACTTCCCATTCTCCTTACAACACTATTCTCTCGGGTAAGATGTTTAAAAATCTGGAAGTTGTTGTATTGTCAGTGAATATTCACGAGCGTAAGGGGAAATAGCTTAATTCTAATCATAACGAATTGATAGTTGAAGCCAGGACCCACGAGTTAAACTTTGGATAACCTCTCAACTTAACCAGAAACTGCTTATTTAGACCGCGACCTTTAGTGCCCAGTATTTTGTCTACTTTGAATTATTCCTGAAGAGCAACCTTTTATCTCCTCTGAGTAAAAGATGCCGTCAATAGCTTCCCCGCACAAGTCCTTTAATTTTTACACAACGGGGGAACCGTGTACCACCTCGTCAATCTTTAAAATTTTATCTGTCCAGTTTTCTTTGTACCCCTTGGCTAACCTAATTTTTTCCTTAGATATATACACCTGGTCTCCTATATTAAATTTAATTTTACATAGTTTGTCTGCATTCTGACCATAAAGATTTCCTTAATTTTCAAAATATTGTCTTCATTGACATCCTTTGAAGCCATCTTTATGGACCTGTGAAAGATGCTATTGTAGGACTTCAAAAGAGCAGGAATAACATCCACGTATCTATAAGAATTTTTATGCGTGAACTATTTCCAATTTCTCGTTTTTAAGGTTCTATTGAAATGCTCTCCAACACTGGCTTTGACATTGTTTTTTATAGTGTAATACTTTACACCATGTTTGACTAAAATGTTTTAAAAGTTTTATTTGTGAACTCGTGCCTTTATCTGTATGAATACCTTGGGAATGTGATGAGAGAATATAGTTTTAAACCCTTCTGTGATTTCCGTCCCTACTTTTCAATTTAATAGTATAGCCCAAGCATATTTTGAGAAAAAGTCCAAAACCCTTAAGATGTAAACGTACGGTTTATTGTATTCTTTTATGTTGTACATAATGTTTAGAACAGCTTCCAAAAGTTCGTCCATGTTGGTCCCGTGGTAATTTATGGTGGGAAATAGTTTCCTTATCAGTCCGTGAAATGTATAACTATCCTATGTTTGAAGAAAGGACTCGATCTTTGATTTTGGTATGCCAGTAGCCTTGCGATGTTTACAGTGCCAAAACCAGCATAGAATTCCGGATTGAAATAGATTTTCTTCAGTGCGTTCATAGTTGCTCCCAAACTTGCCTGCAAAAGTTATAGAACTTTCTTACTTGTAATCGGCTTTTATCTACTTTCGTGTTTGCTGATTTCTCTTCCTCCTTTACCTCAATATCGTTGGATTCAAGGTATAGTTCTCTCGTTTGTAACATAAGATCGAGATAGTTCCCTAACTAATATTTTATCAACCGCTATTTTTTGGGGGCTGCCAAATGTGAACGATGTAATTTATTCATTTCTCTGATGAGTTGATTAAGTGATTTGACAACCAGATGAAGCTTTTCAACAGCTTTTGGCTGTGAAGCTAGTATAATTTGCTTACTGTACTTCATTTAACTCAAATTTCACACTAGCGCACCTCCCAGTGAAGGCAATATCGGGAGTAGAAAAGCATGTAAAAATCGCCTATCTGTACAACAATCCTTTTCTTTTTCTTTAAGGAAAGTCCTAAGTTGATTAAATTTCTCCAGTCATCTTTAAGCTTCTTTAAGCGCTTCAAGCAATTTATATGTATACTGACATTCCTTCTGCACTCGGAAACGGCGTTTATTAGCTCAGGGTTAGCGGTTTTCAGAAGTTTTTGTCGCAAAATGGGTTTTGCCTTAGATAGCATTGCCAAGTTTGCGTGCTGCCTTGCTATCAGGGGCTACTCAGTTTGGCAATGTTCATGCCACTTTTGTCTGTGATAAAATGACTGAAGTGTGTTCGTTGCTCGTTTATTAAACTCTCGGGGACACTGAAAAAAACCTTCAGAATGTGATCAAAAAGTGGATATAAAATAACAATGCGTTTCTCCTGGTGGGAAACCGGTTCGATACCTGTATTGATTTGGCGTGTACTGAGTGCAATCCAACACTAGATACCCGCGGCTGTGTTCAGTAGCATTTTCAAATGCCTCTAACAGAAACCCACAGTTCTTTTGTTCCATATCGTGGCAAAGCCTATCAATTTACATTTTTCTCTATTGTTTTTAAACACGACAATGTAATTTGCATTTAGAGATATATTTTGAAATTTCTTTCCTTGAAAAACACGTTTTGTAATGTGTCAATAATGCCGCAGCGCTTGTGATGTGAATATTTAGTGGAAAAAATTGACACGTTTCCCGCCTGCTTCGTATATTAAATTATTTAACATAACTAAATCTCCCTCTTTAATAGTCTCAAAAACTGGTATGCCTGCATGGGTTACGAATAACCGGGATTGTTTTAGGAGAATATTCCGGCGGATGATACTGCAAAACTTTTCTCATGGATTTGTCAAAAAATTCGGCCTGCATTACTAATTATATTTTTCACAAATGTAGATTTGCCTCGCCGTGAAGGGCCTGCAATTAGCATGGTGCTTGAGGAAACAAAATTTAAGTGTTGATCAGCAGACATTGTGGGCGACTGAAGTACTCTTATTTAGATACGCCTTCTTTTACACCCATAAGGGTAGGAATCAAACTTTTCACTCTGCATACGCTTGTAGACCACCATTCTCTAGGTTTTCAATGAAGGCTTAGTTACCACAGTTTCTAGAAATTTCCTAGAAATCTGTGTGCGTTCAAGTATTGCCGAAATTGAATTTTCCGTCCGTACGGTGTTCTTGAATAAGCCGGAGTTTACATTTTCCAAATTCCTCCGGTTGAGGGTGATGCCCTTAATTTGACAGAGTGCGTTATTTTTCCCACGCTTAACTTCTATGGTGTAACTTTTTTGGTCTGTAGATGCAAATTTTCAAATACATGCGCCGTCACCATACTTTTCTATTTCATCAGTCATACATCCCAAAAACGGCCCGTGGGAGACATCCATTCCCCTGGTCTGTACGTGGCTATAACGAAATCTGAGTCGAAATTGATACGCGCTTGCTCAGTCTCTTTAGATAGGAATAGAGCTCGATTTTTGCATTGCAGTTTTGCATTGGCAGTAGCACAGCTATGACTGTGCTAATGTGACAATTCAATTTAAGGTTCTGTTCGCAATGTTTCCATGCCACGTACACACCTCCTCTGTAGCGAGCAAGTAAGACTGCACCTCTACACCTGGATCAATAAATAGGTCTGTGATCCTCGAATAATATTTCACAAGCTCACACGTGGACAAGTTGTCTCGTTGGTCATATTTTCCCTAAAAGGAATTTAACATCAGTTTAGCCAACTCGCGCTCCCAAGATTGTTTTCAATGCCGACTTTGTCCGGCGCAACGGCTTCTTTTTCCAAAAAATCACGCGATGCACTCATTTCTCATGGCAGGAGTTTCGCAGTCTTTATGCCAACCGGAGGCTTCGGTTTTAATTTTCAGAAACTGATTCACATAGTCTTGAAAAAGGCCCCTTTCGCCAGTATAGGGGTTATAGCGTACCATGTCATACTCCCGTGCTTTATACACATAAATCACTCTATAACCTACCTCTAATGAGAATTTAATCTCGTCCACTACCCAGGTGCCTGTCATACGTCTTTCATCCTCTATATGCGTGTACTCTGTTTGGCCCTGCATCTGTGCACATGTGCTACATAGCGAAAACATAAGTTTGGCGTTAATAAGCGGTGGCAGGACGGGAGGTACAGTCTTTCCAGGGGAAGAATTTTACACTTTACAACACCACCCTCAACATCTTGCAAATTTAATAAAATATCCTCATGAATCTTAGGATGTCCAACGGGGTAAACCTTGGTCTTATTTAGAAACAGGTACAAACTGCACGCGTCGTATATCATATCTGATATCTCCAGTGGCCTACCAGTAGGTTTTCGCACAATTTATACGTCCAACAAAGAAAGTATCCCATGGGTTGAGAGGCTCGAGGTACAAAATCTGTTGACAAATCTGCCATCGGCCTTAATCAAGGCAAAGAACCCACACTCCCACATCTCGGTCATTTGGTGGCCGCCATCTCTCATCATCTTCGCGACCTTTAGGGTGTCCTTATTACTGGAGCTCATGGTCTCGTTACCCGTATTGTATAACCTAGAATTCTTATTCGGGTAACAAAGTGTGCAGCCGTGGTAGAAGCATTCATAAAAGAAATAGACTCATTTGCCTTCTTCTTGTACCCTTTCACTTTATGTCCTAAAACTTTAATTTCCCGGCAACGATAATCGTCCTGTATGATGGTTGATTGTTGCAGTTCCAACCAAGAGAGCCACTTACACGCTATCCGTGATTGCTTATCAGTTAAGCGGTACCCACCTCCAGGAATAGCCCTAATTTTATATCTTGGCATGAACTGTTTCCTGTAAACCTCCGTACATTCCTGAACTATGGTAACGCATTCCCTAAACGGGTCAATATCGTTCTCGTCAATTAATGGCATCATAAATTTGGAACCACCCTGACTGAAGAGAAATACGTCAGTTTTATAGTTAGTCATCATTTCTTTGTTCATGCCAATGACATAAATTGAGGACACTATTTTATTTCACCACTGCTCGAAAGTTTTGTCTGCATCGACAGTAATGCCATCAGGGCAGTAATATTTTTGCCCAGGTACAGGACCAACATACTTTTCATTTTCCTTGGTGTTGAATAGGTCAGGAAAATAAGCTTTACATTTTGTGAGTTGAAATGTCCTTGAAAAGTGAGACAATGCTATAGGAACGAACTTAAAGAATTTAGAAAGGTGACACACTTATACTTCATTCTGTAAATTTTACTCTATTGATAATGCGCTCTGGGTACCAAATTATACTTACCCCGTGTGCTTTAACAGAAATTGTCCATCATAGGATCTTAAGTTTTGTTCTATGACGACGATATCTCGGGCATTGAACACGGGCTGTATGATGTAGTCAACAATAATTTCACAGGCTCCTTGTTACATACCCGTTTTTTAACAGTACCTGCGTAAAATAGGACATCTTGTGAGACACCATCAATGAACAAGCCGCAGGCTTGATACACCACAGACAAGCTAGTAGCATATTCAAACACGCTCGCGGAATAAAGAGTGTTCTGAGTACACTCGAAATCTATGATCATTATCACGAAATTCTTTGGCAAATTCTACGGCTGAATGTAGCCCTCATGGTTAGCATTCACATGGATCTTACAAATACTATAATAAATTTCCCCGCACTGGTGGGGGTTTTTCTAAGCCTTATATTCACAAGTTTGTTGCATAACGGGTAGACCTTCATCGTCACACACTGACATGGTTTTATGGTAATAATTTCCCTTAATCAAATGCTTATTAAAACAGGTCTGCCATGGAAATCGCGAAGACACCCGTCACATTTCACGCACCTATCAAATGAAGGTGGTTATCGCTGACAACACGTGCCATAATTTAGGTCACACCGGCGAGTTTTTTTTTATTTAGTAAGGGATAATTACAATATCGGCAATACCATTTACACTTGAATGCCCTGTGTAGGTTTACAATTGCGTTAAAATGGCTGTCATGGAATATTACATCCATATGCTGATCGGTGTTAGTTTTCGACTTGTATATTTTTACCGCTGTGCCGTCAAATACAGTGATGTAATACTCCTTTAGCACCATCTCAAAGAGTTTCACGTCTTGAAGTCTAAGCGGCCCATCGGTTGTACCTATTTTCTCGCACAGTTCTACAGCCTTTTGTTTTTACGGCTGGTCATATCCCTTAATAGAATCATAATTTACATCCTCGCTAATTCGGGATTTGCACACTAAGATGGCTGTAGCTAGACAAAGATTGTTATAGTTCTTGATTTCAACGATTCCTCTGTTTTTACTACAGTCGTCTCTGCGTTTGTAGCATTCATCTGTCCAAATAAACGACATTTTTAGTGCCATCCCACATAAAATGTTTGTTATTTAGCTTTACCTTATTTAAAGTTTTCAATATGACTTCAGGATATCATCTGATTGGACCTACGGACAATCATGTTAAACGATCTAACAGGATTTCTGGTATTAAGAATCGTTAGTCCTATGAACCCTTACTGATTTTTAAGCAGATTGTCTTTAACAAATAATAAACAATCATTAAACACCTTAGAAATCCATTGGTTAGGATCTGTATCTTTGGTCATGGAACTGACCATAAGTTATATTTCAGAATGCCCTGAATAAATTGTTAGCTCCCCTCTCGCTATGGTTTATAATTGTGAAAGTAGATTGCAAGGTTACATTTACCTGTGGGTCAATGCCAGGAGTAGAATGATCACCAGCGGAAGGTTCATCAGCAACAGAAGTTTTATCACCGCCATTGCCGGCAGAAAACACATATCCAACATCGCCACCGATACCGGGCGAGAAGTTTCCGGTAGAAGGCTGATCGCCGTCATTATTGCTACAAGTCTCACCATTGCCGATAGAAGACTCATCTCCGCGGTCATTGTTGCCGACGGCGTCTAAAATTGATGTGAAGCCGTCAACTAGACTCCACTCACGTCCAATGCGTGCTGTCTTGAGAGTTAGATTGATGATAGGAAACATTTTTACCATGAAATATAATTACCTTTTGGCGTGGTAGAACTTTTATACATGATCCCCCGCTCTTACGGCCACGCCCACAACCAATGAAAACGAGTTTTCAGCTGCGCATGGAAAAACCCTTCAATCAATCACCGTACAAACGGTTTTGGTGGGGGGCATGTATTCCTTTAACTCAGAAAAGAGAAAAACAGGTGGCGGTTTTTCGTTACATAAGATGCTTTGAAAATGAAATACCTAAAGAAATATACAGATGGATTTATGAGAAAAAAAAAAAAACGTTCTGCTTTGGTGACAATATTCATTTTTGAAAAGAAACACGCAGATGTTGCTACATATAATGGTTTGGTGACAGAAATTTTTAGAAAAAGGAAGAGTAGTACAACTAAGCTTTTCGCTTCAGTAACACATTATTGACCATTTTGAAAAGATGATATGATAAATGACTTCCGGTCGAGCACAGAAAATGTCTATGAAAGGAAAAATATATTTTAAGGCTTGTAGTGTTACTCAGAATTCTTTTAAAACCACATATCTTATGCCTAGACGGCGTCCAGTAAAATTACATTCACAAATAAAGCGCAGATGTTGGAAATACCTTTTTCAAACTATGTCGAACGACAGATGAGGTTCGAAGTTTTGTTGTTCGCAACACGGGCCGGAATGTCATTTAGACAAATACCATGCCAAGAATACATTTAAAGGAAGATGCATTTGGAAAAAGGAAATATTTCAGAAACAAGATAGCGAATGCTCAGAATGTCACGTATACGTCTGTAACACAACTCAGCCCCCATTATCGAACCCCTAAATGGGAGGGGAACTAAATTCCTACATGCAACGCCATCGTACGGGAACATTACGGCTTTGCAGGTGATGTAGCCAGGTGTCAAGAGGCAGCCGACCGGTCAATGGTGGACTGGAAATCCAGCGGCGAAAAGGCAAAGGTATGTCTGAATGTGTCTTAATTACAATATCAATTGCGTCTTTTTTATTTCGATAATGCGTGTTTTCACCTGATTATTTGCATTTTAAATAGCAATTAATGTTTAGCGTCTTTTGACTCTATTATTTTCATTAAAATTAAATACTCCATTTGCACCTTCCTTGCGTTTTTGTGGCATTTAATTGCATTTAAACCCTCCGTTTGCATCACATTAAATGTATATGATAATTTTCATATTTGTATAATAAAAATAAAAATTTTCTGGCGATTTAAATTGAGGGTTGATATCAATTTGTACCTCCTATTCGTCACTTCATCGCCATCACCACCTCACCCAAACCACCCCACCACCACCCATAACACGCCCCACCGCCACTTTTGATATCATAAGTATAGTCGATTTAATCACCGTAAAAGGGATATGTACAACTCACCGCGCTGTTACTATTCACGGCAGCAGCATAGCTTAATTATAAATAAATTAGGAATCTACAGGGTTACTCCAAACAATATGGCAGTTTTCAGAACATTCTTGGGGGACACTCGTACGGAATTAAAAATAAATACTTTTTAAGGAGCAAGTAGCACAATTCAATTTATTAATTGAACTTATTTTTTAAAGATCACATTTTTTAAGTGTTCTCCTTGACAATGAACACATCCGTGTAATCGGCTCGGTAAGTTTACCATATCTTGCTGCAATAAAACGAGACCAATGTTCCTAATTTTTCGAAATATATTTCCTTTTAACTGTAAGATAGTCCGTGGCCTGTCGCAGTGCGCTTCTTTTCAAGTAATCCCATAAAAACAACCTGCAGCCGTTGGATCGGGCCAGCCAAGCAACATCAGCAAATCTAGAAGTTATGTGTGTAGGAAACAGGATCTGTTCATTGTTTCACGAGCGGTTAGAGTAGCGGCACCAACCTGTTGGTAACAAAACTCATTTTCATCATTATCATCCATCTGAAAATCCACTGTGGCCAACATTTGGCATATTAAACTGTACCCTAAAACTTCTCTGAAAGTAGGAGAAAATTTTGAGATTCAATAAATCTTGTAACAACGAATACACGTTTTTCAACCGTGCAATTATCAATACTGTTGTTTACTAAGTGGCAGAATAAATTGCATAGTTACATAGCAACCAGTAACATAACTGTAATACAAAATCGCTAGAAATGGCAGCGTTCTGAAAATCATCAGTTTCCATTGGATCATTTGTGATTTTTAAAAAATAAGTTCAAATTAATAAATTGAATTGTGCTATTTGTTCGTTGAAAAAGTATTTTTATTTAATTCTATTGAAGTGTCCCATAAGGAGGTTATGAAATCCGTCATATTCTATTGGATCAACCTGTAAAAAACTTTACTTTTTACAGTTTAATATTGTGCTTTTAGAAACTGTATTAACATTTACGACTTGAGTTTTTTGCAATATCACACAGTCATTATAAAATGAACACATTCACATACTTATACCATTCTTATCTGCGCATTTGTGGAACAACCAGAAAGGTTTCATTTCATTGATTAATAAACATAACTGGTGTTCCTATTGCGCATCAAGAATGTATGGCTTGCCTCCAAAAGAACGGTTAGGAAACCATTACTTTTCAGTCTTCTTTTAACATACTACTTAACTGGTAAAAAGTTGTCATTTGCTATAGGTTTGGTCATGGTTACTTAGAAGGATCTAGCTATTACTGTCCATGCAATTCTATAGCTTTCTTTGAACTTGCTGAATATTAAAGCGTATATTACTTAAAAAGCTCAAAATGAATTTCTTATTTCTTCATAATTTCATATCCTATATATTGACCATAAACCTGAAGTTAGAGGACTGAATATTTCCCGTAAAGGAGTAAAAATACACAACATTTAAAATTACCAATAGAAAACTAAAACATTTTCCTTAAACTACTATATTTGAGGTAATATCGTCAGACATTTTAAAAGCACAATTAACAAATATATATATATATAATTGTACATTATAGTTCCTATACGATCCAACATATATACAGAAATTGGGAAATCTCTTCTGGGTGCTTACCATATTAGGTGCCCTATGAAATGTTCAAGGAAGCTATTCGTTTCCTTTTTTTCTATTTTGATATTACAGAATTGTACTACGTTAATCGAAAATGTAAACAATATTCAGGCAATTCGTGTTTTATATAACCTCTTTTATGTTTTAAATACTGCCGAAAAGCATATTTTTGCATTTTTATGCATTAAATTAAGATGCCATTTGCTTAACTTCATATTACAATATGTTGCATCCTTAGCCAGCAGCCATTTGCACCCTTTTTGGTTGAAATATCTTGAAATAAAGACAAAGGAATCGTAAAAAAAAAATCCCTCCTCCTAAACGATAAAGTACAATGGCAAGTACATAAATCATTTTATGGTCGGGTGAAACAAAGAAAAAGTATCATTCCAAAAACGGATTTAATCTCTGGTCGACACAGTTTGAGAGAGATTCATTCTTATTTCGTTACGCTAAACCTATATTTAAGTATCAAAGAGTGTGTAATATATCCCGGATTCACAGAAAACGTTTATTTTTGGTCAATATAAAGAAAATCACAGTTTGTTTTCTTCAGAGGATAATTTCCGCCTTAAACTTCAAAAGGTCGTAAACTACAAGCCAATGCCTTTTTGGAGAAAGGCCTTAACTTTGAATTCCAGGAATTTTTCTAATTACCGTTATAGCTCTGTGCCCAGTTTTTTCAAAGGACCATAAAGCCAGTCAAAGTTGAAAGTACTAATCAACGCCTCCAATACAAACAGGAAATAAGAAATTAAATAACGGGTGTAATAAAACGCTCTTCGCAAAGAAAAAATAGACATTCTGCGAAATTTGAAAAACAACTACAGAATGCCATAGTCAAATATGTGAGTTCACTGCAATTGAGCTTATTTTTTTTTTGAAGGGATGCTTAACTAAGATAAAACTTGAAGTATTTGTCCCCTCCAATTTAAAGATTACAGTTTTGATGTCACAAGTGGTAAACACATCTATACTGAGAGTATGGTCAATTGACAAATTCCATTGCGAACCATTTTATTTTCGTGACAAATGATGTTCACCCTGCAATAAATACTCAGCTTAAATTGCTACTAAAAACAATATATATATATTTCATTTGACAAATGTATAACATACAAATTAACTTTCCACATTAGAGCCAAACATACTGCTATAGACATAATGAAGGATCTAAGATGCAGAAAAATATACAAGTTAAAACACAGTAATTGCCAAAATAATACTAATAAAATGCAAAACGCTAAGCACTTCAGTAGGATATCAAAATGATGTAAATATATCACATTAATCAAAGTATTAATGTAATGATTACCAGTCATTTTAATGCTAATAAGAACATAGGTTAACATAAAATGCATTTAAAAATGTGCGAACATTATTTAATAGGTGTAGTTGCTAAGCTGAACATTAGTTTTTTTGTTAATTGAGTGTGCTTATTTCGTTAGCTAATCAGAAAATTGCAATATGCTAATATTGGATTAACCAGCGAAATGAGTATAATGAAATGTTTAACATTGTCAGCAGAAGCAAGAAAATAAAGATGGCTACCCTCACGCGATACACTTTATTTTGGAGTACGAAGTTGAAGCTTTTTATTGCACGGCGAAATGTACTTATGTATAAAGTAATTTGTTTAATTGTAGAATTTTTATGACACACAACATGAATTCTGAAAAAATGTACATGTATAGAACGTAAAACTTAATAGTTTTACATGAATCAATAACACTAGCTAATATTGAACAAAAACTTCAATTCCCGATCAAAAGTTAAATGAGTATTTAAATTAAAAGAAAATGCCTAACATATCTAAGCTCTAGTGAAGATAATTTTGAAACCTATAGGTACTATTGCTCCATTTAAATTAGGCGGCCCCGTTGCTTAAAAATCTGCAGAAAGTTAAGCTGTGTAAATTTCTTGCTGCTCAAAGCAGTACATATATAGTGCGTAATTCTGAGAGTTTTAAAAGTAAACTGTAATGTCAGTGGGATCAGTTAATATTAAATATTTATCATGAAATGTGCCAAAATGTTTATTTCTACTTATGTTTAATTATAGAACATCTGCATTACCTAGCTGTAATTTGTAGCTCTTTAAAAAATGTGCGTGTTTGATGGTTTATTCGCGTTAGAGATACTCTCTGTGTACTGTACGAGCCAATGTTTGAATATCGACCAGCTCCTAAGAGCTGTATGTCGCCGCTGCTTGGTGATGGAAATTAGGAGTTTTATAATGATGCACATAAATAACAAAAAGTGCTATAATAGAGCCATAAAGGAAAACATTAATAAACAAAAGTAGCACCAAAAATAAACCCTTGTGATTCAAATGATTTTGCTGATTAGCACTAAGCCAAACATGTATTATACAGTGTGATGCGAACATTCAGCTATCCCTTTCTCATGCTTTCACATATTCAGATTGTTGTTGCACGCTTTTATACTACATTCCTCAGTTTTGGTACAGCTTGTAAACAACATAGGCCGTAGGTAGAATAGAAATTCACCAAAATCAACATTTAAAATATACATTTAGTGAAATGTGTCTTGAAAAGTTGTATACAAGAAATTTGCAAAACATTATAAAAGAAATTAGTACACGAACGCCTAAGAAAACAAAGAAATGGCGATCTGTGTTGTTAATGCACCGCATTGTGTTAATATTATTCAAATAAGACCTATTTACTTTTATATTACTTTGTTCATTGGATTACTCCAGAAGAGTAAGGTTTGGTTTGATAAATACTTTGAAACAGCAGCGTCCTTATCCTATTAGAGTATCACACCGAATTATGAGAAAGATTAAGAATATGTTTTATAGAATTTTTATACGCATGTGGACTTGGGCAAAAATCTTGTGATTTCCTGTCTACAAACTCAAGGTAATAAGCGTTATATAGCATGCTTGATTGAGCTACTGATAAGAATAATTTGACAGTTACGGTGGGGTTGCATATTTTTTACAATGCAATACCCTTATGTCGCGCATATTTTCCTATACCTACAGCTGTGTAAATAATAAGTTCGCCATTTTGGGATCATATATTAAATAACACAAATCACGTTAAGTTATTTCAGTGACCTTCGAACTTGCGAGAGAGTTTGTTGAACTATTCGGTAGAAAATACGTGATCCCGTTAAACAAAAAAAAAAAAAAAAAAAAAAAAATGTGAGTGTGGGGGAAATAAGATATTATAGAATGGATGTTGTTAGATTGAAGAAATTCTAGAAGCTGTTCTAAATTGGATTGAAAATTGTCCATGGAAACAAATCTCAACTCTGTTCTGAGGGGTAGACCTTCTTAAAGTCTCTCTAAAATTAAATTGGAAACCTTATAAAACAAATATAGAACATCATATACACAGTGACAAGAAATTTTATCTTCATTTCGTGTACAGCCATTCCATGTGTTACATAATTTATATCTTTGACTTTTCTAACAGGTTATAATGAACTAAAATAATAATTTTAAAATACTTGCTTGAAAACTTAAGATACAGCCACGAAGAAAATATTTAAAATAAAAAAATATTTGGAAATAGTTGGCAAATAAAAATAAGGGATATGCGAGTTCTGCTAAAAAAAGTTAAAGGTTATTAAATATTTGTTTAAATGTACCTTGTTGAGTTTTGTCTCCCTCTGAGTTTTTGAAACAGTCCCGATCCTTTTTAATTTTTCCGTGATTTTGAGTATTGTAAATAAAGTCCGTAGGTGCCAAGTTAGGAGAGCATGGAGGGTGTAGTCGAATAGTGGTTTTGTTTATCGCGCAAAAGTAGCTAAAACAATTATGAATGCATTGGTGCGTTATCGGGTTGCAGAGCTCATGCATTTCTTCTTCCTTTTCACGTTTTCCCGGAGACGTCTGGTAATATCAGCGATTCATACTTTGACCTTCCAGGTAAAATTTATGAAGAATACCGTCAAAGCACTTTGGCGTTTGACCTGACGTGACCTGACCTGACCTGGCCTGACCTGACCTGACCTGACCTGACCTGACCTGACTAGCATTCTTGCATCTTGGTGAAGATTTTCTAACCCTTTGTGATAATATTGGAAATTTGTCTCAACTTCGTAAACATAGACTCAAGTTTCATTACTCAATTCATAAAAGTTACATTTTCATTAACGCGATCCAAGACCTGACAGATCGCTACGCGCTTGTTTTTCTATTCTAGGTTCACAACTCAGAGAGAAAGTTTGCTGCAACACGATGCATACAGTAATCAAAATCTCATAACACTCATGTCATAGATATGTTAAACTCTTCCGACATATCTCTAACATGAGTCGATTTTCATGGATGATCACATTAAATCTGTTCACACGAGCGTCGCCAGTTGAAGTGATGGGCTCCCGGGACACGACTGATCTTTTAACCGTATATACAACTTATAACACTGACTACGACTGAAACAATATTCTCTACAACTACCTTTCATCGTCTCACGATTCTGGGTAAAAGATTACCAAGTTTCATGCAAATTTAACGTTGATAAGTGTTCGTGATAGCTCGTCATTTCAATAATCGCAGAATACTCACAACAAATACAAAGAAAGGAGCGTGTAGCTCGACTGAAATAAGATTACACTACCCGACAAACAGGAGGAGGATCGTCAAGGTTAGAGCTAGTAAGTCCAGTGTAAAAGCATATTTGGTGCATAATTTTTAAGTTAGAAGTTTTAAAAGCATACCTCGTATATGCGGCTGTCAAAAATTAAAGAACAGTTACACCTCATATATCAATCAATAATAAGCATGAAGACTTCTTTCATAAGGCCGAACTCGGTCATGTTTATTGAAAATGTTACGCAATAGGAATAACATCTATGTAGTCGCTTTATTGTACTTAACGTTTAGTTCACACATACATTGATATTCTGATTTTTGAAGCTGTTTGTGAAAATAATAGTACCTTAACTACATACAGTTAACCTTCAGAACCTTCAACCCGTTTACTTGTACCGCCGTTCAGTTAAGATGAATGTCAATGTATGAATCGCTTCTCTCTTCTTTAAATGAAATCCTGAGAGTCAATTAGTATTTCATCTCAACGAAATGCAACTGAGATACCTTTTTCCGATAAGACCTAAACTCTTCAAACAGATTTAAGACAGCTTAAGAAGAAAACTTCCAAACCTTGAATATCGACATCACTTGATAAACATAACAAAGATGAAGACGGCTTTAGTGATAATAAAAGGCATTTAAGCAAATCTTCTCCATCCGAACCCTCTCGTCAAACGCAGCCCTCATTCTGCGATTGTGAACCACTGCCGCCACCAAAAGCAATGCCATAATCGCTGTAGTACATACAAGTTTTGGACAAAACAAGGTTATGAAGCAGAACTTCATATACAAATAAGTTACAGAACTAATGAGCGAAAACAACTCAGAATAGCTCAACATGATTTCACACGAATCAAGCACACGAATATACTCTACCGACTTGAAAGCTATAACGACAAACCATCCATGTCTAAATTAAATCTTGAAATTATAGATTTTTATTCATAAAAGAATACTAGCAGCAACTGTATTTGATAATGATAGAAACATCTGACTGTGGGCGATGTAAGTGAATGAGATTTGAGATCCATAAAACATACTCAAGTGCAGCTCTAGTATGTCAAGGTTAAACAGGGAAAGCGAATTATTTCTAGACAAATTACTCAAAGAGTCAAGCGGACACACAATTTGGAAAGAAAACATAATGCCTTTTCAGTCTACTACGTAAACAAATTTCATCATACCAATTCACCCTGTAGTCTTCAAGAACAAAGATTTCTTTATTAAGGATACGGAAATCAACAATGGAAGAGCCAGTCCCCTATACAAGATCAAATATACTATATCTGCTAAATTATCCATTCTGAATTATGTACGAAAACTTTAAAATAGTCCATTGTTTCAGCAACTCTACGCCAATCATGGGCACGTAAACTTTGCGATAACAGGTTCATGTCCTTTGTTTATGCTTTGTTGAGAAGTAATCAGCAAGAATAGTATACTTCTTTGTTATAGGACTGGGGCTTCATTTCTATTGCGGATCAGGAGAGTAGTGAGTAAAGGGAATTGTATATACATATTTTGGCTGAATATAAAGGTACGTAAGAATGGAGGGAAAGTGTCTACCACACTCCTTCAGGAATCGAAAAGAGTTGAGTAAGATTATTCCTTGAAGGTTCTGTTTGTTCACAAAATTCTGAAGATAAACCCAATTTGCGTGTACTGATTGAAGTTACTACATTAACTTAATTTTAAAGGAAAGAATACCCAAGAAAGCTATACCAAGATAATCGAAACTTTCCTGTTTCTGCTTTAGCTTTCACACCAGTTTGTTACCACTTTCTTAGTTCAAAAACCAGCTTGCATTAAAACATGGAGAGTGTTCAACCACCTTCAAGAGGAAAAGTTGTGCATACGTTCGTTTTACAAGCATTTATTTTGTATAACAGATATTTTTACGCAAATTTAGTTACTGCAGGAAATTTGAACTAATAAACAATGAATAGTTTAATAGCCCTCAAGTATTGAAAGTCTTTTTTGTGGTTGATTTAAAGGTGAAACTTTGATGGCACGATAAAATATTTTAATCTGCAACTGGACTAATTAATTGAAAAGATTCTTTCACAGACATTAAGCTGAAAGTTTGTTTCATATTATCACGCAGAAAAGAAAATATGTATTTTAACCCCTAAAAAGTGTGTAGAGCCTTAATGAACCCAGGAATATCTTTGAAGTTCACTTTCTTCCTCATATGAATATGGATATCATAAAAATGTAAATGTAATACTTGTTCAAGTATTTTATTAACAGAAATGTTTCTGATGACTGAATTATTACCTTTAAGACGCGATTTTAGATTTTTAGTACTGATTTTTTCCAATACATTTTTTTTTTCGCTTAGCAATTAGTTATTATCATGGCCCATGATGAGGAAATGTAAATGTTATTGTACAATTTTAACAGGCTGTATAAACAGCTTCTAAGTTTTGGATGAATCTTTTTTTGCATTATACCATAAATTTAAATTAGACAAGGTTTCTTTCAGTTGTTGCTATAACTCTGTTAATTTCGTTTTCTATTTCATATTTTATAGACGGTATCTCTATAGCTGTACATTTCATTTCAATTTCGAGTGCTTTAGTTTATTGTTCTGATGAATTGAATTTAGATCATGTTGGGAACGCAGCGATATACATCTAGAGGGTCTATTCAACCAGGTACACAAAGGTTCAGTGTTCTTGGAATCAGTAAATCGTATCAACAGAGAGATGAATTCGCAGAAGAACTCAGAATAACACAGTAGTACAACAGCGGGCATGGGAGGGGATGGTTCTCTTAATGGCTGCCATGACAACGCTGTGGAACCTCATCGTTATAACAAAATGTTATTTTGTTAGAAAGTCTTTTATGCCCACAACTTTTCTCTGATATATGGTTTCATGCCATAATCCCAAATCTTTTCCTGTTTATACACGGAATTCTGAGAATATTTCCTGCTCTCCAAAAGAAGAAAACACAAACATCTTCTCGTAAGCTATTACTGTTGTGATACAAGCCCTTTTAGATGAAATGTTTTTATGTTTAATTCATTTTATTCTTTTATTATGCCGGAACAAAGACTCCACAGTTACGATTCAGCACGATTAAGTGTGTTTAGAACCAAAGATCCTGTAAAAGCAACTAAATTTATAATTTTAGATCAAATGTTGCACTTTTTATTTTTCTCCAAATCTATTACATATACACATACGAATCCTAATATATGTAATGTAATTACAATTGAAATGATTGTATTCCTTGTAGAGTATTGAGCAGTTTAGAGTTCAAGAGTGCTGTGATCGTTCCTATTCTCCATTTACATTACTGGCATTTCCTCAATTATACCTACGCTGACAATGCACATATTTATTTACACTCTCGATCTGATTGCCTTAGCGCCATTATAATAATGGCTTGCAATAAATTTCTCTATCGTACGGCCTTAATTTAACTTAAATATCGGTAAGCCTCAAGCTATCCTTTAGAAGATCGAAAATGGGATGTGGCTATCATATAACATGTTACAGGTACATATACGTTATTCTGTCATCTCATACAGAAAACCTAGAATTTTACATGGACAGTCTTCTAGAAGGGAACGAGCGGGAGAATCTTACCTGCAATAAATATTTGCTATTATTCAATCATTTTAATATGAAGAATACAAATCTCTATTTTTACGTTATACTAAATAGAAAAAACAAACCAGCAAGTGTCACATAGGAAAAGTTTGTTTAAAATTAACATTTCTAGAAATAATTTTTCCCTGCATTTGCACTTGTCACATTTTATCTATTCAGATTCGGGTTGTATATTTTCATGTTACCTTATAATAAATAAATAATTATTCATAAATTTTCTAAATATTGGGAATAACTTTGTACATGCTTTTTAGATGCAAATCTATCAATGGATACTTTGGGATTTAAAATTTCCAAAATTTCATAACACAGGATAATACTTTTTATTTTATAATAAAATCGTTTTTAAAAATTTAACCTACAAATTGCATTTTAATGGTTCCTACAGAAATGAAAAAAAAAGCAAAATAAAAAAAGTTCAGTTTCAAGTATTAAAATTTATGTGTCCATAAAAGTTACTATATATGGGCATAAGAAATTTCGTTGCCTAATCTGCTGATAAACATGTTAATAGTCAATTGCTTTTATCCATACGCTGCATACTACATCTTCATGGGCACATGTAAACTTTCCGTGTTATAATCCAAGCTGGTTTTTGAACTAAGAAAGTCGTAACAAATAGGTGTGGAAGATAAAATAGAAAAAGGAACGTTTGGATTATCTTGGTATATCATTCTTGGATATTCTTTCCTTTAAAATACTAAATGCAGTAACTTCAATCAGTACATGCAAATTGGGCTTATATTCAGCATTTTGTGGACAAACAGAATCTTCGAGGAATAATCTTACACAACTCTTTTCGATCTCGTGAATGAATGTGGGAGATACTTTCTTCTCCATTTTTAAGTACCTATTATATTAAGTCATAATATGCATATATAGAATTGCCTCTCCTCCGCTCATACTCGTCGGTGATCTTAATAATCTGTCATGTCCCTAGTCTAATCCGCGAGTCTCTATCCAGTGAGTTTGATCCCGGTTTTGATGAATTGCTTCATCCCCCATTCATATTTTACCCCCGAGTGCACTTCCAGGGAAATGATCAGTCGCTTGCGAAATTGTCTGCTGCTGATCCATATCCATCATGCAGTTCCTAACCCTTCTCCATGCGCTCTTTCCATTTACCTGATCCACAATCGAAAAGGAGCCCAGCCCTATAGCAAAGAAGTATACCATTCTTGCTAATAACTTCTCAAAAATGCATATATACAAAGGGCATGATTTGTTATAGCACATTTTTTCGTGCTCATGGCTGGTGTAGAGTTCCTGAAACAATATTGGTACTGTTTTAAATGTTTCGTTCATAATTAAGAATGGGTAATTTAGCAGATATAGTAAATTTGATCTTGTACAGGGGACTGGCCCTTTCAACGTTGATTTCCGTATCCTTAATAAAGAAATCTTTGTCCTTGAAGACACTAAGGTTGATTGGTATGACGAAATCTGTTTACGTAGTAGGCTGAAAAGGCATTATGTTTTCTCTCCAAATTGTGTGTCCGCTTGACTCTTTGAGTAATTTGTCTAGAAAGAATTCGCTTTTCCTCGTTAACCTTGATATACTAGAGCTGCACTTGTGTATGTTTTCTGGAACTCGAATCTTTTTCACTTACATCTCCCACAGTCAAATGTTTCAATAATTATCATATATAATTGCTCCTAGTATTCTTTTATGGATAAAAATCGTATAATTTCAAGATTTAATTTAGACATGGATGGTTTGTCGTTATAGCTTTCAAGTCGGTAAAGTATATTCGTGTGCTTGATTCGTGTGAAATCATGTTGAGCTGTTCTGGGTTGTTTTCGCTCATTAGTTCTGTAACTTATTTGTATATGAAGTTCTGCTTCATAACCTTGTTTTGTCCAAAACTTGTATGTACTACAGCGATTCTGGCTTTGCTTTTGGTGGCGGCAGTGGTGGTGGTGGTGGTTCACAATCGCAGAATGAGGGCTGTGTTTGACAACGAGAGGATTCGGATGGAGAAGATTTGCTTAAATGCTTTTTATTATTACTAAAGCCGTGTATGTCGTCTTCATCTTTGTTATGTTTATCAAGTGATGTGATCGATATTCAAGGTGTCGAATGTTTCTTCTTAAAGCTATCAGAAGAGTTTAGATCTTATCTGAAATTGGGTCTCAGCTGCATGTTTATCTGAAAACCACAAAGTGAAAACATTGGAAAATAGATACATTTGCATTAGTATCACATTCTTGGAACTGATTAATTGAATGTTGTCAACTATCTGGTACAAATGTTATGCACAATACAGTCAAATAAATTATCCCTAGCAGGACACGACGTCCTTACCTGTAATATATTTCAAACAATGCCGATAAACTCGGTATAAATTCTGATTCCTATTTGATAAAGATGAACGAAGTGCAGTTGACGAAAATCTTCCCAGAGCGTAGCGATGGGGATCACCACATTGTAAACCGCCACGGGTGGCCGAGGTCGTTAAGGCACGGACTCGTGAGCGGGAGGTCTGCGGTTCGAATCCCGCCAGGACCGTCCTCCCTGACTGGGGTTTTTTCCAGGTTTTCCTCAGTCTTCATAACTGGCAAATGCCGGGGAGGTACCTAAACTTAGGCCTGGAACGCTCCCTTCCTTAAAAAAAATATCCTTTCCCAATTTATCATTTCATTTCATGTATCATCAGTGTCCACCGCCTGTGGTGCCTCAGTAGTAAAAACGGGCGTTAAACATTACTCAAAAAAAAAAAAAAACATATTGTAATAAGGGGCGGAATGTTACTACAATGAAAGTTGGTAGCAAGTTGAAAGCCGGAAGGACTGATCTGGTTCATACAATGAAACACGAATGAAAACTTCTCTGTACATGTCATTGGTCTCATAAATTTAGATACCATCCTGACTTTATAAACGGAAAAGAAACAATGCGAACTGTGCGATGTACCCTGGTGTTGAGATACAGAAGAATGCAAAAGGGCCTCCAGATACAAAAAGTTTCCTCAACGAAATAAAATTTGCAGTCGACGTCATGCATGAAATTACGAGAACATATATTGTTCTCTCTGGGACACTTTAATAGTCTGTGAATGTTTTCTTCGACATTCTTGACTTAGCTGGCATCAATGATGGATTATTTTATAGAAAATGACAGGAAGTAGTGTAAGAATGGAAGCTAGAAACTTAGCATGAAGGATGGAGAAGTAAGAAGAAGAAACACAAAAAGCAATATCGGAGACAATAGTGCCAAATGAAATAATGTCAAAAGAAATAAAAAAAATAATTTTAATGTAAATGGTGAGCAGGAATCATATTAATAGATTTGCATCGTTGTATTTCGTATTTTTGTTAGTGCAACATAAACATATTGGAAAACTATTTATAAAACATAAATATATTTCAACAATGTGACAATATACATTATCACCTTTTATTGAGCTACATTCCCATATCTTCATTATTAAATATTTTTAAAAAATATATGTTTCCTTTGGTATTAAGTTATTAATTATTATGTTTAATATTAAACCACCTTCAGGATTCTAGTATTAAAATGCGAGAAATTCTATGATTATCATTAATGATATCTCAAAGGAATACGAACATTA
This sequence comes from Metallyticus violacea, assembly GCA_030762175.1. Lineage (NCBI taxonomy): Eukaryota > Metazoa > Arthropoda > Insecta > Mantodea > Metallyticidae > Metallyticus > Metallyticus violacea. The sequence continues at coordinate 73,510,187 of CM060846.1, read as the reverse complement.
TGTAAATGATATCAATTTTTGATCCTTGGACGCAAGAAACGTGAAAACGCTAGCTTATCTGAATAAGTTCAACTTCCCTCATTCGTAAATCCTGAAATAAATTTAATGGCATCAATTTTTATATTTTATTTTTATTCTTCCTCCAAATCGCAAATTAAAAATTTTTCGTCAGAGTTTCTTGTATTCCTTTTTAACAAAGTTAGATGTGTTAATGATGGTAAAAATTCTATTAGATATCTACTCATTTTGAATTATATTCAACGTTATTATTATTTATAAGTCCTTTAACATGTTTGAAATATTATGTTTTGAGAACTCATACAAAATGCATAAAACATACATAAAGGCTTAATTAAATTACAGTGGAATCAGAAACAAATTCATAATAGCTATACAGTCCTGACGAAGTGCCGCACAAGAGTTGAATTACATCATACTTCAGCAAGATCAAATGGACAATGAAAAATAGACCGTACAATACATAAATGATTTGAGAGACGCTAGAATTTGAAATGAAGTAAACGATAAAATAAATTATTACTATTTATTGGGCAAAGAGTACAATATTGACATCAAAGCAACCCTCATCAAAGAATATTTACAGAAATTATTAAAAAAACTGATAGTAATATGTATCAGTAAATCGCCTAAAAATGTTGAATTTGGTAAAGAATTGTGTACCAACAGGATGGATTCAGCAAGGATATTTAAGTTAGGCCGAGGAGCGGATTTGCATACTGAGCGAAGCATGTGCAGCTAGCAGCTTGCAGTTAGTTTGAGGAAGGCTTTATTAACGAGAGGTGCTGAGTTCATTGTTTGTAAATTGTGGGTTAATTGTTCTTCGTTGCTCATGCCAGTAAATAAATATCGCCTTAAATTAAGGGCTTTTGGTATGATACATACCTGAAAATGGATCTTGTAGAGATGTCAAAGGGCGACTCCTAATGACATATCCTGCGATTGTTTTCCAGGGGGAGAAACTGCTCACCGGAAAACTTGTTAAATATTTGTGGGAGACAGGATATTTCAATGAAAAGAAACGTGTTCGGAACCGCCGTGTTCTTGTAAGAAAAGTTAGATGAAAAAGTACTGATTTAGGGGCGGGGATTACGGCTGCACTTTCCTAGTGAACAGCCGTTCACATAGGAAATGAGCCGTTCAGGCGTTCAGGCGGCACATAGCTCAAATAACTTCACTGTATAATGACACCAAAGGGTGTGGCAAAGCATTGTAACCTGTAAATAGGTCTAATTACATTTGTGATAAAACGTGATGATGATGATGATGATGATAATAATAATAATAATAATAATAATAATAATAATAATAATAATAATAATAATAATAATGGAAAATGTGCATTTTAATCTAGGAAATATATTGTGAACGTGATAAGCTTCTGAAGATCTGAAGGTAGTGTTTTCTTTTCACGAAAAGCTACAAAGTAGAATATCAATGTATTCTCCTGAAGGTTAACTGCATGTAATTAAGGTACTATTATTTTCACAAACAGCTACAAAAAAAAAAAAGAACATTAATGTACGATTCTGAAGGTTAACTGTATGTAATTAAGGTACTATTATTTTCACAAACACCTACAAAAAAAAAAAAGAATATCAATGTATTTTTCTGAAGGTTAACTGTATGTAATTAAGGTAATTATTTTCACAAACAGCTACAAAAAAAGAAAAGAATATTAATGTACGATTCTGAAGGTTAACTGTATGTAATTAAGGTACTATTATTTTCACAAACAGCTACAATATCAGAATATCAATGTATGTGTGAACTAAACGTTAAGTACAATAAAGCGACTATATGTTATTCCTATTGCGTAGCATTTTCAATAACGATGACTGAATTCGGCCTTATGAAAGAAGCCTTCATGCTTATTATTGATTGATATATGAGGTGTAACTGTTCTTTAACTTATGACAGTCCTATTTACGAGGTTTGCTTTTAAAATTTCCGAACTGAATAATTATACGCCGAAGTATGCTTTTACATTGCACTTGATAGCTCTAACCTTGACGCTCCTCCTCCTGTTTATCGGCTAATGTAATCTTATTTCAGTCGAGCTCCACGCTACTTTCTTTGTATTTGTTGTGAGTGTTCTGCGATTATTGAAATGGCGAGCTATCACAGGCACTTATCAACGTTAAATTTGCACGAAAGTTCGTAATCTCTCACCGAGAATCGTGAGACGATGAAACGCAGTTGTAGAGAATATTGTTTCAGTCGTAGTCAATGTTATAAGTTGTATATACGGTTAAAAGGAGATCAGTCGTGTCCCGGGAGCCTATCACTTCCAAGTTGCGACGCTCATGCAAACAATTTAATGTGATCATCCATGAAAATCGACTCCTGTTAGAGATATGTCGAAGAGTTTAACATATCTGTGACATTCTTCTTATGAGATTTTGATTACTGTATGCATCGTGTTGCAGCAAACCTTCTCTCTGAGTTTTTAACATAGGATAAAAAAAAATAGGCGCGTAGCGATCTGTAAGGTCGCGGATCGCGTAAATGAAAGTGTAACTTTGAAATCACGAGGTATGGAAATTTTTCACTAAGATGCAAGAATACTGGCCAGGACATATCAGGTAAGGAAGATCTGGTCAAACGCTAAAGTACTTTGGCAGTATTCTTAACAAATTTCACCTGTAAGGTCAAACTGAAATGATATTACCAAACGTCTCCGAGATAACGTGAAAAATAAGAGGAAAATTCATGAATTTTGCAACGCGATAACGCACCAGTGCATTAATAATTGCTTTTGGCTAGTTTTTCGCGATAAATAAGATGACTTTTCTTCTACAGCCTCCATACTCTCCTGACTTGGTACCTACGTACTTTATTTACAAAACTCAAATACACCTTAAAAGTACAAAGAATCAGCACTGCTTTCACAAACTCAAGAGGGAGACAAAACTCAATACGGTGCATTTAAGCACAAGTTTAAAAACATTTAAACTCGGGATATAGAACTCCATTCCCATATATTCTTTACCTATCTGGAAATTTAAGCTTATGATATTGAAGATATGGTGGGTTGGTGCATGCTTGACTCAGTTTCAATTGAAATATATGTAGGAAAGGCGAGTACTGTCACGGGTGGCCGAGGTCGTTAAGGCTCGGACTCGTGAGCAGTAGGGCTGAGGTTCGTTTCCCGTCAGGACCTTCCTTCCTGACTAAGGGCTTTTCTAGATTTTCCTCAGTCCTCTTAAATAGTAAATGCCGGGAAGGTACCCTAAACTTACGCCTGGAACGTTTCCTTCCTTAAAAAAAATAGTTTCCAAATTTATCATTTCATGTCATGTATCATCAGTGTCCACCGCTTGTGATGCCAAAATGGCGTTAAACATATTTAAAAAACGGGGGATTAGGGGAAGGTGGGCAAATTCTGCGCACTTTAAAATTCATACAGCTTTATCTACCTCCAAAAATTGGCGTTCTAAAAGTACTAGGTATGACCAAGAAAACACAAATTTTAAAAGTTTTTTTTTTACAACATATCCCTGTAAATCAATACATTTATTTAGTCCAAAAGCAATTCACCTTTTAATATCACCAATAAAATATATTTTTTCCATCTGTGAAAAATAAGCGTCTGTCTCAGCTTCAGTTGGTCCTGGTGGTGTAATTAACCTTACTTGCCTCCAAAACCCAAGATCGCAGGTTGAATCTCGGTCAGGATCAATGAATTTTTTCGGGCATAAAAATGCTAAGTATGGCTCCCTTCGGAAGGAAGTAAAGCCGTGGGTCCCGTGTTGTACATTTACGGCATGTAAATGAACGTCATGTCTGAAGGAAGAGGCCTCTCAGCAAAATTTACAGGCCGTTTCAGGCGCTGAATTGAATGGAACACTGATGACCTGAGGTGTTAAAAAGCGTCCTTAAATAAACCAATTCAACAACAATCTCAACTTCAACCTCATCATTTGATATGAATCTTCGTGTACTCGGTCATTAATTCAGGTTTTTGGAACAAAAGGTAATCGCTGGGAGCCAAATCTGGATAATATGACAGATGCGGAAGCACCTGGAAGGGAAGTTGATGCAGTTTTGCATTAACAATACCAGAAATGCGTGAAGGTACATTATCATGATGAAATAGAACTTTCTTTTTCGCAAGGTCTGGACGTTTAGCCTGAATAGCATCCTTTAGTTGGTCCAGTAGTGAAGCGTAATTCTCCCCGGTGATGGTTCTGCATTTCTGGATGTAGTCTATGAGTACCGCACCATGAAAAGCATAGAAAACTGTACCCATGACTTTTCTAAATGGAACCGTTTTCGCTTTCGTCACTTTTCCTTTTGCCACCCACTCTTTGGGTTACTTCGTCTCTGGCGTGTAGTGATGAATCCACATTTCATCTACTATTACGAAACTTTGAAGAATCCTTTAATGTGATATCTAATTCCGTTTGTATTTTTGTTGGAGTTAAACCCTTAAAATGTAAGTACTTTATCACAGCTCATATTTCAGTTTTGTCCCTTTGGAGAAAATATTTTTACACGATCGTCACAAACAAGTGACTACACCTACGTGTCTGAAAATTTATAGCGCGCCATTTATAAATGATATTTAACAACTATAATTGTAATTTTGTCATCTTCACAATATCTCCGAGTCAGGTCAAGCACTTTTAGAATACTCCTAGGAAATACAGCAACTTAATTTCATTTATTTATTTATAAACGCTAGAGAATCGTTTCTGGTTCTATCTGTCTCTGTGTAATATTTCTGTCCGAGGAAATGTAGCAGTCTCTTTTTCCTGCGCTATTCATGTAAAGAACATAAATACTATCTGGCAAATCCAAACCACTGCACTCTTCCTGAAATACCATACACCTATTCTACATCTCAATTCTCGTCACGTTTGAATTCGTCATAGATCAGACGTCATAATTTAGGGAACCAAGTCGTCATCAAAAATTGTTTGCTGTTGATTTTCTTCTTGTCGGAACTATTCCGACCGATCCAACTTTGTCTACAGGACTTTCCAGCAGTTACTGCTTCAGAATTTTGTCCAGAAAAATATCATTGGGTGAACTTTATAATGTGTAGAAACTCTAGCAATAGGTTTGCTGAAATTATATCCATTAGCTCATTCAGCCTCGTGTACAAATGGAACATCAGATTAACAGCCGATGAAGGGTGTAAGTGAGCATCTCTGAATATGTCCGGGCTAATCGGCGAAATAACTGCCGGTGAAAACTGTTCCTATATCAATTGTGTCAAATTTTATTTATTCCTGTTGAATTATTCAGCTAGATCAGGCTGGATATTTACTTTCAACCGGGGATTGCACTTTTAAACTTCAGTTTTCATTAATAAACACATTCTAAACTCCCAAATGCCTAAAACTAGATATGCTGCTTTTGGTATCTAGATTTTAGCTCCTATACTCTCCTGTCGAGTATAGCTGCCCTTCGTCGTTAAACGCATCCCTTTCTTACGCACTTAAAATGAAAGGGCATATAGATTACACTACAGTCGTTCTGAACATTTAACTACATTGTGGACCTCTCTTTGCACCGTACAGAATTACAACGCACAAAAAGCGCAGAATACCCCCCCCCCCAACTTGCAAAATATTGATATAACTCTACGCTGGGTTCATTTTAGGAGTTGTTCTATACATTTAAAATAATTAATGGTAGTTTAATAAACAATAGTAAACACCAAACATATTTGTAATGCTATTTGCTTTTCAAAAGAAAAAAATCATTGTAAAACGCACACAAATTTTAATCATACTTTCACTAAGTTAACTCATCCTCTTTCACGAACTAAGTTCTTGAGTTCGTCTGTACAAAAAATGTAGCACAGAAGATAAAAAAAAAAAAAAAGAAAAAAAAAACACCAACATTGCAGAATCACCCTGCTCCACAGAATTCGCTCATCTATCGACGTCAACGTCAAATTAATCCTGGTAATCATACTTGTTTCATAGACCCAAGATCGCGGGTTCAATCCCGACCAGGATCAATGGAAGTTTTTCAATCGTAAAAATTCCTCAGAAGGGAAGTAAAGCCATTGTTCCATGTCGTAGATTTAATGCACGAAAATAGCCTCAAGCCTGAAAAAAAGAGGTCTCTGAACAAAATTTGTCGGCGTTTCAAGCCCTGAATTGAAGAGGATGCTGATGACCAGAGATGTTAAAGAGTGTCAGTAAATGTTTAAAATAAATAAATAAATAAATAAAATAATAACATTAAAAAATAAGTAATCAAAATATAACAGTAACATTAGTGCATCCCAGTCTTAATTTGCACTTAACCAAGTGGTAACATAAGAGACATTCTTAGTACGTAAGCATTTTCTTATTTCTCCACATAAACACTAAAGCAACTGGGTCATTTACCTAGCAGAGGGATAAATTGGCATTCTTCTCACAATAAACATAAACGAACATGTGATCGGTTTTTCTTACCGTTTATCTGTAGGTAGTATATGAGGAAAGAATGACTTGATAAATAATGTTTTTCAACTCACCAAGATAACAGACGGTCTTCCAGACAGTGGCTCGTCGGTCACTTATTTTTCCAATGCTATACCATTTTAGCTTATTTCCCTCGTTTATTACATGAAAAAATTAAGTTGGTGTTTCAAAATCTACTCCCTGAACACAACTCAAAAGCAGCAGGTTTGTAATTCAGAGAGTTCGTCGCAAAGCTCTGCTAAAATAGTTTGACAAATTCAACACCTTTGCTCACAATAGATAAACTACACAGCAAATATAGTAGTAGTAGTGGAATGAGTGGTTTACCGCATTTGTACCTCCGTTAGTAGTGGTAAAGTTACGGGCTCCCGGCCAATGGCCGAGAGTGGATAAAGGTTAATGCAGGATACCAAACATTGCCGAAGCCCTGATTGGTACCTGCGATATTAGAAGAAAGTTGTTTAGGGGAATCAAGGAGTATATTTCTTTAACCATCATTCAGGTTTGTTTATTTGTTTTTATGCTTCAGTGGTTTTGTTGTTTGAAGTTTTGGGATATTTTTCGTGATCACTCAGTGGTAATTTGGGTCCGGGCCGCCAGTCGTCCGATAGAGCTATCAGTGAAGCCATGTGAAATTCTATTTCCTGCATCTTGGAGTTGAGACATGTGAGTTACAGTATGAGAGTTTGGTTTGTGGTTTGAAGTAGGTCCATTGCAGCTGTATGATATTCAGATAAGGGCTTGTGGTGTTTAGCACGAGTTGACTCAATGTCGTCTTGGCGTTGGGTCATCTCGTGAAGTGTGTCTTTAAGTTGCGTTATCTTCGTCTCCAGTGTTTCATGTATGCAGCCGAGTCTTTCTAGTTGACTTGTGCTGTAGTTTTAGATGTGGTCTTTAAGATTTGTGTATTCTGGGTCAATTTGTTGAATCTGCTGATGTTCAAGAAATGGAGGTCCACGAAGACCTCTTCTAGCCTGCTGAGTATGGCAGAGAATACTTTGTGGGTGGTACTGTGGTGTTGCTGGAATACGAGGGTGCTGTGGTGATGGTGTCCTGAAGTTGAGTGAACAATCCGGTAAGATAGATGACGTTGAGTGCTGTGGCCTCATCACGTGAGCAGTTCTGTGCAGTGTGTTTGAAGGTCGCTTGCCTCTGAGACTAGTTATGGAGCTGGTACGAGCTGGCTTTGTTTTTGGTTGAGGTGCTGGGATGCTGATGGTGTTTGCAAAGGAGGCGTGAGTGGTTCCTAAAGAGTGGCCAATTATATGCCCGATATCATTGTGAATTTGGTAGTATTTGCTGTATGTGCAAAATATTCCGACACACTGCAAACCGCCGGTGTACAGGTTACGAAGAAAGCATGTTGCGATCTTTAGGATGTAGTTACAACTCCTATCTTGAGCTCTAACAACTTCAGAAGATTTTCCCATGTTTTTAGGATATCTAAGAACGCTTTCTTAATTGCGGAAAAGTCCCTGCAGTACTTTTGTGAAGTTGTAAGACAAGATTGATCTATTATATATCATTTTATCTATCTCATCTTCAGTTACAACGTATAGACGCCAAGTCTTCTATACAGAATCTATGAGGAAAGCTATGCAAGAGTCAGAACGGAAAGAGATGGAAACATTGGTGACCTAGAAAAAGGAGTTAAGCAAGAAAATGCCATATCTCCTAAAGCTGTCCCCGGTTCCCCATCTACTTCACAGTAATTGAAATGAATAATATTTGTAATTTTAGAAACATCAACACAGTAATTAGTGCAAGTATGTCGTGCATTTTCTTTCAGTGGAGGAACTTAAATGACATACTTCGTATATATAGAATTAAGTTTGTATAGTGTTTAAATGCGTTAATAAAGTATAATTTTTGGTAATATTTAAGAGATGGCATATAGTAATATAGCAAAGTAGGGAAAAACACACGTCCCTCTTCTAACACAGTAAGTTTTGGCAAAAGTCACACAATGAAAGTTAATCCCTTCTGGTATGCAGCTAGATTTGGAAATGCCCACGCCTCAGGCAGAGACACCAGCTTGTTCGGTGGCAAGGTCGTAGGTGTCCGAGTAAAGGGGTCACTGAAGGTAAGGTATGAAAAATTTTTCATTTTAACTTATTGACAAATACCGGAGCATTTGGCTTAACCAAAATTGTACAGCGAATAGAAATGTAATTCAGTGAGGTAAGCGTTGATCTATGAGTGAAGTTAACACGAAACTGGCGGGAATAATTCGCGTCGCTCTCCGTGGACAGCGTCATTTTATATTGTAGATAAAAGGGATAGATTTTCCCCAAAAGTGGGGCAGTCTCAGGAGTTTCCGCGCCCAGATACGTGTGGCCGCCGTCGCCCGAAGATCAGCGGAAGTACAAAGTACCCGTTCAGGCAATTATGAGGCTTGACTGTCAATCACCTTGCGAGATAGCGATGCAATATCACTGGGACGCATTAAGAATACTGTTGAAATAACAATCTCTTAGCATTCGGCACCATTTAGTGAACGTAATAAATTTACGTGTTTGCCAAGATTACCTTGCCCGTGATTCAACGTGAGACGTGAGTTGGCCTTAATATTTATATTACTGAGAATAAGAAACTTCAGCAACTAAATCACGAGGCGTTATTTATCGACCAATTCCATACCAAATTCCGATTCACTCAGCCCAGGATAGCTTATGGCTGCCAGAAATCAACGGAAAACCCTAGAGAGGAAGAGTTAATGGAGTTGGTGGTCTGCAGGAGCCATGGCGAAATATGCGAGCAGCGGGCTTAAATTAATCAACAGAGCTACCATACAGGCCGAACCCCATCCCCCAAATATGTACTTCAAATTGGCTCTTGTGACTTGAGGCCAATAATAAACACCGGCCACCAATAAATCTAGCTTCACTCCCAAATTATACACTCACCTCCTAGATGATCAGTTCCGCTAACACAGATGGGCCATAATATCGGACTCAACATGAATAGAAAACGTCTAACTAGTATGAGGTTTGTGGACGATGTAATGTTTAAAAAAAACTGGTAAAGAACTAGAAAGAACGTTATCAGAAATCAGCGTAATTACCAGAATAGTCGGACTTGAGATTAACCACAACGAAACCAAAGAAGAATGGCTCAGGATTAAAAATCGAAAAATAGGCAACAAATTTGTAAAAAAAAAAAAAAAAAAAAAGTTTCGGACACACCTATTTGGGCAAGACTATTTCTTTCCACAATAAAACGAATAGAAAAGTAAAAATAAAAATCAGTTTGCATGGACGAAATTCTGGAGTCTAAAGTTCATCTTGATAGTAAACTCCAGAAAAAATCCACCAACAGGGAAGTAATTGAGTCATTTTTCCTTCCAGCTCCTCTCTACGGTTGTCAAACATGGTCAATGACAGCAAAAGAAAGGAAGATGATACAAGTTTGCCAACGGAAAATAGAGAGGAAGATAGAAGGTATAACACTAAAGGATAGAATCAGTGACGTTGGAGTAAAGAAAAGGACCCATGAAAGACTTGGTGCTATCAGCAGGGAGCATAAAATGAAAGTGGGGATGGGGACACGTGGAGAGGATGAACCCAGTCAAATGGACCTATGCAGCAGCGACCCCTTAGGGAATGGGATGCCCCGAACATCAATGATCAGAACATATTCGAGAGTAGAGAGGGTTGCCTTTGGTCACGAGTAGCTAAAGACAGACCCAATCACACAGCAGGTCGCGAAATTCAAAAGGTGCTCATGTGGAAAAGAATGCTGTATTTAGACTGCTTATGAGCCTTCTATAGTATAAGCAATAGTTACAAGTGTTCAGGATGTGTTAACAAGTCAAACAAACGCTCAATAAGATTAGCTTTTCCTTCAATCTGCAGAATTGTTGTACCTTTATGTGATTATAGTACCTTATTCTCTTCTATACTTATTTTTCTTATAAATTTTAATTCGGAATGCATTGCACAGATTTCATCTTAAAAATACTTACGTTTTCAAGATGCTGTGAGGATCATTACAGCACACAAACCTGTTTTTATTCATTCCAAATTGTAACTTTCCGAAATATTGACCATTTCTTCTTCTGTGTTGCTCTTGTCATTCTATTAATGTTCAGAGAATGTGTATTTCAGTAGTTATGTAAAATATTTGCTGTACATTTTAGAGAACGTTCCAATGTTAATCCTCTGATGTGTGCTTGAACGTGCACAAGGAACTCAGTGATTGATTTTCGCTGCTGTATTTCGGGAGAAAAAGGCAGAGCGCAGTAGAATTTTAGACTGACGACAATGTACTTCGGTTGGATTTATTGGGTTTCCTTTGCTGGCAAAGTGAAATCCCTCGTTTATGTTTTTCGCTCGAAAAACTTCATCACATGCTCAATACAAGTTCATGTGTACCGCGTTGTAACAAAGCAGCTTCCGAGAATCTAAGACCGGGAGAGAAAAGTGGAAGTCTTTATAGAACTTCTGTTGGATAAAGGTGACAACAGAAACCTTACACAACAGGCAAAGTAAAAGTATATAAACTTGTTCCAAAAGACTACGGCTATAGAAAAGGAACTAACACCAGGAAAAAAAAAAAAAAAAAAAAAGAAACAGAAAATAGCAGCGAAAGAAAATTGAAGGTAATTGTTCACAACACGACATAAAAATTGGTGTAGGTCCAAATTCAAGACAGAAAATAATATCAAAGTATCCAAGATTTTATTTATTAAGAAATATTCTTTGCTAAACACTCTTCAAGATTTTCTGTTCAAAATGTGATGTTCAATTTTCCATAAAATTACCAGTTTATTGCACTATTTAAACGCATCATTAGAACGCACATTTTTCTTGAAGAAATATTCAAAAGAATATTTCGATTAATGTCGCAGAAAAGCTAATGAAACAGCTTCTCATATTTTGCCGTATAAATTGCACATGTTTGCATTGCAGAAAAAATATATAAAATAAACATATTGTTACTTGACACATAAACATAACAACTGAATTAAAGCCCTAAATTGTAGGCCCTGGTGGTTAAACTCAAGATCGCGGGCTCAATCCCGGCCAAGGTCGATGGATTTTTTTCAGGCTTAAAAATCCTAATTATGGTTTTCTTTGGAAGGGTTCTGTGTCGCACATTTACGGCACAAAAAAGAACCTCAAGCCTGAAAGAAGAGGCCTCTGAGCAAAACGCAAACGCAAACAATATAAGAATTGTATCCATACGAATACTTGAATATTTGGAAATTACCTATACTATATCCCATTACATATACAACCGCGCTGTTAAATTTAAAGGGAAATTAAAGAAAACTCCAAAATTCTTAAGCTTCATATTATGGGTTCTTCATTATTATTATTAGCCTCATAATTAGTTTTCAGTTGGTAAAGTAATTTGTAGTGTTAATATTGTTTTTTTTTTACTATTAATGGAAGTATATAACATATTCTCATATTTGGACTTATTAAAAAGGTATTAAGTAAACTGAGCCCAAGACTTCCGAATATTTCAGTTGGAAAGGGCCCTTAAGCATATAACAACGTTTCAGCAATTAATTCGTTAAGTTAAAGAAATTGAATTTTATGTCATGATATTAATGATCAACAAATTAATTTTTTAAGAAGGTCGTTGTAAATTAAATGAAAACCTGAGTAACGAAACGGCTTCTGAAAAAAGAACATAAATATTAGTCCAAATAAAATGTCAAGTTCTGCGATATTTCCCATAGAGCAACGCTTTATATATATAGTGGTAAAAACAATGTGCAGAAAATTGTAGAGTAGTAAGGCAGTACCAAACTAGGCATTTTCAGGTTATGAACATGGGGTCACAGATGCAGTAAAATAACAAAAGTGCCTTCTTGATTACAATTGAAATCTGACGTTACGAAACTTTTTCATTTTCCAGGCAAAATGAAATGTAACTCACATGACAAATGTGTATGTACTGTCTTAACTAATTAGAATTTAGAATTTAGAATTTAGAACTGTCTTAACAATTAGAAATTAAATATTACATGCCAGTACTTAATTTATGTACTGTTCATTACATTTTAAAATGCTGAATGGGGGAAATAAAATGTTTGTGCTTACTGTAATTCATGTTACAGCATGTCCTAAAAGTTCTGACGGATATATCAAATGATTTTGCTTCTTAATGTACAATTACAGAGAAATGTAAAAATTATATATATATATATATATATATATATATATATATATAAAATTCTTATCGCTTATTTAATGTCAACATGTGGTAACAAATATCCAATATGTCCACCATTTTCATGCTGGCAAACAACATGGCTGTGTGACAAGAATCGGCATGTTCTCTGAAATACATCAGGAGTAGTTTGAAACACTTCTACTGCTGCCATAATGCGACCTACTAAATCTTGTGGATTCAACTGGTGTCTCATAAAGTGTGTTTTTGTGGTACTCCAGAGGAAAAAATTAAACGGTGCCAAGTTAGGCTTCCATGGAGGCCACCCAGTTGGTATACGCGCCCAATTCATTTGCCATCAAATGTTCTGTTTAGGTAATTTCAGGCTCCAAGTAAAAATGTGCAGAGGCGCCGTAATGTTGTAACCATAAGTTGTGTTAATTTCTAGACGAGTGTTTGGTATTGCCGTACCATCCAGTAGGCTTCAAACACAAATGCTGCATTGAACATCACACACACACCTCGCAACAGTGACTAGAACTGTACATGGGTGCGTTTTGTTTACATCTGGTAGGCCACTAACAAATTTCACAATCTGAGCTTCTAACCTGACGGATTTAATGTTGACGCACGTAATGCAGTAAAAAGCTTCTGCAACCCCTTGTTCCTATCCTCAAAATGCTTAGTTTGATGCTGCTTTTATACTCTAAAATTTCCTGCACATTGTTTTCCGCACCCAGTATTTTTTCAGTAAAGGAAATATATTGTTACATGTGCTGCCATTAGTTGGAGTAAACGCAGCAAGGAAAATGTAGTTTAATAATATCTCAAATCAAATCAACATTTTCATTGAAAGTAATTTTATGAAATGTTATAATAATTTGGTTAAATAACAATTCAGAGCTTGCACTAACCTGCTTTATACGAATTTTTCTAAGTGGTGTTTGCCTAAAGTCACGCGTTTGATATTTTTAAATCAAATTTAACTCACTCGCAACACCCCTGCTTTCGTATGCTTTCTATTTCGGTCTTGATGTTTTCTTTAGGCTGAGAATTATTTCTGTACACTATTTTTCTCTGTTTTCTCTATTGGTAATACATACGAGGTAGTATCCAGTATATTCGGAACTGGTGCTGCGATAGCCAACTTACTTTGAGACTAATCACCGCCGTCACCCTCGAAGTAGTTCCCTTCCACACGTATACACCATTCCCAGCGATTCTGCCATTTTCCAATTGCATCTTGGAAGTCGTGTCCATAGGGTGTTCTTGAATCCTCTCAATTGTGTCGAACCGACTTCCTTTTAACTTGATTTTCAGTTTGGGGAATAGGGCGAAGTCTCAGGGTGCCAAACCAGGCAAGTACTATGGGAGGGGGACAGCCTTCATATTGTTTTTCGTCAAAAAGCTCACGGTGAACAAGGAATTGTGACGGGCACATTATTGTGATTTAAAACCAATTCCCTGTCGCCAAAGTTCTGGCCGTCGTCTCCGCACATTTTCACGGAGCCGTCGCAAAACGTCACAGTAGTACGTGGGATTTACTGTTTGATGTGGTGGGACGATTTATTTGTGTACAATCCTCTTTGTATCAAAGCAAACGAGGAGCATGCTCTTGATTTTGCTCTTCACTTATCTCGCTTTTTTTTGGTCTTGGTGAGTGCGGGCTCTTCCACTGGGGGGATAGTTGTTTTGCCTCAGGGTCATTAGCGTACATCCAGCTCTCGTCGCCGGTGATGACCTGGACAAGAAGGTTGGGTCATCGGATACGGCCTGACTAAGCTCCTGCAAAATTCAACACGCTGCGCCTTCTAATCAGCAGTCAGGATTCTTGGCTCAAATTTTGCGGCGACTCGATGCATGCCCAATTCATCAGTTAAAATTCGTTGGCATGTCCCATAACCAATTCCCACTTCATAAGCAAGGTCTTCAATGGTTCGACGTCGATCCTCACCAGTGAGATGTTGAATTTTGGCAACAATATCAGGTGTTGTGCAGCTGACGAGTGTACCGGTGTGAGCATCGTCTTCAATAGCTTTGCGGCCGGTCCTGAACCTAGCACGTCACTCAAATATACGTGTACGGCTCGTGCTTTGTCCCCCAAATACTTGTTGAAGCATTGCGAAAGTCTTGTAGCATTTTCCCCGAGATTTGCACAAAATTTGAAGCACACTCTGTTCTAATTTTGGATCCATCGTAAAATCCCACACACTACACACGGAGTATCATGAAAAGTCTATAAACTCAAGACATCTACCCAGCAGAATGAAACTTTATACACTCGCTCATCAAATGTGCTAGTGTTGCCACCTATAGGTACAAAATTCTACTGCAACTACTGTCGAGATGGCAGCACCAGTACCGAATGTTGTGGTTACCAACTCGTACGATACATTATAGCAAAATATACTTCACTATCATACTGCAATTAATAACACTGAAGTACCAATAGCCTCAGATAACACAACGTCCTAAGTATTACGGACCATTTAAACGCACACTCGGTTTTAATAACATTAAGATTTTTTCTTCTTTTTATTTGTTTTATTTACAGACGCTCTTTAACATCTCCTAGATCATTAGAGCTCCATTCAATTCAGGGTGTGAAACGACCGACAAATTTTGTTCAGAAGCCTATTTTTTTTAAGGTTTGAAGTTCTGTTACATGCCGTAAATCCACGATGTGTGACCCACGGCTTAATTTCCCTTCTGAAGGAAGCCATACTTAGGATTTTTACCCCCGAAAAAATTCACCATACCTGACTGGGATTGAAATACTTCTGCGATTGTTCACGCTGAAGCCAACAGCATAGGAACTGTTATGACAGGCGACTGTTGTGACCTTGGTGCAGTGAGCTAAGCTCTGGTCGTAACCCAAAAGTAACTCGGTGTTGGTATACACTGCCTTGCAGTTGTAAACTCATTAACTACTTTAGATTATTTTGTACGGCTTCTATATGGTTAACCTTTTTCCTTACCCTAACTTCTTTCTCGCTATTACCATAATTTTCCGTTCCTTATATTCTGCTCATATCTAAATTTCAACTTTGTTTTCTACCGGTACAATGGTTACGCACAGCACTCGAAAGTCAATAGACATTCTTATATGACTAATTCTAGAAGCCAGTATTTATATTAATTATACCGAGCTTGAAACACTTTTCATATAAGCTCATTGGTGACTATGAAACAAATTTCTTCTACTGCAATTGTTTTAAAATATTTTGCGCTGAAGGTAAATATTTGAATTTAAAACATTTCGGCTATCACCATATCCAAAATTTTCCTTTGTACAGCATCTTATAATTTACTCATAACTTGAACATTGTACGCAGTTTTGCTCCAAAACATCCCGCTGATGTATATAAGTGTACTTTTAATTTATTGTCATCAAAATGCTGGGCTTTGTATTTTGAAGATTATTATCATTTGCATCTATATCAACATGTTTGTTTTCCCTTTCCAGCAGTTATGGCTCTGTCAGTCCGTGTTGTGGAAGCGGAACTCGGAGCTCATTAATATTTAGTTTATATTGTAATTATTGTTAACAGTATATTTTATGTATGTAAATATCCGAGCAGATAGGCATATTTTATCCATATCACACTAAGGTGGAAGTATGGTATTCATTTTTCAAGTTGTGCTATTTTGATGGCGGAGAGACACCTGTATGAAAGCCTTTTTGCAAGAGCTATTGTATTATATGTTTAAGGAAGATTTGTGGAAGGTAGACCCGGGGGAAGCAGGTAGTGGAGAGAGACAGAGATAGGATAAGAATTGCTACTTTTCATCTGTGTGAATACTTTAGAGCGAACATTGCCGGCATATTGTAAAAGAGTTATTTCCACTTTCAGGATAACAGCTAGCTATATTGTTTGTTTAACGGAACGAGATGACAAAGGGAGATGCGCCACAGTAGGAAATACAGATTTCTAAGAATGTATCAAATATGACATATATGAAATAGTACAGGATGCATTAAAGGGCCTCGCCGCAAAAATAACATTTTCCCAGGAAATAGAGATAAAAAACGTAAACATGTGCTTTATCTATGAGAACATTTTGTCGATCTAAAAGTAACTAAGGGAGAAAAGAGCAATTACTACATAGGTTCAGCATGAAAGGTAAAACCAAAATATATAACCGAGGCTTTTCTGGGAAAACAACGAACCGGAAAAATTGTAGCAGTATAGGGGAAAAATAAGAATAACCAATGAACACCGTTCTAAACCGTACAAATTAGAACCAGTCTATGCTGAATAGATATTAGGGGACACCCAATAAGAAGGCTCGGAATTCGCTTTGATTTCAGAATAATATAGAACTAAATTCAAATCAGGAGGGGCTTAGGAATAAATAATCAAATGTTAGGACGTTCAATGGAGTAGTAAGAATCGAAGTGAAGCAGTAAGAGGACAGGGAGCTACGAGTAAAGAAGTAAAAATTCGAAGACAGGCAGTAAGGGACAGTAAAAGGGCTTAAGAGTTGTCTAATAGTCTGCAAGTAAAAACGTGATAGCTAGAACTCAGGTCTACGTGGACAGTTGGGCCTATAATGAGAAAATATTGCATAACTATATGTAGAAAATGTCATCTCTGTGGCTAGTGTTCGAAATCTTCTCGTTCCGTTGACTCCCCCAAGTCACACAAAAAACATCCAGTGTACATGACCCTATGAATTTATTACCCACAATATCAACACAATCCTCCTCTCAAAGCGGAGGCTTCAAGAACTTCAAGAAACTTGAGAGCTCCAAAACTTCCACCTTACACACCAAGCACGGCGCCCACCCCTTAACAATACACCTTCAAATTGGCTTCTCAACGTGGGGCATTGATACCAATACCCACACATATAATCATCCAACCTATTAAAATTACACCCCCTGTACAATACTGTTTCAATTGTATTGTATAATTATAATGTTGGACTTTATTCCTTTGTATAGTGTTACTATTATCACAACTCAAAGTGTTACTGTACATCTGAAAATATACGAAACAGTAATGACGTAGTGGAGAAACATTTTCATTCACCCAGTTCATATTGCTGAAATATAAACCACTGTGCAATTCCAGCAGTGTTCAAGCAGGTTTAAGACATTCTTTGTTCAATAGTAAGTTCATATGATAATATTTTTATTTTGATGCTTTGCTTACACTAACATGTGAATTTTAACTTTATGATTACTGCCTGAACCGAATAGAGTGAATTCACATGGAATTGGTTTGGTACATCTGAAAATGAATTAAGTTTATTGCTATCTCAAGCAATTTTTGGCAAACTCATATGAATGATACATTCCAATTTCATATAATTTTATACAATTTGTTTTTTTCAGCTCAGTATGTCTGAATACAAGCCACAAATTAAAATAAAGATGAAATAAAATAGAGAAATCGAGTTGAAAAGATGACCATATAATATATAACCTTCGCTGATGTTTCGAGCTCCGCCAATTTACCGGCTACATTTCGCGCAATAAGGGAGCAGGTTGAGAGGAAAGGTTTCTCATTTGCCTCCGACCATCAGGAGAGCTACAACGTTCCTTTTACCGCCAGGGAACTGGAGCATGCCCTTTCCACCTCTCGACATTGCGCACCGGGGCCAGATGACATTCATGTTGCTATGTTGCAGCATTTATCAGCGGAAGGCAAAGCTTTTTTATTACGAACTTTTAATTTTATTTGGTGTCATGGCATATTTCCCAACGCTTGGCGATTGGCCACCGTCATTCCTATACCTAAGCCTGGAAAGGACCCCCATCTTCCCTCCAGTTACCGTCCGATTTCCTTCACCAGCTGCGTCTGCAAGGTGTTGGAACGCATGATTAACTGGCGGCTTATGTGGTGTTTAGAGTCGAGACATCTATTGACGAACGCTCAGTGCGGTTTTCGTCGTCACCGCTCCTCTGTCGACCATCTCGTTACTCTATCGACCCACATAATGGACGGTTTTATTCGGAAGTGCCAAACGGTTGCTGTATTTTTTGATCTGGAGAAAGCGTATGATACTTGCTGGAGAGGCGGTATCCTCCGAACGCTTCAGGATTGGAACATACGTGGGCGTATGTCTATTTTTATTCAGGAATTTATGAAAGACCGGGGTTTTAATGTTCGCGTTGGATCAGTTTTATCATCTAATTTTATTCAAGAGAACGGTGTACCTCAGGGCTCGGTACTTAGTTGCACACTGTTTACCATTGCGATTAACTCTATCACCGAGTGTTTACCGCCGGGAATACAATCGTCATTGTTTGTAGACGATTTTGCCATCTATCTTTCATCTCGGAGAATCTGTCTCTTGAAACGCCGCCTCCAATGCTGTCTCGACCGCCTTCACGATTGGAGTGTTTCTCACGGGTTCCGTTTCTCCCCAGAGAAGACCGTCTGCATGAATTTCTGGCGCCACAAGGAGTATCCTCCACCTTCGCTCCATTATGGCCCAGACGCACTCTCTTTCGCAGACGAAGTCAGGTTCCTTGGCTTGGTGTTCGATAGGAAATTATGCTGGTCATCGCATATAGCACAACTCAGAGGCAAGTGTGAACGTTCTCTTTGCATTTTACGTGTTTTAAGTGGCACATCTTGGGGAGCTGACCGGACTGTTCTTTTACGCTTTTATCGCTCACTCATCCGTTCGAAACTGGATTATGGCTGTGTGGTTTACGGATCAGCGCGACCTTCTGTCCTTCGTCGGCTTAACCCGATTCATCACCGGGGTATCCGTGTTGGCATTGGAGCATTCCCCACCAGTCCTGTGCTGAGTTTATGTGCGGAGTCTGGAGAACCTCCGTTGTTTTATCGTAGGGAGGTTTTACTGGCTGCGTACGGTTGTCGCTTAGCTGCGCAACCTCGTCATCCCACGAATGGGCCGTTTTTTAATGTGTCTTTTGATCGCTTTTATGCTGCTCGGTCTTTTACTCCTAAGCCTGCTGGCTTTCTTTTTCGGGAGATTTTACGGACGTTGGACATTAAGTTACCTGCTTTTTTCTTAGCCGGGGAAACTTCTTCTCCCCCCTGGATTTTAGCAGAGGCCCCCGTTCATCTCGGGCTTACGTCTTGTCCGAAATCTTCGACCGCAGGACATGTTATTCGTTGTTCTTTTAGCGAGATCAAATCCTCTTTTAATGGCTGGAATTTTATCTATACAGACGGCTCTAAATGTGACACAGGTGTAGGATGTGCTTTTGTTTTTAATGGGGCAAGTTTTACGTATGGTCTTGACATTGCAACATCTATTTTTATGGCGGAGCTTTATGCTATCTATCGGGCGGTTTTATTTATTTCTGATCAGGGGCTAGGGAACAGTGTTATATGTTCCGACTCTTTGAGTGCCATTTTAAGTTTTAGAAATCTGTACAACCTCCTCCCTCTTGTACAGATGGTTCAGAATGTAGTTTTAACCCTTTTTGACGCTGGCGTTAGGGTAACACTGCTATGGGTGCCTGGGCACGTCGGACTCCCAGGTAATGAGGCCGCAGATGTTGCAGCAAAATCCGCTCTTTTAGACCCTGCTGAGTACGAGTAGCGTTTTTATTTCGGGGATCTTATACATTATTTACATAGAGCCATTTTTTCGCGCTGGCGCGGGGAGTGGGAATTACTCCCAACTAATAAGCTCCGTGAATGTAAATCCGCCCCTTTTAACTGGTCGACTTCTTCTCGCGCGGTTCGTCGCGAAGAAGTAATTTTAGCTCGTCTTAGAATTGGGCATTGCCGTTTTAGTCACTCTCACCTTTTTAATGGCCAACCCGCTCCAGTTTGCCCTCACTGTGACCACCCCTTTACAGTGCGTCACATTTTAATTGATTGTCATCATCTGAAAGCTTTTAGAAATAGCCTTGGTTTGCCCTCCTCTATTGAGGACTTACTTGCGGATGATGTGGTTGCTGTTGAGCGTGTGCTCCGTTTTATCCGTGTTTGCGGTTTTTGGAGCAAGGTGTGAGGTTTTATCTTTTTATCATTGACGGCATTTTTAGACTCTTTTAAGACTGTTGTTTTTTCAGCTTTTGCTGAATCGTGTTAACTAGTCTTTCATTGTTGTTTTGCACATTACCCTTGTTATTTGTTTTGGGGTTTTATTGTTACCATTTAATCTTTTATAAGACTGGTTTGTTTTCAGCTCTTGGTGATTTGTTTTCCTACCGGTCATTGTTTGTTGACCATATTACCCTGCGTTTGCTTTGGGGTTTATTGCTACGATTTTAGTCCATTACAGGACTGTTGTGTTTTTCCGCTCTTGCGGCTGTGTTTTAGTAACACCCTTATGTTTGTGGCGCCTTATACCCTTGTTATTTGTTTTTGGGTATAAATTTTACTGCACAAGTACTACTGTCCGTTCATTATGCGCAGGATTTGCGTTCTTTGTTTATTTATTTTTTATTTCTGACACAGTACTTGATGTGTTTGGGCGTTAATGACCATAGCAGTTTTGCGCCCTTAAGCAATAATCATCATCATCACCATATAATATCCATAGAGTTCATAAATATTAATTATAGTCTAATTTTATGTGTATTTGCCTTACATTTTGGTTATTTATGTAAACATTTACACCATTCAGTCCTGTTAAAAAGGTCGGTCCTAGAGCCTAATGGCCTTGCTTTGTAAATCCAAGATCACCCGGTCAGAATTTTTTCGGGCGTAAAAATCCTAGGTATGGCTTCCTTTGGAGGGGAAGTAAAGCCGCGGATCCCGTGTTGTACATTTACGGTACGTTAAAGAACCTCAACCCTGAAAGAAGAGACCTCTGAACAAAATTTGCCGGCTGTTTCACGCCCTGAATTGAATGGGACGCTGATGATCTGAGATGTTAAAGAGCGTCCATAAATAAATAAAATCAATAATAAATAAATAAATAAAAATAAAAAATAAATCGCGTTAATTTTGTTAAATGTTTATGCTATACTATTAAAATGTAATTATACAAGATCTGAAGTTGTTACTTCAATCATTTTGCTTCCCGTTCTGAAAGTTCTTCTTATGCCTTACCTTGTACCCGAGGTTTCTGGATATATAGTCAAAATCATGTAGATGTCTCATTGTCCGTATACCTTGTCTCAAAATTTTAAAAATATTTATGGAACCATTCTCCTTCTTCTCTAAGAGAACCCAGGTTTTCGGGAAAGTAGTCAAGATGTGAGCGTTAACCCATGAATATTCAGACTCATTTTGCAGCCATGCACTTTTTTATAATATGGAGACTTGTTGTTATGTCTTCTGTATAGGCTTTCCATGCTACACCAACTTTCGTATTCGTCGTAGATTGAAATGTACTCTCATATTGGAATAAATATGCCTTCCTTTCAATCTTGTTTCTGAGAGAGCTGAAAATTTATCACAAACATACCAAAACAGACACTATCTTTGTATAAAGCCTTGATAAACTGTTTCATTAACTCAAATTTGATATGGAGACCAGAGGTCAATGCTCTTGAGATGGCCAGTCTTTACGGTTTGATGTCTTGCTGTCTCACCCATTATAAAACATGGATATTTATTGTTGTCACATTGTTTCGTGGGCTTTAACATGATTGCCTACTTAAAGAATCTAACCAGCATGCTTAGCAGGTGGAGGCTAAGATAACACACTCCTTGCTTCTCTTTATCAGCATGAAGGTCTACTGTCCTCTAGTAGCTCGCAGCATAATTTCAAACATCGCTTTACTATCCGGTTCATTGAGAACATAAGTATAAATGTATGTATGTTTGTTATAAAGTTCACTGAATAAAATCATTTAAATATTATATCTCACATTAAAACATGTAGTCAAATTCCAAACATTCAGTACGTTCTAGGAAAATTCTGACCTTTGTTTTGGATTTGGGCTGATGTCACTATTCAATATGTATTAAGGCAATACATTTTCGTGTGTCTCTGACATTGGGCGGACCATTTGTTTAGGGGCAATCCGCACGGTGTGTTGCAGCGGTATTTAATTAGAAAGAGCATGGTTAATTAAATATGTAATGTATGTAGGGAAAGATTTTGGGAAAATGAAATTTGATTTGATAGATTTTGGGTGTAATCCCAGCGATAAATAATTCCTTCCTCTCCGACGATGGTTACCGCTGTCTCATAGTTTTGCCACGGCTGTTGAGACTCTGCTGCTGAATATTTTTATGGTCCTGTGACCATAGGGGAAGGAGCCTTGGAGATTAATAATATGTATTCGTTAAGGAAGATGACATAATTTATTGTTAATACACTATTGTACATAAACTATTGCACTGTTGCACTTAACTAATACAGGTCGTTCACTTAATAATCTTCCAAAACTAACTACCGCTTTCCATTAATTGAACTGAACTTAGAAAGATTAAAACTATTAAAATTATGTCTTGAAATCATAATAAAAGGGTTATAATTCTTATTAACCTAAAGCCCTTCCACTGATATTGCCCCGTCGAATACTCCTGCAAAAATGACTGCGGGTCACAAAATTGCAAAACTAAATAAACATGGTTTGCGTGACTTTTTCCATATAGAATCAACTCAAGCAGTTGCCTTCTTCCCTTGAAGAGATTATCGGCCTGTCTTTTCATCCCTGCAGTCACCAATTGTTTTATGGTGCCTACCCTGCTTAAGAAATTTTCTAACAGAATGCCAATATACATCTTGCTCAAGGATTCTTTACAAATATTGTTACAACAGGCTACAGAAATTCCCAGGTCAGATTTTATTGCTAGGGTAGCTTTCTGCACACTTGCGAGAAAATCATTTACACTCATGGTTATAACAAAGTTACACAAAATTATTTGGTACAATCAACCTAGTTAAATATGGGGGTGGCAGCTCATAAACACTGCCTCAGTGTCCAAACAGTATAATTAGTCTTGCCATAAGCAACTGCCCTATGCATGTAATTTGTTAAGTCCCGTGGACTTATGTCGTAATACCGGAGGAGGGTAAACAGTTAAAGAAGAAGAGGAAGAAGGTTATTAACGGTCTTTAGTTATTCAGAAGATTAAGCGCAAATCACAAAAATGAAAAAGTGTTTGTGGATGAATTACGCGTATACAGAAATTATAATGCGGGGAAATATATACTTTCCGAGTGAAGATTGATTGATTTATTTACAGACGCTGTTTAACATCTCAGGTCATCAGCGTCCCAGTCAATTCAGGGCGTGAAACGGCCGACAAATTTTGCTCAGAGGCCTCTCTTTCAGGCTTGAGGTGCTTTTTCGTGCCGTAAATGTACGACACGGGACCCACGGCTTTACTTCCCTTCCGAAGGAAGCCATACTTAGGATTTTTACGCCCGAAAAAATCCATCGGTCCTGGCCGGGTTCGAACCCGCGATCTTTGGTTTAGGAGGCAAGTATGGTAACCACTACACCACCAGGACCGACGACAACTCCGAGTGAAGACTTACCTTAAACACAAATGGAATAACTGTTATAGACTTTGAACTAACATGTACACTTTGAATATATTACAGTATAGAACAGGATTTAATAAACTACCGTTCTCCTCACGTTGACTCGAGCTTTTCTACATGCAACAATGAACAGTTTTATAGTCGTCTCTAGTGCCTCTTCTTCTTGTGTACTCATTACATGGCATAGACAGAAGCTATATCTTGTTGCTAGAGGCTATGACATAAGCTTTCATTTGTTTATGTGAGGAGAATACTTAGAGGGAACAGGATTTAATTCCATCCACGTGTCATAAGAGGAATTTGAATGAAATTGCGCCCTGATTTGCCTTGCTACTCTACACCTGCAAGTTCCACATCCCTTGTGTAACATTGGTAAACAGTAGCATGTCAGAAGCCTTTGATATTGTAAAGCACAAACATGGCAAATCCTCGAGATCCGAGCATTGTGTAAATATGTCGGGGTAGATGGAATAGAGTCTTCATCCTCTGCAGGTAAGTGTTATTCCGATGTCTCCCCAGCATAAGGTTGACGAGGAAGTAAACACGCGCTAAAGTCCACGTTTATGTGCTTGGATGGAGGTCCACGCATGAAGAAATCAGCTGTATTTTGACCGGCAAGATTTTCAGAATACCTGTAACGAAATACTTCTTAATCTTAATAATCAATTTAAGTACATCAATATGAAAATAATATTTGCTAAAATTGCGTGTACAATAATAGCTTAATTAACTGGAATTTTGTAATGCAGTTATAGAACGTAGCACTCAAATGCAGTGCTAGGGCGTTTTAAAAGATCTCGGTCTGGGGGGAGGAAAACCAAATCACAAGATGAGACTTTTTTCTTCCAAAATAGTTACCTTATAATTCAATAAGTTTAGTGCAACGATTTTACAACTTTTTAATACTCTCAGTAAAATAAGTTGTGTCCAACTGAGAAAAATAAGCGCCTATTTCAGGAGCAACCTCATCATTTGATGGAACCTTCGTCCACCCAGCCAAATCTTTATGTTTTAGGAGAAAAAAAAAATAATCACTGGGAGCCAGATTCGGTGAATATGGGATGTAGAAAACTAGTTGTGCAGTTTTGCCCGCCAACAATCTGAAGCCGTAATAATGACGTTCCTAATTAAAATACTACAAAACATTAATATTATCAATCAAAGGTATAATAAACAGTATCGCAAATAGTTTGTACAATTTATATGTATTCATGTTAGTAGTTTAGTTATTTTGTGTATTGTATACTTGTGTATGTCATGGAAAGTGAGAAAAGAAAGTCTGGCAACAGATCTTTTAGAATCGATGCCAGACAATATAGAGAGGGTGAATATGTTTTGTGTAATAGACAAAGAACAGATGACCAGGAGTCGTCTTTGTATTTGATCCTTTGTATAAGAAAGGGTCGCCTCTCTAGAGCTTCCGTTAACTTTCATTTTTGTTATAAGACATCTTTTGTGTAAGAAAAAGGGTCGTCTATTTTTGAGCTTCTGTGGATTTTCATTTTTATTTAGCCTACAAAAGGGAACAGAAGGAAACATTGAACAATAGGAGGTGAAAATAGAAAGTGAACTAACGAAATTAAAATAAGGGAAAGTAGAAATCGGGTTAAAGTGACGGCCCAGGAAAGGGCCAATAAGGAACTTGAGAGTAGGTGCATGTACGCCCCTCAGGGAATAGGGAGAATTTTTTAAGTGAAACAATGGTAATAAGGGGAGAAGTAGGTCTAACAACTGAATTACGGAACTGTTGATAAAAAGTTAATTTTCGCAAGCCAGGGGAAAGTGACTTTTGGCAACCCGTCGTGGTAGATGAGAGTTTTACAAGCCGTCAGTGAGGAAGTGAAGGGAATTGTAAATTCGGAATAGTAAGAATTGAGCATTCGCGGAAGTATATAGAACTGATAAGTCGTGAGAGATAGATTTGGACAGTAAACACCAGCAGTCAAGGGGTAGAGAAGGAAACGGGCGGTAATAGTTAGTCACCGAGTTAAGACAAGAGTCAAGTGATCTTGAAGTGTGGGTGATCGTGATCCGGGAGAGTGAAATTTCATTATAAAGTATAAAGTCACTTTGAACTACTACATGCAAAGAAGGGGAACGTTACGATAGACAATTAATGTGGTGAGAGGTAGCAATAAATAAATGCTGTCCCATGAACTTAGAAAGGCGATCCTTTGCACATAACCAGTGACTGAAGGAAAAAAATAGTATCATCATCAGTCTTGAACTTTGCTTACGTATTCCCTAGTTCCCAGCTATGATCCCCGTTGACCTGAAAAGGTAACAAAATATCCAGCTACATATACAAGAAGCTAGCCGTGGCAGAGCGATGCATCGAGACAGCGGCGGGAGAGAAGAAGAACTTAAATTGATTATACATATACTATTAATGTCATAATCCCATCCCACTGACTTCCTCTTCTTCCCCCATTAAAACCGTTACAAATCGCAAACGTAAGCGAAGGCGCATCATCGTGCTGAAAGAATTTCCTCTTTTACAAGGTGTGGACATTAGCCTGAATATCATTCCACAAATGGTTCATTAGTGAAGCGCAATATTTTCCGGTGATTGTTCTGCCCTTCTGGAGGTAATCTATGAGCACCACACCATGGAAATAAAAGAAAAGAAGAAGAAAAAACACTTAGTCATTAATTTTTCTGCAGATGAAACAGTTTTTGCTTTCTTTGGTATGCTTTCACCTATTGTCATTCAGTTATTGAACTGCTCCTTCGTCTCTGGAATGTAGTGACGAATTCACATTTCATCTAATGTTATGAAACATTGGAGAATTCATTCGAATGCGTTTTTGGTTCATTATTAACAAACGCGGCACTCATAAATTGGGAAACTTTCTAATACCAAAATACTTTGTGCAAAATGTAGTAGACACGACCTATCGAGGTCTCTGCAATTTCAGTCAACTCGCATAACTTCAATCGGCGATTATTGAGAGCGGCATTGTGAAATTTTGTCACAATCTCGTAGCAGTTTTTGTACACCCAGATCGCTCATCATCTTTAATGGATGTACGACCAAGCTTAAATTCAGCAGTGCACTTTTTAACCCACTTTTAAACCAAGGGAAAGAATCCATTAATAAAGAATCTAATCTTTTTGTATTTCTGCTGGGGTTAAAACCTTCAAAACGAAGTACTTTATCACAGCTCATATTTCAGTTTTATCCATTTTGTAGAAAATGTTAGCACTAGTCTGTTTACACGATCATCACAAACAAGTGACTACATTTACGAGTCTAAAACTTAAAATCGCGCCATCTAAAGGACGATACCTAACCAATATTATAGTAATTTGGCCATCTTCACAGCATCTCTGAGAAAGGTCGAGAAATTTTAGAATGCCCTTCAATTTTCAGGTATTTAATTTGAAGATAAGCAATGATGCATTGCATGTACATCACCTGCGCTACATTCATATTCTTTTGTCTTCTTTTTGATGTTCAGTAGTGTTTAGGAATTCCCTGGAGTGCATGCCAACCAAGATTTCGGAGCTCTTAAATAATTAATATAAGCAATTAATTTTTTTTAATGCCAAGCAGTGTTTAATCACAAAAGTTACAACTTGTGCCTCCTTTTCTATGCCAGTTTAAGCACGAAGAAGTTGTATTTTTGAAAATACCTGAGCTGTCTTTTTTTGGTTGGGCGAGGTTTACTTCTACTAATCTGAGTGGAAGAAAATAGCTAGGTAGATAGAATTTTGTAGACAGCACACCAAAATGTTCTACTTGTTCTTATATCACACGGAAACAGCACACCAAGATGTTTTGCCTGCTTTAATGTCACCAAGGATCTTCTACGTGATTTTGCGACATATTATGCGTTTCTAAATATTTAAATTAATTTTACGAATTTAATTAGCATTTTGGAACAGGTGGTGATTATGTATAACGTATGATAGGCATTCCGTCAAGAGTCCTATTGACGTAGCCCCACTTCAATTGGTGGACCATAGTTCGATTTATCAGTTCTTATCTGGCGTTAGTGTAATGAACAGCAGAAGAACCAAAAGCAAAAGTGAACGAAGAAATCGGTGTTAATACACAAGTATTGCAACTGCTATGGTAAAGAACTGAAGAGCGTCGTTTTAGAGGTGCTGTTCGATTTTTTGATTGATTTATTTATGGACACTCTTTAGCATCTTAGGTCATCAGTGTCCCTTTTCAACTCAGGGCGTAAAACGGCCGACAAATTTAGCTCAGAGGCCTCTCTTTCAGGCTTGAGGTTCTTTTTCGTGCCGTAAATGTACGATACGGGACCCACGGCTGTACTTCCCTTCCTAAGGAAGCCATACTTAGGATTTTTACGCCCGAAAAAATCCATCGGTCCTGGCCAGGTTCGAACCCGCGATCTTTGGTGTAGGACGCAAGTATGGTAACCACTACACCACCAGGACCGACGGTGTTGTTCGAGAAAGTAGAAAGTGTAATTCAAAAATATATGGTATGTATTTTGTTAGAGCAGTGGGTGAGGTAGCCCATAAAAAAAAAAAAAAAAAAAAAAGGCCATCATCGATACAAACACAAAACCATCAAAAGTATTTCATGTGATTTGCCAAACTCTACCGACTGGCAATATGGAAGTTCATAATAGATCACGTGTGAAAGTCAACTGTACAGGGCACGCAGAAAACTGCAGCTTGTTCTGGCTAAATCTCAACCCGATAATCATTACGCGCTCAATCTATTTAACTTAAAACCATTTCTTGGTGAAGATTTCGTTCTTTTCAATGACAAAGAGTGTGGATTAATTTTATTTACATGTGAATCCAACTTGACCTATTTGTGTGCATATACATGACCGGAATATTTCGTTATTGCCCAAGGTTTTCATACTAATTGTTTACAATTCATGGAGTGAAAAACAATTCTTACATTTTCTTGATATTTTGTACCTAACATATGAGTAACAACGTACATGAATTTGTTCTAGATAATTGTGGACAAATATGCTTCTTGCAATATGAGCTTTAATCCATCGAACATATAAATTACTTTTAAATTGCTCTATGCACTCCTGTGACCAAAATATGGGAATTCTACTGTGGTGGGGCAAAACGTTATATGCTGGGCTATTAAAAGTGTTGAAATAAAACTGTGAGACTAGTTCTTAGCTCAGCTTATTTTGGAATAATGTATTTAAATCCAGAGATAGTAGGGAATTTCTTTGCTGGTGTTTAACGGGCTGCTATGATGCTATACTGCAATTTCAATTTTCAACATTTTTTTTACGTAGGAAGCTAAAATTATCCTACATGTTAGTGATATAATATGTTATTGTTTATACTCAATTTTAACTTCTTAAACAACATGATTTCCGATTTTTAAATGTTTTCAACATTTTATATCCCTTAATTTGAAATGTCTCACACAATGCAACTTTAAAATTAAACAATAAATTGTTTACTTTTCTTCTTCTCCTCAGGCATAAACTTTTTGTCATATAATTTTTCTGTAATCCTTTTGTTTTTTGCAGAAAAAATGAAACACAATCTTTTCAAAATTTTTCAAATATTTAAAATGTTACTACTTAATATCTCTACTATACTTGAAATTACTGCAAATTCATATAATACAAATTTTATTCGTTTATTTTCCATTAAGTTTCCAATTTTGAAGTCACGTGATAAAAAAAACAAAATACTGTAGATAATCCAATAAGGAAGAAAATGACTTAAAAAGTAACTTATAATAGGTTCATTGATCACACCTCCAAATAGATTAGAACTCCCCAGCCCCTTATGTTGGACCCTCCTCTTGTTTTTGCTTGGTTTCCATGGCAGCTTTAGTCTGTCGAAATCTCTGTGTGATGATTTAAATATCTTCTTCTCTGACTGCACCTCCGACCTCAAACATCGCTTGCCTCTCTCCTCACTTATTTTGAGAGCTATGAGACTTGATTTACTTCCTAACACATTGTTCCTAACAATTAATGAGTGTATACATTCCATATTAAATTCAATCATACCTGATATCGTTGCAAATTCATTTTTGTAGAAACAAATTTTTCTTTTGAACAGTTTTCATGGTGTTATTATCAGATTTTGGTGCTTGTTCACCCTTCGCATTCGCCCTGTAATAAAAGCTTCATGTTTTTTTCCCTCCAGGACACTTATAATTCAGTTTTTTTTTCATTTGTGGGCATTGAATGGTACATAGTGGATTATATGACATTCATTTGCTGTATGTTATAAATATTGTTCACAACAGCTTTCATATAGTAATTCTGTAGTCGCGGAAACATATCAGCTGTCAAACTTCCTTTTTTTTTTCCACCAATAGTAACATGCTGCTTTTTCAAGTTCGACACAAAATTCAATCTTTTAGTCACATGGTTCGTGGATTCTTTATCTATAGTTAAATCTTTACCATACACTTGAAGAGCCTGAAGATGTTTGTAAATTTTGGAATCTGCATCAGAAAGAAATGTTGTAAATCTCATTTTGTATCTCATATATCTCTTCTACAGCATCTCTGGTGCTTCCATTTCCATGTAATTAGAAGATTTGGAGAAATTTCCTTTGCATTTTCTTTCCTCTTTGTGAAAATTGTTCGTTACTTCTAATTTACATTTTCTTGCTATTTAGACAATACCTCATAATATATCACCAGAACAGTCAAAATATCTGTCACAATACCAGTGCCATGTAATGACGCGTGACCTCTCTTATGCCAAGTATCACCATGTGATACTACTACGTCCTAAACGTTATCCTCAGTAAAGGCTTGGTTAGTTTCTAAATGTGTTTGGCCAAAAGCAGTATGTGCCTCTTCTAATACTTTTTTCTTCACTGCTACATATTCTGCATCTATTTTATAAAGCGGTGCAATGTAAGCAATCTCCCTTACTGCTTACATTGCACTGGTTCCTGCACTTGTTGCCGAGTATAGCGGACACGTAGAGAATGAGCTCAGTATTTAATGTAAATTTAAGTGGTATAAAAGTGAGTTTTCCTGGAAGCATAATGAAATTTGTAAGTAAACTGTGAGTACTATGTATTGAGCTATAGAGTACGAATTATAGTTCAGCGAATATAGCAGAAAATAGAAGAACGTTTAATTCAATGTAAAACAAGTGGCTAGTCAAATGATACTTGCCAGCGCTGCAGTAGGTGAGGTGACAATACGTTACGTGCACGCGCCTGCTAGCCAGCCAACCAGCCAGGAGCTGCTAATAATCCGCAGTAGGTAGTATAAATTAAATATTTATATTTGGGGTTTAGGAAAAAATGGAAGGAGAGCAGAAAAAGAAGGATTTATTCCCCAAAATAACCTATTAAGATCGCCAGTAAGAGGAAATGTTAAAAATGTACGAAGAGATTTTAATCAGGATGGAAGTATAGATAAGAAAAGGAAAACTTCAGTAGTGGAGGAAGGTAAAGAAATTATAGCAGAAATAAATAACACAAGGAAAACGGACGAAACAGAAACAAAGGAGTCCTAAGAAGCCTTTGGGGAATTAATTACCGAGCAATCCATACTGACTTCCAAGGATAAGTTAACTCCGGAGAAGAAAGAGAAGATAAAAATTGCTATATTAAGAATTAATAAAATGCATGAACAAGTGAAAATGGACAGAGAAAAGTACAAGATTCAAGCAGAAGTTATGAAAGTGATACTAGACAAAAAGCTTCAAGACACTCCCACAAAAAACTTTTGCTCAAGCAGCAGCCATGCATGCAGCAAGCAACAAGACCTTATATCCTTAAAAACCATATGAAGGAGTTGTTGGGGGCCTTTGTAAAGATGCAGTTAGAGGAGCTTGTTTAGGAAGAATGGAGAAGTATAATAAAGATTGAGATAATATAATGGAGTGTAATGGTGTAGTAGATATCGGTGACAGCCTGTGGTGCCTCAGTAGTAAAAATGGGCGATAAACTCTAATAAAAATAGATATATAGGTGAAGTGGAGTGAAGCGAAGTTTGTGGTGAAAATTGTAAGAATAGTTTTAAACTTGTCATAATGTGAATATAAAGGATAAATAAACAAATGCAATAGAAAAGTGTAAAGTATTTGATTATTTGGTTTATTTATGGACGCTCTTTAACATCTCAGGTCCTCAGCGTCCCATTCAACTCAGGGCGTGAAACGGCCGCCAAATTTTACTCAAAGGCCTCTTCTTTCAGGCTTGAGGTTCTTTTTCGTGCCGTAAATGTACGACACGAGACCCACAGCTTTACTTCCCTTCCGAAGGAAGCCATACTTAGGATTTTACGCCCGAAAAAATCCATCGATCATGGCCGGGTTTGAACCCGCGATCTTGGGTTTAGAAGGCAAGTATGATTACCACTACACCGAAAGTATAAAGAGTAAACTATAGTGGAGTAGTGAAAAGGAAATTTTAATAGGACATAAAATATTATTGTGTGTATAGAATGAGAGGGGAATAAAGTGATTGTGGAATAAGGGTATGGCGAAAGAGCGAGGAAGAAGAAGAAAATAGAGGATGATAAAGAAATAAAGTAAGACAAAGAAGAAGTAAAATAAAATATAATAAAATTGTTATGATAACTATCATAATTGTAATTAATACTGCTAGTGACATTATTATTATTATTACTACTACTGTTAACGATGTCAAATTAATGAATTGTTAGCGTAAATGTTGCATTGATTAATGTCAATCAGATTCGGAAACATTGTTTTGATTTTTATTTACGGACGTTTTTTAACATCTCGGGTCATCAGCGTCCCATTCAAATCAGGGCGTGAAACGGCGAACAAAGTTTGCTCAAAGGCCTCTACTTTCAGGTTTGAGGTTCTTTATTGTGCCGTAAATGTACGACACGGGACCCACGGTTTTACTTCCCTTCCGAAGGAAGCCATACTTAGGATTTTTACGCCCGAAAAAATTCATTGGTCCTGGCCGGGTTCGAACCCGCGATCTTGGGTTTAGAAGGCAAGTATGGTTACCACTACACCACCAGGACCGACAGATTCGCAAACAAAGAATATAATTAGTGTTGAAAAATTGGCTAATATAAAATATAAATGTGTATATTTACACCAATATACTTTTGAAGATATAATATGGAAAATAAAGAAAGATATACGATCAATAGTGAGATAATATATAGTTTTATACCATTGTAGATACATATAAGTAGTAAAGTAAAAGTATGTAAGAAATGTACTGTTCACCTGTACAGTTTCTACCGGTGAATAGTCGTTTGTTAATTTAGACTTAAAGATTAAGTGGAGGTGGTAGCTGGTTTCCAGCAATTAGGAAGTAGTTGAAGGGAATGTAATTTTGTTATTTATCAAATTTGTAATTTTATTACTTTAGTAAATTTCTACTAGTAACGTAATATAAATATCATCTGGGGAATAATTATGTAAGAATGTAATTTGGTAATTTAGAAATATAGTGGAAGAATTAGCAATACATGTCCCGGTGTAGGAAACAAGGTACCGGAATGGAATATTTCAGATTATTATTATTATTATTATTATTATTATTATTATTATTATTATTATTACTATTAGTCACCCTTATTTTAGGCATTCCAATATATGAACAAACTTGTTCAAATGCTGCATATTCTTCATCGATATCTAAAAAAGCATTCACCAATCTATCGAAACGGGAGCGAGTTGACGGGGCAATACATCTCTGCAAACAACATTGCATTCAAAGCCCTGCACTCTAATTTTGCCACAAAGTCCCCTTTGCTCACATGGGCCTGCCTTTAGTGCACCACAACTGCTACAGTATGCCCTTGAACAGCTCATACCGCACTCTAGAGTACACCAAAACATATCCTTAATTACTTTGAGTAAGCAAGGGTAACTAAATACCCTTCGTTGCATTAAATGTTCTTCTCACTTATGTTGATCCTGGAGCACACTTTGTTCTCACTTAAACTTCCAGAACTACTAGAAGCAATGAGGTTCTGTATTTTTATCGTGTTGCACTTGTTCCTGCAATAGGAGGTGGTTTCCAACATTTATTTATTAGATCACCACCTTTGTGACTAAAGTTGATTGAATTTTTGGCGTTGCAACATTTTTCAATATTTTCATATTTATAAACTCCAACCGTTAAACTAACCTAATAGCAAGCCTATAATTTATAACTTATCTCAATAATTACTATAAACCCTAATATTTATATACGATAATCATTAAATAATATAAACTAATTTACTAGTAAACTTTCCTTCTATAATAAGTAAATTTCTCACTGAAAACACCTAAGTAAGTATCCAACACATGGACTGTCAAAACTATTTTGGTTTGAAACGCATCAATGTTGCATATGTTTCAGCAATACCAATCCACTGCTTGAAAATGTACCACGAACCGCGCAATTCAATTTTAAATGAAAATATGGAGTCAGATCGAAGTAACACATATCACTTCATGCAGCCATTTAAAAGTTCATCTGTGTAAGGACTTTTAAATAGTCACGTGATGCATTTAAATACGTGCATTTAAATACAGAACAAAAAGTTAAAGTGGATTATTATACATAAAAATATAACTATTCTAATGGCATAAAAAGTAAAATTTAAGTTAATTTTTCAAGAAATTTCAGTGTAGCATCCTCTAACTGAAGGATTCCACAACTGTCGAATTTGAAGGTTATTTAATGAAAACGTACGTAAGGGGTATGCACTTTTGCCCCCTGCTTTGTGAAAACCCACAAATTTATTCTAAAATTATATTCTTTACGCTTACATTTCGTTTATTTGCATCGGTGATCAACATTTTGACATTTTATCTTACTTTATAAGTTTCGAAGTGTTTAAAAATATTGTACCATGAAGGGTGGCCAGTATGAAAATTTGAATTAAAATGTTTA
The DNA here is from genome assembly GCA_030762175.1 of Metallyticus violacea. Taxonomy (NCBI): domain Eukaryota; kingdom Metazoa; phylum Arthropoda; class Insecta; order Mantodea; family Metallyticidae; genus Metallyticus; species Metallyticus violacea. The sequence goes on along the minus strand of CM060846.1, from coordinate 73,475,415 downwards.
TGAAATTATTCCCAACTATTTGTAGTTAATTTTGAAGAGGTATAAAATTAAATAATACCATTATGGATGCATTAAACAGACTTGAAGAGTGCTTGGAACAATTGAATGATAGTTGGAATCATAAGAAAAAGAAGAAGAATATTTTTGAAGCATATTAGCGAATTTGGATGAAAGGGAACCATTGTGTTTCCCTTTACAATGAATAATAGTCTTTATACGTTCTCGTATAAATTTGTAAAGTAATATTTCAATTACACTACAAATTTAAATGTGTAAAATGCACCATTATTTGTTGTACAGATCACTGGTGATACTTTTACATAAAGCAAAATATTTTACAGTAAGGTTTAACGTTTATATGTGAAAATACTCCGATATTTTTAAATGTATAATTTTAATAAATTGATATTTTTGTTTAAAAATTATTAATAAAAATGTACGTTCATTTCATACAAAGTTGCCTGACCCGCTCTGTTGGCCCGGTTCTCCAATTCAGCACTCGGGGTAGCGGGATAAATATATGGCACTCTAATATTAAGTTAATAAAATTTAGAACAAACTCAGGAAAAAAAAAATACTACAGTGGATGTAAGCCACGAAGAAAACAAAGAAATCAAAATGTTACTGTTGTTAGCATACTTTATATTTTTAAAATAGATGTGCCTCTTATACCAGAGTCGGTCCTGCTGGTGTAGTGGTAACCTTACCTGCCTTGTAAGCCCAAGGTCGCGGGTCAATCCTGGCGAGGGTCGATGATTTTTTCGGGCGTAAAAATCTCAAGAATGGCTTCCGTTGGGAAAAAGTGAATGAATAGTGTTTAACGCCCGTGTTTGTTAAAGAGGCTACACAGGCAATTGACACTGATGATACATGAGATGAATTGATATATTGGGAAAGGATTTATTTTAAGGGAGAAAACGTTCCAGGCCTAAGTTAGGGTACCTTCCGGCATTTTCCATTTATGAGGACTGAGGAAAACCTGAAAAAAACCTCAATAAGGAATGACGGTCCTGGCGGTATTCCAACCTCAGACCTCCCGCTCACGAGTCCGCGCCTTAGCGAACTCGGCCATCCGTGGCGGTAGTTCCTTTGGAAGGGAAGTAAAGTCATGTTCCCCATGTCGTAGATTTATGACACGTAAAAGAACTGCAAGCCAGAAAGAAGAGGACTCTAAACAAAATTTATCGCCCGTTTCATGCCCTGAATTTATTGAGACGCTGATGACCTGAGATGTTAAAGAACGACCGTAAATAAATTAAATCAACAATCTTATATTCAGGTTTATCAAATAATTAATAATTGTTCCAAATCTTTGACGCACTTAAATTTTGAACAGAATATTAAAACGCTTCTTTGCCACAAAGGCACCTGAGATTAACATTCAAGCGAATCTATTTCCAATGCCTTCCTCGAAGTCACATAAAACTATTTATATTGTATTGCAAATTAAGGAATGCACTTAAACTGAGTTTGTTTTTAAGTGGTTCCCCTGATGGTAAATGTGATAGAAACAAAGCGAGGACACTGAAAGGGGGGGGGGGCATTTGTGAAGTGTCCTTATGCGAGGAAATATCAAAATATTAATTTTGTGTTCTCTGACACAACTTTCACATACAGCTATTAATTTAAGTGGCAAATACCTTCAGGGCAGGTAAACTAAATAAATGGCATTTAAGAATTTTTTTGTCGAAAGGGTAGAGAAAGTATGGTAATCTCTAACAAAATAACACGGTTTTATTTTATTGAATTCTTAGGAACAAACATTTCTATATTCTTCATGTAACATCATAGTATGGGAAAAAAAATCAGAATTGCTGAAAATATTTTTATATCATATTTTGTACTATTTCCTTCTATACTTTCTCCTACATATAACATCTTCACTTGATATCCGCCCAGCCCAGAGACTATAAAACTTTTCATGTAATTTATTTCTATAGTCATCGTTTTTTCTTCGCATTAATTTGTTCTCCAAGTTTTATTCCTGTACCCCACAACAGGCTTCACAGATGTTTTACAAAATGTCTGTATTATTTTGCAATTGTCCTATCCTACAAAATACAATTATGAAAAAGTAGCACCAGCCATGTCCAGGTGTGAAGGTAATAGTCTACCACACATATGTGCGATTCCTTTTACTTAAAATGAAATGAATATGGAAACTCGTTTCAAAACGTATTAAGTGCACAAATACAAAATTTTCAGAAATGAAAAAAAAAAGCCTTTTACTTCCAACCATAAAATATATGTGCAAAATCAAAACAGCACATGTTAGCTATTGAGATGATTTATAATCTCTAAAAACTGAAATTGGTTCATAAATAAGCAACACGATAGCTTAATTTACTTACTTTGTACGTTTTGAATAACTGACTACAATTTTAAACACCAGTTCAATTGCACAGAAGTTTTCACACAATTAGATTTATGTTTTTAATTAATGAGTATAACAATTAGACCAGTTATTAATGCCCATTTAATGTCGCAGTAGGAACTACCACCATAAAAATAATGCACAATTGTACAACAATTTTACTAATCACTTGGTATTCAAAAGACACACATAGGATAAACTGGTGCATGCTATATAGGTACAATTTCGACCAATTTAAAGAAATTCGCTACATTTCGTTTTGGAGTATTGGTGCTATTGGAGTGTTAGCTGCTTTCTTTTTGGGTATCTAAAAAGTGTATGCGACCACATCCTTGGTCTAGAGGTTAACGTTGCTGACTGCTGGTCGGGAGGCCGGGGTTCGATTCCCACGGTACTCACTTAGAAATTTTTCTCAGTTAAGAAGGTCCGGAAAGGGGTCCACCTAATACAGTGAGGACAACTGGGAAGCTGCCTGATAGAGAGATGACGCTCTTCGATCATGAAGGCCGAGTAAGGGGCGACCTGCCGGTTGTCGGCATACTGATTACGCGCCCCCTGCAATACTGCCCTCTATCAATAAAGTCGTAAGACGGAGATAGAGGTTGCCACGACAGGCCATGGCTCACCCCGGATTGTAACATCAAATTAGAAAAAGAATAGTGTTCTCCATCAGCTCAAATTAACTTAACGATTGTATTTGGCAAGGTAAGTGACTGTTCATTACATATAACTTTTCTGTTACAGTTTAATGTATCCCATAACAGCAAAGATTTAATAATATTGGATGAAATAATTGCGTAAATGAGCGCTTAAAGCTACCTGATATTCGCCTTTTTTAGGGCAAGGAAAAATTCCGGAAAACACTTTAAACAGGCAACTGATCTTACGGAATTTAAGCCCGGAACCTCCGGACTTGCAGTCAAGATCACGGGACGGTCTCATTACATATAATAGGTTATAAGATTAAACTTGTATTAGCTAAGTTGTGGGCCATTTACTAAGCAGGAATGTTATCTTGTAGCAACAACACATTCCTTAGCAAGAATTAAGATCGGGTAGTATAATTAGTGACACCTGTTAGATTTTTCGAATTACTCGATGAAAAATATATTTTTATCTTACATGAGGCTGATTTTCGATCAAATAAAATTATACAATTTCGATACATGACTCTGCATTTTTCTCCTTGCAAATGTCGCGAAAACGATCAGAGAAAAAATGTATATGAAATGGAATCTATTAAGCATGGAGAAGGCTGCCAAATATGTTATGGAAGGATGTTCGTTTACTCGAGGTGTTTCTGAACTGTTACTGGTTCCATATGCTACTCTATACAAAACAAGGATTGAATCCTCGCCTAATAAATACAATGGATCACCATACTGTGCGCTCTTCTGAACAAGAAAATGCTATTGACCTTGGAAAGCAGAGAGTTGGAGCTTACGCCAATACACATAAGAAAGGCTGACTTTGCCTTTGCAGAAAGTAACAACATTGAACATCCAAGGAACAAAGAAAATAAAATAGTAGGAATTGGTTGGCTCGGAGCGCTCATGAGGCGCCACAGTATAACTGAGCGTGTGAAAACCAGAAGGAGAACTTAAGGACTTGACAGAGAAGTGAGGAAATTCTTTCCAATTTATGTATGTTAATTTGCTGTTTTTTTTTTTTTTTTTTTTTTTTTTTAATAAATTCGAACGAATTTGCAATATGGATCAAAGTGATTTTCCTTTAGAAAACGAGACACAAAAAGGAAAACGGGAAGTTGTGCCTTTGACAAACATGTAACCGTTGCAATGCATCAACATAAATGCACCAATGAATATTTTTAAAGGTGTGAGAAAACGACCAAGATTTCAGGACTGTTTTCTAGCAGATTCTTTGTTTCAAATGAGCGAGGTAGGTACAATAATTAGCACTATTTCTGGTATTTTAAAACACTTAGTAAGATTTAAAACGCTGGATACAATATTATTTGTAATACATAATCATGAAAGTCACACAAATTTGAATGCAATGAAAATTTGTTGAGACAATCAGATAGAGTTAGTAGGCTTGTCACCACACTCCATCCTAGTGATGTAGTGATAACCATACTTGCCTCCTAACCCAAGATTGCGGGTTCAATCCGAGTTAGGACCTGTTTGTTTTTTTCGGGCGTAAAATCCTAAGTATGGCTTTCTTAGGAAGCGAAGTAAAGCCACAAGTCCCATGTATATTTACGGCATGTAAAAGAGCCTCACACCTGAAAAACGTGGTCTGTAAGCAAAATTTATCGGCCGTTTCACGATCTGAATAGAATGGGACGCTGATGACCTGAGACCTTAAAGAGCGTCCATAAATAAACCAAAAGCAACAACACCACATTCCAAGCACATTCTTCAATCTGTGGATAGTTTTTTTCACATTACAGAAAACCCAGTACAAAAATGGATTCATCAATATCTTAGGGTACCCATTACCAAACATAAGTTGTGTTCATTGCTATCTCAGGCCTTGCAGTAAATAGGGTACTGTGGGCTCATCATTAAAGGCATTGAATGCTCCGATGATATGCCAGAAGAAAAGTTCATTATCACTTCATTAGCCTTTAACGTCTAAAGCATTGAATGAAACTCCTGAATCTCCTCGAGCCCTCATACAAAAGTCTATCAACCTGTCATCAAGCATGATGAGCATCTGAAATCTAAAACAAACTTAACACCAGGTATTTCAATCATTATGGAAACAAGTTCCTCCTTAGGCAGTGCAGTTGTCAGTCCTACATTATCTTATGCCTCTATGAAAGAAATTTTACCATCGAATGAAAAGGAACCCATATCAAGATAAAAGACCATGTCTTCATTCCATGTAACATTTGACCAGCATTTCGAAATTACAAACTGAACTTGCTTAGACCTAAAGTTATGGGTTCAATCCCGGCAAGGATCAATGGATTTTTAGGGCGTAAAATCCTAAGTATGACTTCCTTCGAAATGCAAGTTAAATCGTTGGTTCAATGTCATACATTTACGGAACATAAAAGAACCTCAAGCCTGAAAAATAGGGATCTAAGCAAAAATTATCCGCCTTTTCAGGCCCGAATTGAATGAGACGCTAATGACAAAATATCTTAAAGAGCTCCAATGAGAAGATCAACAGAAATCAAAAGCAATTGTGTTCTCAAACAATACATTTCTCAAATCCATGATCCTCAAAATCGCCCAAGGACAACCAGTGTGGTTTTTTGCTAATTGGACCATTTCTTCATTAGAGAAATCTGTTCAAAAGGGATAACGGATTCAGAACCAACAGTGTTACATGTTGTATATGGAGTATGTGTTGGAGTAAAAGAAAAAATATACATTTTATGTGGAAAATGTGTATTTTTAGTAATAAGAAAAATACCATCAGCGATACAATTTCTACCAAATACAGACTTTTTTCCTTACATTTAAAGTTTTCATAATTTATCAACTTAAAAGTCAGATAGGAGTATTTAAGTTTTGTTTGAATTTACACCACATTATCCTAATAATGGTTCTTTTTAGCAGAAGTTGTGGTTTATTAAATGCAAAATAAAGAATTAATAAATACTGGAAGGGCAACGCTGTACTTTTTTTCTAATTCCACCTCCTACAGCAAACAATCACAGGTTTATGATTAAATTTTAGTTCACCATCAACATTCAGAGCTAAATTAGGTCTGCAAACTGTCAATCTCCTACAAGTTATTTCCAAATCTAGTCGTGAGTAGGGAAGGCAGCCGTAATTGCATCTCATATTTCTCTCAATTTATGAATGACAGGGGCTTATGAACTTGGCCAAATTTTGTCTTTAGATTTATTAACTTTATGAATTTTTGGAGGGGTCATTTTATTTGTATGCTGGCTCTATCTTAACTCTGATACGGGATCTTCCTCTACCTGACTGCTGTTCATACCTACTCTCCTCATGTCTTTTTTCCTATTCAGTTTCTTTAACTATTTTGTGAGCAGCATATAATCTCTTATTACCAGGGTGTGGATACTGGTGATTATGTCTTCTACTAAAATGTTATATCTAATGCTAATGTACACGTAAATCCTAAGAGTGGATTTTTGGATCTAAAACGACCATTTTAATATAATTTTGTCATTTTTCTATTTTACGCAAACTTTTGGTTATTTGTATATTTTTAGCGGCATACTTAATTTCTTTCTAGATTTAACTTGTTGCTGTCTTTCTATTCTCCATTACTGTTCCCTTCCTCATTTAAGCAAAGCTGGATGGTATGTTTAAATGAGACATGCCTTAACCTTGAAATAACTGAAATAGTAGTAAAAGTAGTTGAACCCTACTTATTAATTTACATCTTTAACAAGGGGCTTGCAAGGAAATGTTAAACAGTCATCCATATGTTTCGGAAATTAAGGAGTAAGGGGTGACAAAATGGTAATCAGCGTCTTTCATTACAGGACCGTTGATTGTTCAGCAATGTAAAGGTTATATGACTAGAGACGACCGTGTTTTACTGCATTGCCGGACAGGAATTGTTTTACAGCCTCCACCCCGTTTTTCATGCCAATATTAAACCTAGGAAAACAGTTACTGGTGGCCTGCAAATCAACTGGTGCAAATAGGTTTTAGTTGCAGTATAGTTGCGCTATAAAATTGCCGAAAGTAAAACCATGTAAATTATTTGAGCCATACGACTTTTGAATTTTATGAAGACACGCATGCGACTGATGGTTTGATAAAAGTATGCAAGATATTTTTAGGGTTAAAGTGGCAGCAGGGTATAAATTTACAGTGCAACATAAATCAAACGCCACAAATACATAAGTGCTATCGAGAATATTGCCAAAAAGAAAACATTAGCACAGTTACTGTTAGCACAAGTTGCAACAAGTAGCAGTAAATCCTCAACGTTTTTCAAAGGACTGTTATATTCTAGTTTCAGTGAAAATTCCTCCATGGAAACTAGTAATGCAAAATTCAGAGACTTCTTAAAACTCTACACTGGGCAATCAATTCCCCGTGAGACGGCTTTAATAAGAAATTATATTTCTCAGTACTATGAAGAAATAATGAGAAGAATTGAACAAGCGATCGAAGCTAACAAGATTTTTGTTTCAATTCATGAAACTAACAAAATTGAAGGCCACTTCGTAGCCCACGTCATTGTGAGACTATGAAAATCAATAGCCCGGGACAAGTATTTTTGCTGAACGCCGAAGTTTTGGAAACAGTTAATCACTAAACAATCTGTTGAATGTTCGACAGCTCCATGTTTCTATGTGGCCCAAGAAAATTCGGACATGGCGATGTCCAACTGTTTGTCACCAATGTAGTGACGTGCAAGGTAAAAGCTGCTAAAGCAATTAAAGGCTTTTATTAAAAGATCATGCATCTAACTTCCCTTAAGCACGCTCTGCATACGTTCGTGGAAGAGGTTTGAGCCCACTTTCTAGAGTCGACCAGCTTGTTCCTCAAACAAAAAACTCCATCAAGAAGAGAAGTATTCAGATCAAAACCTCAGATATTCCCCTGCCATCGTATCCCACCATTACACTGGGGGTCTCATCTAATGATGTCGCGCTCCCAAGCAGTGAAATCCATAGTTGACTCTCTGAAGACGCAAGAAGCTAAATCCATCCAGCGAACTCAGGAGCTGTTTTCCCACAGTAAAATGGAGAGGAAGCTGTCATACAAAAATAAGCCCATTTCGACTTCCGATCATATGTGCTAGATAAAAAATCCGGGGCACAACTCCAAGAAGGAAAACTGACATCTTGTGACTACGCATACTTTAAAATATGCTCGGATTGTAAGCGCCGATTTTGAAAGCAGTTTTTCAAAATATAACAGCGTTTCCCTACTTAATTACAAGAATATGCGCCTGTACACTAATTTACGGCAATGCAGAAATAAAGTAGCTACATTTTTTTTCAGTTACTTTTTGTTTGCTACAAGTGAATGTAAAACATTTGGTTTTAGAAGGTTAGAAATCAATATTTAATAAAAAGGTGTACACGCTACGTTATATTTAATGGATATTACATTTTAAGTAGTTTTATAACATTTTAAGTTCATTTTATAGGCCATTTTTAAGTCATCGACACCGGCTCTCTGCTTATTGCCCAATCCTTGCCAAGTAATTTTACTTTCCTCATTGCCTGGTAAACTTCCTGCTATTCTTCAGAGGTAACCATTTCAGAAGCATTTCCAAAGAGCCTTCTCTGCACCTCCAAACACCTGTAGGCAGGTAAAATGGAATGTCCTCTCACTGGAAATAACTGTAGCGTGGCTCCATTTGCAATCCTGGTCGAATTTGTTTGGTACAGAATACACCAAGTTGTTGGCGCTTGCTAGAATGTACATTTTTAACACTGTTTAACGCCCATTTTTAATACTGAGGCACCACAGGTGATGGGCACTGATGATACTGAAATGATATATTGGGAATGATTTTTTAAGGAAGGAAACGTTCCAGGCATAAGTTTTTAGCGTACCTCCCCGACATTTGCCATTTATGAGGACTGAGGAAAACCTGGAAAAAACCTCAGTCAGGGAGGGCGGTCTTGCGGGAATCGAACCCCAGACCTCCCGCTCACGAGTCCGCGCCATAACGACCTCGGCCACCCGTGGAGGTCCAGAACGTACAGAGGAATGCTTCCACAGTTAAATGTTTTTCCTCTGTGGCAACAAGGAGGCTCGAAATCCTGTAATTCTGGATTACTATCTGGATAACTATAAACATTATGGATTACTATCTGGATAACTATAAACATCACATACTATAACTCATTTCCTTGTAAATACCACCAATAGTAACACGTTGAAAAATGACTCTATACTGTTGTTGTCGCTATTATTAATCTTTGGTATTCAACAAATGTCCTAAGGCACCTTATAGGTCTAAAATAACTCTCGAATGTTATGAACTTAAAGATAAGAATGTTAAGTGATAACGTGAAATCATAAAATAATAAAGATAAAGGATTTACTCACCAAGTTGACATTTAGTTTTCTTAATGTTCAATCTTTGCTTGCTTCACTTTTATCTCTCGGTGAGAGATAAACAACTCTGCATGATAATCGATGTAAAATGACATTTTCAACCTTAAGTATAGGTTAGAATAAGCGGAAAAGTAATAGTTAAACAGGGAAACAAATGCAGGTTGGAAAACTTAGAATCAAGAAAGTTGAATGTAATTGATTTTGAACGGATTATGCCGGTGTATTGTTACATGTACATAACATGTACACAATACTGTTTGATCCAATGCATGTTTCTCAAATGTGAGATACTACTGGATATAATGCGAAATGTTCCGATTATAATTCATCGGCATTAAACAGGCATATTCCAAATAGAGGTAATTTCATTAAAAAGTTTTTCGGCCAAAAGTGCACTTAATGCGTTTCGAACGATGTTCCTCAAAAACAACCAGAATAACGCTGAGCAAAGACCAAACAAGACGATACGAAGAGTTGAGAAGAAGATGAGGGTGTAGCTGTGTATGTCAGTTGGTAGACGACTTGATACATGTGCGTGACGCAGTGCTTATATACCTCGGTACGAGATGCCAGAAACCATCAGAACTATCGAGAGTTAGATTCAAGAATTTTTAAGAGAGTGCAGCGCACGGCAGTCTCATTGCTAGAAAGTGGCCAAAGATTACGCTAGATGGTACACTAAATAAACTGTAGCTCTAGGGGCATTCTCAATGTTACATTGGGTGATTCCGGTGTCACCGAAATTGTAGCAACTGCAGTGATTTTCTTTTCCTTTCTATCTTATCTCTTTTTTCCCTAATATTTCTTTTTTTTGCTACTAAATATTTCTAATATATATTTGGATAGAGCTAAAGCCATTAGACTTTCTGTTGCGCTCTACCAATCTAAAAATAAATAAACAGAGATTCAGTGACAATACCACAATTGTAATATAAACAGTAACAAGGACAATATTCGCATACATAAAAATATGTGTAAACACGAAAGGGTAAAAAAATGCATGGTAATAAACTTGATAATTTTCAATATATAATGAGAAACATTAAGATCACAATAAGAAGAAAATTAAAGAAGGAATAACAATAATAATAGTAGTAGTAATACAAGCAGTAAAAATGACAACTCATGCACATACACGTCCAAATAGGGTAGAGATAAATATGCTAGTGAAAGATAAAAAATGAAAAACACTAACGGTTCCATGAAATTGATAAAAAATGATAACAGTAATAAGAATAAAAGAATGACAATTTCTACAGAAAGATACAAAATAAACAACACAAGGAATCCAAACCTAGGGCGATATGTGATTTCTAACCACATAAAACAATTTCTTACTCATAGATTTTGACAATTCTGATGTCCAGTAGCAATGCATTCCAGAGATCGGCAACAGTTATGGTGAAGGAAGATGAGTAAAATAGTGTTCCATGTAGAAATAATAATAGTACGTGCCGCGTTTCAGAACGCATGTTAAGGTTACGAGAGAAAGACTGATTTTGAAAACGATAAAATAGATAAGATATATGGGGAAGATGTATGGATAAATACTTTTTAAATGTAGTGGGTAACAATGATTATCTCTTTGGTTATCGGTCCTGGTGTGTAGTGCTAACTTGCCTCCTAAACCTAAGATCGTGGGTTTAAACCCGGCCAGGTTCAATAGATTTTTTCGGGGAATAAAAATCGTAAGTATGGCTTCCTTCGGAAGGGAAGTAAAGCCGTGAGTCCCATGTCATACATTTACGGCACGAAAAAGAAACTCAAACCTGAAAGAAGAGGCCTCTAAGCAAAATTTGTCTGCCGTTTCACGCCCTGAACTGAATGGGACGCTGATGACCTGAGATGTTAAAGAGCGTCCATAAATAAACAAAAAAAAAAAAAATCTCTTTGGTCTTTCAGGCTGAACAACGAGGGAGAGTGTTATGTGATCGAACAAACCTACATCGCAGATTTTAAGTACGAACATGTTATGGACACGCTGTAGTTTTTGCATTAGGTTAGAATTTACGTTTGTTAGCAGAAAATCGCAGTGGTTGAAGTGAGGCATCAGCAGGGATTACAACAAAGTCTGCTTAAGGTTCTGGGCATGGGTACATTTATTCTTTTAAAGGTGTGAATTAGAGAATTTACTTTCTTTGAGGTTTCAGAAACTTCGCTTACCCAACAGAGATTACTATTTATAATATCCAGGTTATAAATAAAGTATAAACATTGTTTTAGGTTTGGATTCAAGATTTTAACTGATTCTAAAGCTCTTTCAGAATCATAACTATATGGTTTTAATTATTTTTCAAAGTATTTCTCAACTGAGTCATCAGTTTCCAGAACCCTTCGGTTATATATTTAAGGAGTGAATATCCTTAACCTCATAATGGACCGCGACGGGAGGTCGAGGTCGTTAAGGTGCGGACTCGTAAGCGGGAGGTCTGGGGTTCGAATCTCACCAGGCCCATCCTCCCTAACTGAGTTTTTTCTCCAGGTTTTCCTCAGTCTTCATGACTGGCAAATGCCAGGGATGTACCCTAAACTTAGGCCTGGAACGCTTCCTTCCTTAAAAAATAACTTTGCTCAATTTATCATTTCATCTCATATATCTACAGTGTCCACCGCCTGCAGTGCCTCAGTAGTAAAAACGGGCATTATACCCCACTCAAAAAAGTCTAACTTGAAACGGTAGTTATCATAATTTGATAACTATAATTTATTTCCAAAATATCATATTATTAAAAGTACGATAACACGAAAACCTAAACTGCAATAAATATAAAAGAAAACCTAGAAAACTCTTCATCAACCATGACGCAGACAGTGTTATCATTGGCAGTGAGTTAAAAAGATGGGTTGCTCATTCTGAAAGGTCTTAACTTCTGCAAATGAAAAGAAACTCGAACATGTCCCAAATGAACTATGAAGTAAGAAGCACAAATGTTCAGTTTTTATCCCTGTGATGCATTGCGTCTTGTTTTTTGAAAGAAAAGTCGAGAGACCCTTAATTTAATGCACAGAGTGCATATGTGCAGTTTTTTAAAACCGGAAACAAGGAAATTCCTTTCTTTTGATAATGATATACACTTGGATGGTTTTTAATGAGAGAAAAGTATGCAAAACAACAGTATATCTTGAGCTGCTGTAGTCGTATGTTGTATGTTTTACAATCTCCAGTATCCCCTCAGCTTTATTATGCATATTATTCGATGTGCATGGACAGTCTGATCTCGCTACTGGTAAAATGCAAGAGGGTTATCTGAAAATTTCTCGGCCATGCAACAGGCTATATAATTAATTTTTAAGTTGTTATATCTATCTTAAACATATATTTGATACATCAAGTCATTGTTTCAAATATAACTTTCTAAAGCAGGGCAGTTTTGGGTAATCCACAAAATGGATAAAATTGAGTATGGTGCAGTGATCAAAGGAGGTTCAAAACAGATTTGTAAAAGTTTATGGGGACTCTTCTTCCTCGATTTTAACATTCATAACGGACTGATAATTTTAAACACGACCGTAATCACCCTTGAAGATGACCACAGATGGATGTGCATACAATAGCAGAAACCATTTAACAAATACGTGACATGGTACTGGGTGAAAAGTGATTTAAAGTGTGTGGAATTACAGAGACTATAGGTATTTCAACGAGTAGGTTATGTTTTATACCTGAACGCTTTGAACAGCAGATAAAAACTCATTCTTATAATCATACCTCAACAGTCAACAGGAAAACTGCTAATAGCAATAGATCTGATTTTGTGCGTCAGCTTATAACTGTGAATGACAACAGTCAAAACAGTAGAGAGCACGAAAAGTCGGTTTCATCTGCAGGAAACTTTATGAGGAAACAGCTTTTGGGATGCTATTACTAACTGGCTATTTTCAGAAAGTTAAAACCATAAGTGAAAAGTAATATTTCAATCTTTTATACTAATGACAAGTGAGGCATTTTCCACATCTCTTACAATGGGACTATTAGTAATCTTGGATATATGACCAATTTATTAGTTCATCCACTTAAGCGCAGCCTCTTATTGCTTTAAAAACAAAATAACTAAAAAATAATGAACATTATTGGTAAAGTATGTAGAAATAAAAAGGAAAATAAAAGCATTTTATTACAAATTTGGCAACAAGAATGCGATAAAATAAAAGAGGGTAAAAGAGTGTATGAAATCTTTCCATCTATAAATCAAAGATCAATTCAAACATATTCAACCCAAGAAGGGTTTAGTACATTATTTAACAGGACACGGTCTATATTGTTCATATTTGCAAACATTTAAATTACAAGCAGACAAATATACGAGGTCTGTTCAAAAAGTATCGCGAATTTTTGTTTTTTAAAAAAGTATTTATTTATTCATGAATATCTTATTTTGTCCCCTTCAAAGTAATCCCCACCAGATATTATACACTTGTGGCAACGTTTTTTCCAATCCTCGAAGCACTTTAAAAAATCGTTTTTTCTGATCTTGTTCAGCTCCTCCTTCGATGCCGTCTTTATCTCCTCAATCGTGGCGTAGCGTTGTCCTTTTATGGGCCTCTTCAGTTTTGGGAACAAAAAAAAAAAAAAGTCACAGGGGGCCAGGTATGGGGAGTACGGTGGCTGTGGCATCATAAGTGTCTTGTTTTTGCCCAAAAATTCGCACACAAGCAACGATGTGTGAGCAGGGGCGTTATCATGGTGCAAAGGCCAATTTTTGTTCTTCCACAAATCCGGGCGTTTTTGGCGGATTGCTTCGCGCAAATTGCGCATAACTTGCAGGTAATATTCCTTATTGACCGTTCTACCATGTGGAAAGAACTCATGATGCACCACGCCGCTACAATAAACCCCATGCTTCGTCACCAGTTATGACCCTCTGGAGTAAATTTGGGTCGTCGCGGACAGAGTTCAACAGCTCCTTAGCAACGTTAATGCGATGGTGTTTTTGGTCGAAATTGAGCAAATTTGGTACGAATTTTGCGGCGACCCGTCTCATGCCCAAATCATTGGTAAAAATGGAATGGCACGATCCAATTGATATGTTTAGGTCCTCAGCAACTTCTCTAACGGTGATTCGACAATTGGCCAATACTATTTTCATCACTTCTTCAATGTTTTCGTCTGTTGTTGACGAGCTCGGGCGTCCGGGACGCACTTCGTCAATCACATCTTCTCGGCCCTCTGAGAACATTTTGTACCATCGATAAACGTTGCTTTGGTCCAAGGTAGCTTCACCATATGCCACAGTCAACATTCGGAATGCATCCCCGCACTTAATTTTGTTTTTCACACAAAGTTAAATAAAGATTCTTTGTTCCATTTTTTGGAATAGGCAAAAATCGAAGATGAGCCAAAACACGTCCAAGCAAAATACCTGTCAACAATTAACTGAACTTTCAAAATGGCCGAGCTTGTCAACATAAGTGAGAGACATGAGTACCAACATAACGCTACAAAACAATCGAAAATCGAATATGCGTAGCCCGCGGAAATTCAAAATTCACCAAACTTTTTGAAGAGACCTCGTATACACACATGTGTACGGTTTGTAACATGATCGATACACCGGAATATGTTTCATTCGAAAGCCCTAAATACCAGTCAATTGTAGCTGAGGAAAGATGGTTACTTGCAGGGAAACAAATTTGGAACATCATGAGAGGTCAAGATGCTTTTTAGGACATTGAATGATTTAACAAATTAAATATCATGTAAATGGCAGAAGAGTATATAAACAATAAAAATCAAATAAGAGAGAAAATCCAACAGTCACAAATATCGTATACTCCCTAAAGATCCAAGAGAATCAGAGAAAGGCAAGAAAGATATATACAAGAATAGTCAGTTCAAAAACAAAAAGATGGAGAAGGCAACACCCAAATTGAATCGGAAGAAGGGAGAAGAATCAACGGAAGAAAATAATAATGGTAATTTTCAGGCATAAAGGAACCAGTGGAAAGAAGAAGAAATAGAACGAGGACAGGAGGAGGAGGAAAATATGGGGAATATATGGAAAAAGTAGAAGAGGAAGAAGAGAAAAATAAGCACAGAAATATAAAGCAACCACGACCAACCCAAATATATGATGAAGAATGTACAGATAAAAGTTGAAATGTAGAAGAAATTAAAGAAAAAGAGAAAAGAAGGAAACCGCACTGTCAACACACTATGGATATAGCTGCTGCTTGAGAACGGCAGCTATCTCATTGATGTTCAGGCTCTGTTGTCTGGAATTCCGGTGGGGAACAGCCCGGATACCGAGCGTTAGCAGGAATGGAAATTTTAGATTGTACGGTGTGTAAAATTGTAAATGAATTAATTGTAAAAGTAAAGATATCTAAAAATACTTTCATTGAAATATAAGTGAAGTGTTAAAATGTATTGCTGCCGGTTGGGTGCCAGTAACCATTGTAAGGTTTTATTATACGTTATAGTTAAATAATTTTTGTACTGGTTCCCAATTCCGGTTTAGTTTTTGATGTTTCAAATTTGTTTAGTTACAGTATTAATACTGTTGTTTTAAAATCTGTAGACTGAAATAATTCGTGAGAAAAAACGCGGCTTCCATAGGAAAAATTAATTTTTCATTAAGAGAAAATTCAACCACTAACAAAAGTGCTTAAACGATTGGAAAATCCAGAAATTTGAAGCATGAATTATTAAGTATTCACTCAAATCGGGTTTCCTTTGACTTTCATCCGTTCCCAAAGATTAAACTATTCCTTGCTGGTCAGAATAATAATAATAATAATAATAATAATAATAATAATAATAAATGTTATTATTATTATTGTTGTATTTTTAATGAGATCATGAGTCTATGCAGTGGTAGAGAAGTGCTTGACACAACCTTTCAGAAAACCACTTCAAATGCGGGACACTGGCATTCAAGCTGAACACGGCCGGTGCTCAAAACTATAGATTTAACTTTTATTCTCCACCGCGGCGCTGATGTTAGGATGTGAGAAAATGTAATAATTATTTATAAGCTATTTGTATTCAGAAACCAACAGAAGGGAAAAATTGTTACATGGAAAATGCGACAATTAAGGACGCTAATAATATCCGCCTTAGCGTGTCTACGAACAATAAAACCGTGAGTTGTTTGCGATAAAGTCTTGAGGATTGCCAGAAACGCTTTCATCAGTGGCATTATTCCAAGGATGCAATAGGCAGTATCGCGTAACTGAAACGCACTACCCAACATACCTTATGATTTCATAACAATGATAAGATATCAATACATTTGAGTCTCATGGTCTCTCCCGATGGGAATTGGCGTGAAAAATCGTAATCACTAAAGTGATGACAATGCCAGTTAACCTAAATGACTTTGAGTTTGTGTATAATCATGTACCACATACTATAATAATTCAAGAGTACTTTAGTTAAAATCCTCAGTTTTTCTGACTGTGAATTTTATTCATATGGTTTTTATTTAAATACCTTATCTTACATTCCTCCTATAGCTATTATTGCCAACTTTTTAAAACTGCAATTACCTCGCATTCTGTTTTAGTTATTAAATCGTTCCACTTTAATTTGCGTACGCATTCCCAACATTCTCGCATATTAGGCTCACCATGTAATTAATCTTATGTTCTCCAGTTCATTTTTGTTTCATTTTATGCTACCGTAACATGCCCCGAACTTTTCCCCTTCAAATATGAAGGTGTGTGCACAGTGGAATTTACACTTCCGTTTACTTCACATGTAAAATACACATTTTGTTAAATCTCCGTGAGAGCTTTAACTGTTTTACCCTTCGTATTTGTTTCTTAGTATGCATGAGATATGTGATTTCCCCGGTTGTATTATAAGATATGTATTATTTTTGGCTACTTCCCATGAATACTAAAGGTTCAACTGTTTTGTATTACCTATTTCTAGAGATTTAGGTTCACTGTTTTATCCAGATATTCCCACCTAGTTAAATGATACATTCAAATGTATTTACACCACCAGTTTAATCATTAAAGCTATGTAAATAAGAAATTTAACATATCAGCAACAAAATTATTCAAACGAACTTGGAATTAGCATTTTGTCTCCATAGAGTGAACAAACGCTTCAAGTAAACCGTATTTTCTGAGTTTTTAAATATACTTTTTGGTATGTTATAAAAATTAAACGAGAACGTTTATGGTGTTAGATTCATTCATGCTTTGCATCATAAAGCAACAAGTTATTTGCTATGTACAGTGCACTAAAAGTTTAAGTTGAGACTTACAGTAGAATGTAACTGTTAAAACCGATAAAATTGAGAGCAGCAGAAATCTTGTTTGAGGTGGTTAAAGTTTCTACAACGAGGAGAGTTTGTCACACAGTATTAGAATGATATGTAGAGAATTAAAGAAAATAATTTTTATTTATTCTCTAGATTAATAAGGTATTACCCATTTCAGTTAACTGTACCTGTGAGCGTGGGGCCGCTAGTGTAGTTGAGAAAAACTGTAGGTGACTACAGGAAGCAAGAAATCCTTACAATGTTATAAAATATTGCACAACCTGACTAGTGATAAAGAAATAAGATGTATCCATGTAGGTTATTAGCACCGATCAATGTACCGGTAATAATTATATATACTATCTGTCGGTTGTTAACACAACTAACGAAACGCTTACTTGAATCAACTGATTGTAGGCGACTATACAAAACACAACGTAGTTTGTTGTAGTTTACCACCGGTAAAATAAGCTGAGACGGACGGTAAGGCAAATTCTGGAAAACAATAATATTTACTTTAAAAAATTAACTCACAGCTTACTGTATTATCAATCTTATGTTAATACAGGCATGGATCTAAAATATTTAATGGCCATTTCACTTATGTAACGCCATCATAAAGTCGATCATTGAAATGAAAAAAAAAAATGTTGAATTTTGATCAATCACAGTTCGATTACTGAGTGAAATTATCGAAAAAGAATTATCAAATTCATGTTATCACGTAACTTTCATTTGTCTTGTGGTCAGTGTAGCCAACTCTGTACCTCCACTACATAATTCCTGAGCACGCATCACTGACCACTTTTGTTAGAGACGGTAGGGAGCTATTGATAGCAACAAAAGTATGGAAAATCTACAGTCATAGCGGAAAATGGTGCTCTTCTCTATTGGCATTACTGATAATCGGCATTCTTCTGTCGTAAGATGACTTGAAAAGATTAATTCCAAATATACAGTTATTACAATTTTATAAACCAAATTTAAGGCATTATATTTAAATTCTTATTTCATTTCTGAAATATTCCTAATAAATATCACTCAAGGGCCATTCTCCCTCGTGATATTACTTGTGATAATTCATTTCACCATTTAAATTAATATAACAGATGTCATCGATGAAGCCACATAATTAAGAATTACCTGCTCATAAAACTATGTTGTTTTGGCAAAGTTTTTACTTGATGACTGAATTGATACGAATCAAAATATAGTTTAATAACAGTAGGCAGGTTTTTGAACAATCTAAAAAGATACGCGACTGGTTTCGATCAAAGGGTGTCTTCTGTAGAACCAATGTTCACGAAATCATTAATGATTAACTATGTGGGTGAGCATGGAGGGAGAAACTTTTGTGCTGTATGATTAACAAAAATTTTTGTGTATAGCTTTAAAGATATATAAAAATTATGGGGAAGTTAAAAATACCTATATGCAATAAACACCCAAAAATGGGGAAAAATTACAAAAATAATTATTTAGCCTGAATTTAATCTCATTTATGACATGAAATCTCCTAGCAAAAACCTATTGCAGTAGTAGTGGTAGTGGTAGTGGTAGTAGTAGTGGTAGCAGTAGTAGTGGTAGTGGTAGTGGTAGTGGTAGTGGTAGTGGTAGTGGTGGTAGGAGTAGCAGCAGCAGTAATAGTAGTAGTATTAGTATCAGTAGTAGCAGTAGCAGTAGTAGTAGTAGTGGCAGTAGGTAGTAGTAGTAGCAGTAGTAGTGGCAGTAGGTAGTAGTAATAATAATAATAGTGGCAGTAGTAGTAGTAATAATAATAATAGTGGCAGTAGTAGTAGTAGTAATAATAATAATAATAGTGGCAGTAGTAGTAGTGGTAGTGGTAATGGTAGTGGTAGTAGTGGTAGGAGTAGCAGCAGCAGTAATAGTAGTAGTATTAGTATCAGTAGTAGCAGTAGCAGTAGTAGTAGTAGTGGCAGTAGGTAGTAGTAGTAGTAGTAGTAGTAGTAGTAGTAGTAGTAATAATAATAGTGGCAGTAGTAGTAGTAGTAATAATAATAATAGTGGCAGTAGTAGTAGTAGTAATAATAATAATAATAGTGGCAGTAGTAGTAGTAATAATAATAATAGTGGCAGTAGTAGTAGTAGTAGTAATAATAATAATAGTGGCAAAAGTAGTAGTAGTAGTGGTAGTAGTAGTGGCAGTAGGTAATATAGTAGTAGTAATAGTAGTAGTATCAGTAGCAGCAGCAGAAGCAATAGTAGTAGCAGCAATAGTGGCAGTAGTTAATAGTAATGGTAGCAGTAGCAGTAGCAGTAGCAGTAGCAGTAGTAGTAGTAGTAGTAGTAGTAGTAGTAGTAGTAGTAGTAGTAGTAGTAGTAGTAGTAGTAGTAGTAGTAGTAGTAGTAGTAGTAGTAGTAGTAGTAGTAGTAGTAGTAGTAGTAGTAGTAGTAGTAGTAGTAGTAGTAGTAGTAGTAGTAGTAGTAGTAGTAGTAGTAGTAGTAGTAGTAGTAGTAGTAGTAGTAGTAGTAGTAGTAGTAGTAGTAGTAGTAGTAGTAGTAGTAGTAGTAGTAGTAGTAGTAGTAGTAGTAGTAGTAGTAGTAGTAGTAGTAGTAGTAGTAGTAGTAGTAGTAGTAGTAGTAGTAGTAGTAGTAGTAGTAGTAGTAGTAGTAGTAGTAGTAGTAGTAGTAGTAGTAGTAGTAGTAGTAGTAGTAGTAGTAGTAGTAGTAGTAGTAGTAGTAGTAGTAGTAGTAGTAGTAGTAGTAGTAGTAGTAGTAGTAGTAGTAGTAGTAGTAGTAGTAGTAGTAGTAGTAGTAGTAGTAGTAGTAGTAGTAGTAGTAGTAGTAGTAGTAGTAGTAGTAGTAGTAGTAGTAGTAGTAGTAGTAGTAGTAGTAGTAGTAGTAGTAGTAGTAGTAGTAGTAGTAGTAGTAGTAGTAGTAGTAGTAGTAGTAGTAGTAGTAGTAGTAGTAGTAGTAGTAGTAGTAGTAGTAGTAGTAGTAGTAGTAGTAGTAGTAGTAGTAGTAGTAGTAGTAGTAGTAGTAGTAGTAGTAGTAGTAGTAGTAGTAGTAGTAGTAGTAGTAGTAGTAGTAGTAGTAGTAGTAGTAGTAGTAGTAGTAGTAGTAGTAGTAGTAGTAGTAGTAGTAGTAGTAGTAGTAGTAGTAGTAGTAGTAGTAGTAGTAGTAGTAGTAGTAGTAGTAGTAGTAGTAGTAGTAGTAGTAGTAGTAGTAGTAGTAGTAGTAGTAGTAGTAGTAGTAGTAGTAGTAGTAGTAGTAGTAGTAGTAGTAGTAGTAGTAGTAGTAGTAGTAGTAGTAGTAGTAGTAGTAGTAGTAGTAGTAGTAGTAGTAGTAGTAGTAGTAGTAGTAGTAGTAGTAGTAGTAGTAGTAGTAGTAGTAGTAGTAGTAGTAGTAGTAGTAGTAGTAGTAGTAGTAGTAGTAGTAGTAGTAGTAGTAGTAGTAGTAGTAGTAGTAGTAGTAGTAGTAGTAGTAGTAGTAGTAGTAGTAGTAGTAGTAGTAGTAGTAGTAGTAGTAGTAGTAGTAGTAGTAGTAGTAGTAGTAGTAGTAGTAGTAGTAGTAGTAGTAGTAGTAGTAGTAGTAGTAGTAGTAGTAGTAGTAGTAGTAGTAGTAGTAGTAGTAGTAGTAGTAGTAGTAGTAGTAGTAGTAGTAGTAGTAGTAGTAGTAGTAGTAGTAGTAGTAGTAGTAGTAGTAGTAGTAGTAGTAGTAGTAGTAGTAGTAGTAGTAGTAGTAGTAGTAGTAGTAGTAGTAGTAGTAGTAGTAGTAGTAGTAGTAGTAGTAGTAGTAGTAGTAGTAGTAGTAGTAGTAGTAGTAGTAGTAGTAGTAGTAGTAGTAGTAGTAGTAGTAGTAGTAGTAGTAGTAGTAGTAGTAGTAGTAGTAGTAGTAGTAGTAGTAGTAGTAGTAGTAGTAGTAGTAGTAGTAGTAGTAGTAGTAGTAGTAGTAGTAGTAGTAGTAGTAGTAGTAGTAGTAGTAGTAGTAGTAGTAGTAGTAGTAGTAGTAGTAGTAGTAGTAGTAGTAGTAGTAGTAGTAGTAGTAGTAGTAGTAGTAGTAGTAGTAGTAGTAGTAGTAGTAGTAGTAGTAGTAGTAGTAGTAGTAGTAGTAGTAGTAGTAGTAGTAGTAGTAGTAGTAGTAGTAGTAGTAGTAGTAGTAGTAGTAGTAGTAGTAGTAGTAGTAGTAGTAGTAGTAGTAGTAGTAGTAGTAGTAGTAGTAGTAGTAGTAGTAGTAGTAGTAGTAGTAGTAGTAGTAGTAGTAGTAGTAGTAGTAGTAGTAGTAGTAGTAGTAGTAGTAGTAGTAGTAGTAGTAGTAGTAGTAGTAGTAGTAGTAGTAGTAGTAGTAGTAGTAGTAGTAGTAGTAGTAGTAGTAGTAGTAGTAGTAGTAGTAGTAGTAGTAGTAGTAGTAGTAGTAGTAGTAGTAGTAGTAGTAGTAGTAGTAGTAGTAGTAGTAGTAGTAGTAGTAGTAGTAGTAGTAGTAGTAGTAGTAGTAGTAGTAGTAGTAGTAGTAGTAGTAGTAGTAGTAGTAGTAGTAGTAGTAGTAGTAGTAGTAGTAGTAGTAGTAGTAGTAGTAGTAGTAGTAGTAGTAGTAGTAGTAGTAGTAGTAGTAGTAGTAGTAGTAGTAGTAGTAGTAGTAGTAGTAGTAGTAGTAGTAGTAGTAGTAGTAGTAGTAGTAGTAGTAGTAGTAGTAGTAGTAGTAGTAGTAGTAGTAGTAGTAGTAGTAGTAGTAGTAGTAGTAGTAGTAGTAGTAGTAGTAGTAGTAGTAGTAGTAGTAGTAGTAGTAGTAGTAGTAGTAGTAGTAGTAGTAGTAGTAGTAGTAGTAGTAGTAGTAGTAGTAGTAGTAGTAGTAGTAGTAGTAGTAGTAGTAGTAGTAGTAGTAGTAGTAGTAGTAGTAGTAGTAGTAGTAGTAGTAGTAGTAGTAGTAGTAGTAGTAGTAGTAGTAGTAGTAGTAGTAGTAGTAGTAGTAGTAGTAGTAGTAGTAGTAGTAGTAGTAGTAGTAGTAGTAGTAGTAGTAGTAGTAGTAGTAGTAGTAGTAGTAGTAGTAGTAGTAGTAGTAGTAGTAGTAGTAGTAGTAGTAGTAGTAGTAGTAGTAGTAGTAGTAGTAGTAGTAGTAGTAGTAGTAGTAGTAGTAGTAGTAGTAGTAGTAGTAGTAGTAGTAGTAGTAGTAGTAGTAGTAGTAGTAGTAGTAGTAGTAGTAGTAGTAGTAGTAGTAGTAGTAGTAGTAGTAGTAGTAGTAGTAGTAGTAGTAGTAGTAGTAGTAGTAGTAGTAGTAGTAGTAGTAGTAGTAGTAGTAGTAGTAGTAGTAGTAGTAGTAGTAGTAGTAGTAGTAGTAGTAGTAGTAGTAGTAGTAGTAGTAGTAGTAGTAGTAGTAGTAGTAGTAGTAGTAGTAGTAGTAGTAGTAGTAGTAGTAGTAGTAGTAGTAGTAGTAGTAGTAGTAGTAGTAGTAGTAGTAGTAGTAGTAGTAGTAGATTTTATTTTAAAGTGAACACAAGTTGGTGTAACTGTTGCAAGGGTCGTAAGTTGCAGGTAGTCAAATATGTGTTGTATGGGACTGACAGACGTTCGCAGGAGAGTTACATTACAGGGAGACATTGTAAATGCGACGATCAAATCCTGTGGAAATCTCAATTTAGTGCTTTTTAATCCGTATACCAATACATATGTGCAGTTACGTCCCTACCTGTCCGCACAAATTCCTAGTGCTTATCGGCAAACTTCTTTTAGGCCTATAAGCATGAGGGCTGTTCGGTAAAATTGGGCCATATAATTTTGACAACATACCGTGGTCCCCGCTGGATGCAGCATACCTGTCTCAGCGCTTCTGCCAATCTTCTAAGACATGATGGAAACAGTTTTTAACAGGTCCTTCCGAATCGCCTTCGCAGCCTTCAGCATTGCTTTTGATGATGGAAAATGGCTCCCTAGATCCGGAATGTACACATAAATTGTATTTATATACATATTATGCTGCTACAATAGTAAGGTATTTGTATTGTTTATATGTCACAGACATGATCATTGGGAACCACAGAGAATAATTCAACCATGGCAAACGTAGATTTTCCTAGAGGCGGCAAACAATGTGGCTAACCTAGCAGAAATTCATTGTGTGATTCTGTGAATAGAACATCGAGATCTGCATATTGTGATCAATAACATCTGATAACAGATTTTACAATAATGTCCAAGCCTTTCCAGTTTAATTAATATAAACAGCCTAGTTGAACTAAGAGTAGGTACACATTTGTATTTGAATAAGTTTCCAGTCTTCAAATACAACTAAGGCGTTCACTATACCGTTTTCTTAAATTTTTTAAAATGCAACGATGTTCATGAAATTCAACCTACTTACCTTAATTACTGAAAAGAGCAAAATGAACATGTATATGAGGACTGTTTAATTAAGAGTTAACATAATTTATTTGACAGCAAACTTTTAGTAATCTTAATAATTTTGATTAATTATCTTTTGTCAACGCTGGAAACTATTTTTGACAGGTCCTTCAGAGTCCCCTCACCACAGCTTCTGATGATGGAAAATGCCTCCCCCCACGAAGGAGCTTCTTCAATTTAGGAACAGGAAATAGTCACACGGGATTAATCTGATATGTGGGGAGGGTGAGGGTCACACTTCACATTGATTTTTGTGAGATATTCAGCAACAACATTTGTGATGTGCGGCCGTGCAGCATCCAGCTAGTTGCAGAGAAATGTGGCCTTTTGTGTGTGATACAGCCTTGCAGAGTTTTCAGAACAACATGTTTCCTAGTTACAGCTGTGTGCAGTTACGGCTTGCTGCTCCTTGATTATCGGAAATGACATGGTCATAACGTTCCCAAGAAGCAACCGCTTTTGCTTTTTTTGGGTTGGTGATGATGAAGATTTCCTCACAGAGCTTTGCTATTTACTCTAAGGTTCGAAATGTCGTACCCAAAATTCATCAACAGTGAAAGAAATGCCTCATCTTCCTGAAACATAATCTTCAACTGCATGTAAACCTGCACATGAACGTTCTTTTGTTTCGAAATCAACAGTCTTGGGAGTCAACATGCACAAACACATGCAACATTTCAGTAACCAAGTGTGGCTTGCACCTCGTGAAATTCTAAGAAATTCTGTTAATGTTCTTAATGTTATTCGACGATCCTCTCTCACCATAACAGCAACGGTGTTAATTTATTCTTTCCATTAGAACACAAACTGGAGCGTCGGTGAACCTTAAGATGTAATTTATTGCTTTCCATCTTTTAAGAGTATAAATCGACTTCGATCTGTGCTATAGGAAAAAACGAACTCTCCATAGGCCTCAGCTGAAAATTTGTTCAGATGAAAGAATATCAGAGTAGCATATTGTTCTGTGTGTCATCTTCACTTTGCTGTACGATGCTGAATATGTCTGAACTTGCACACCTTTCACAGGCGGAAACCGGAAGTGACAACACTGAAACTAAAATCACGTTTACATTAAGCATTAAACTTAAAAAAGAAGTAAGTAAAGTTAAATTTTATAGCGAGAAATTATGTCTCATAGAGTTTTCTTTGATTAAATTCTCTTATTGATGGTTTCACCGATTTATTACTGAACGTGAATAGGCGTTGGTTGCTAAAGTTACAAAATGAATACAAATAATTTCCGTTAGCAGAATGAATTTAGTGCATGGGAAGGAGCAATGGTAACAAACTTACCATAGAGAAATCTGGTGGGTTACAGTATCAGGAGGGAGCCAGTTATGAGACTCAGTTTCAAACCTGCTATAACGACCTATATCTGTCAAGCGCAGAAATTCGTAAAGCCAATTCGTTAAGGCCCCACGCCTGTTTTTCATTGTTCTCGTCCGATGGGGGATTTGAGGCAGTTACCAGAGCAAGATCTGCAGCTGCTGCGAACAATTATACGCCGAGCTGGAACATTTAGGTGTAACTTGCCCGTAAAAGGAACATTCAATTTAATATTGAATCAATAAAACCATGGGGAAGCATAACACGGGGTAGAAAGGTACACGAGAACAACTGTACAACTACATGCCACCCAACCCCCTTCTGCCAGTGGCAATGGACAAAAGCGCAACTATTGGATGTTTCCAGTTTAGCTACCGTACACATTGTTTCATACAGATAAAGCATAACTCTGAATGACGTCATTGTTGTATTCAGTACAGAGCGAACCATCAAGTTTACATGTCACTGTTCACATTTTGCGCATTATTTGCACTAGAACATTTCTGCAGTTTAGACCCTAGACTGATAAGAATATATTGTGTTTAAAAATAAAATAAAAATGTATGTTTTATTCTGTGGTTGAATCATATGCTAAATTATGTTTTTGATATTCATAGCATTTGTTACGTTTTAAGCATAATTTTACAATACGTATAAATGCAAGTTTTGATAATGCTTTAATCCGTTAATATATAATAAATGCTTTATTTTTTACGCGGAATTTATTTAAGAAATAAAATTAGAACTAGCATCTTGAATGAAATTTAATTGCAGCATGAGGACGTTATCTTATTTGATACGAGGTTGAATGTCACAGCTTAAATGCGAAGAGTTCCAGGAAAAGGAAAACATAAACATAACCCAACCTACGTTTTCAATGCATCACTAAACTTCAATTGCAGTTCCGACCCAAACATTTCTCTCAATTATCTGCTGTGTTTTCAGTGCAGTGGTTTACTCAATCGCAGGTACTTGTCATAATTTGGGGGAAAAAAAAAAAAAAAAAAAATTGAAGTGAGAAACTATACAGTTTTCGAAAGGAATTTAAAAATGAAATTATAAAGAACGATGGAAAAGTGCTTAATATCAACGTTTTGAACATATAATTGGTACTTCCAAGTGACTTATAATTTCAATTCCAGTAAGCAAGTGAAAAATGAAAGACGAAATCGGCACAATGTGTTCGTGTTCTGAAACTTTATGGTGGATGTTTGCGTAGAAGTAAATTTTTCTTTCAATTTTCCTATCATTTGTGTGAAAATTAACTAACCCAGCTATACGCAAACTCTTTGAAAATGATACACAAGGTGCTTGACAGAATCAACTCTGCGCACATATTTTGTGATGCAGTATTGCAATGAAAGTATTGGAAAAGTTTGGCAACACGTTAAAATCAATATTGTATGAGTGTTTATGGATAAAACAACGCATTTCAAAGGAGAATTTATTGCAAATGTTATAGTCTGCTTGCTTAAAAACGAACCATCTACTTCTTTTCTACTCATTCAAGTTGCAACATTTTTCATTGATTCGGCAAATTTACGAACCAGGTACCATTCATACGAGCGAACACTGACAGCGATGATTACGTGATCAGGACCGGTAAAACTTTACAAATATTTCCAAATATAATGCATCGAACGTTGTATATGGGTTGCATCGTGCATCAGAGAGAGTCAGAGGTAATTTACTGCTTGTTGATAGTTATACTTTCTGTAAAAAATTAAATAATACAGAAAACAATGGAAAGTTTATGTGAATAGGATGGAAGAGGGCAGATTACCGAGGATTATATCCCAATACAAACCAAGAGGATCCAGATCAATAAGAGCCCAAGGAAGATATTAAACACACTAGTATTTCTGAAAATCGTTGCTTCCGAACGGGAAACTTAATATCCAGACCTTGGATGGAAAGAAGAAGAAGGAAAATAATAAAACAATGGAACCAGAAATAGCCCTCCTTCCAGAACCAATTTTAACTCGCTGGTGCACGTGGCTTCTTGCTGGCACTTACTACGTTAACATCCTGAACAATTAAAAATGTAATATTTCGTTGGATTCCACCGATGCTGCAACGTTCGAAGTAGCTCAAAAGGCAGACGCTAAAGCTAATGTATCATTGCCGCCAGTTCACTCATTCCTCTTCATGCAGTACTAAAATATGAGAATCATTAAATACTTTTAAAATAGCATTATGCAATTTAATGTCAGTTTCTTGTAATATAGGCGAAAATTTTAAATTAGAACATTACCAAATACAGGATATGAACATTAATGCGAAGTACAAGGAATTATGGAACGGTCATGTAGTGATGCCAAGGAAGAAAATCATTGCAGAACAATTAGCAGCTTTAGTGTATAGGCTCCTATATTGACATGCGAGTTGAAGGAAGTTTTTCACGCTATACGCTCACTCTAAGCACCAGAAGAAGCTGATTCTTCAATACCTAAAACATCTGGTGGTGCCCAACTGCAATAGAAAAAACGAAACAGAACATACATGAGGTGAGTTCAGAATTTCAAATATCATATTGAGAGTGCACATACACTACGCAATGGTTGATTTTAACTGCGTATTTTATTGTATATGCTAGCAGGGTTACACTGGAGTCGGGGTCGGTCCTGGTGATGTAGTGGTAACCACATTTGCCTCGTAGATCCAAGATCACTGGATCAATCCCGATCAGGGTCGATGTATTTTTTCGGGCGTAAAAATCCTAAGTATGGTTTCCTTCGGAAGGGAAGTAAAGTCGTGAGTCCCATGTCGTAGATTTACCGTACGTAAAATAATTTTAAGCCTGAGAGAAGAGGCTTCTGAGCAAAATTTATTGGCCATTTCACGCCCTGAATTGAATGAAACGCAGATGAGCTAAGATGTTAAAGAGCATCCATAAATAAAACAAATCAACAAAAATCAACTGAAGTCGTGGCAGAAACGTTAGAAGAGGTAAGGTCTAATAAATTCTAACGATCTTAAATTTTTACATACTGAGCTCTGCCATGTAAGGAGGTGCTGTAACTACCTGCCTTAATTGGAACTGCCTGCCTTCATTTTCCACACATTTCTAGTATCTGCTTATGAAAATACCCATTAATTACCCATTAATTCCTAATAATTCTCTTTGAGAAATTAAATTAATCTCTTAAGGGATGTTATCATTTAGTTCGTCTAACTAAAGTACGTAGGTACTACTAATTTACACTTCACATTACAACTTGGGGCTTTAGCACCTGGAAAATTTTCTTCTAGTAATCTCCTGACGGCTTTAGCGAACTCGGTATGGACGTATGAATTATAGCATTCTTAGCAGACTTTCCTCTAAAATTGTTTCTTTTACTGTTCAAGCAACACTAAACGAGTAAATGGAAACTCAAGGCCAATGTAGCAGTTCGGTAAACCCAGACTGCCAGCCCGTCCTCTGCTTCATCATATGGAAGAGAAAGAAGTCGCAGGAAGCTTGCCTATTGGTAAGTATGAGAAATTATTCGAAATACCGCGTTTAATACTCCAGAGTTTAAATTTCCAAATTTTGCTCTTCATAACTAGATATATACCTTCTTTCAAATATTTATTTCATGCTTACGCCAGCATCTTTCTTTGAACTACAGAATTATCTTGCAAGCAACTGACTTCATTATTTTTCCAGTCTTCATATTTCTTTGTTCCTACTTGAATCAGGTAACTTCTATTGATTTAAAATAATTAAATGCTTTTCCTAAGAACTTTGGAAGTTTTGAAATTATAATAAAGGTGCTTTAATGCAGAATAGAAGAGATCTAAAGCCAGTTCCAGGTCATGTCTGACATCTATCCATCTAAAAGTATTAGCTACACTTTCGGAACATGTCAGCGCTTATAACCTTAAGAGATGGAACAAATGTTTTGTCGACACAACATCAGCATAAGAAATACGCGAGTTAGGAGGTGCAGTCAGGTTGCGTATGCTGTCATTCACATACATTACTTAGAAATAGTATGTTCCGCGCAGTGTACAAACTTTATATTTCACCGAAGTATACTCCCGCCAGGACCGTCCTCCCTGACTGGGGTTTTTTCCAGGTTTTCCTCAGTCTTCATAACTGGCAAATGCCGGGGAGGTACCTAAACTTAAGCCTGGAATGCTTCCTTCCTTAAAAAAAAAAAAATATCCTTTCCCAATATATCATTTCATCTCATGTATCATCAGTGTCCATCGCCTGTGGTGCCTCAGTAGTAAAAACGGGCGTTAAACACTACTCAAAAAAAAAAAAAAAAAAAAACCGAAGTATACTTTGCCTTGGTGCCTCAAAAGCTGTTTTCTGTTTACACCGCAATTATTTTAATAATGCATTCACATTTGCACTGTACGGTCAACGCGCAGACAATTTAGCGTCAATTCTAGCATTTGTTCAATGGCTAGTAATCAGTGAAGAAACCGCCCTTTAAAAGCTGCGATATTTTCTTTTCCGTTTTTTTTTCATTAATCATTTTCCTTTTGTAGTTACATAACCTATTAAACATAAACATAAAAATCGTTTATCAGCAAGTTTTTCCGTGTCTATGTCACCTTAATCCTTATGTCTATATATTATATTGTTATTTTTAATTTTTTAACTCTAAGATAAAAATTCCATGCCCACAAGTATTTAAACAATAACACGAATATGGAATTTTTTATGTTTTCAGCATTTTCGGAAGCATTCCACCAGCGGGGCAGGGATTAGTGGTCGTGTTTATCAAAATTTGATTCCCGGTTATAGATTGGTTTGATGAGGGTTATCCATACAAATTTTCCTCTCGTGAAATGTCGAATGATCGGCGCCGGGGTATCGTGGATTCATTTGCGCTGTTAATTAATTTAATTTGTAATCCCAAACATCCAATTTAGAGGATAGAAATAATAATGGGGCCAGAACTCTAAGATTTCAACATTTTTGTATTAATATGATACATTGGAAATAATTAGAACTTGTAGCTAAAATTTAACAAAACGAGAACAATGCACAATAATGCAGGAAAATTCCGTAAATGAACAAAAATTGTATAAATAAACGGTGATTAATACCTAATATAAAATCCCCATTTAAATAAACAATGTTTATTTATATTTTAAATATTTTTCTATTAATTCATGGCTCCATAGTACATACATAAACGTTTTAGATAGTCGAATGTGTAGATGCATAGAGGAGGATGACGGCCATTAGGAGGGGGGTAAACAATCCAAAGAATTCATCTCTCTAACTACATGACATTAACTTTTCATTTCGTTTTATAAATTTATTTTCATTTTGAAAATAGTAAATAATATAGTTAGTAATAATAAAAATAGGCGAATGCGAGTACTTGCGAAAGAACATTAATCTTATTATAAATAAAAATCAGCACGACCAGAAAACCCTTTTGGTTGATTTCAAAAAGACAGTTTAAGAGTTACCGATTCAATTGTTTTCTCTCTATCTTGTTTAGAGCATTACTAAAATTATAATTATATAAAAAATAGTGCCGTTCCATTCTCGTTATTGCGAATTAAGTTTAAAAATTGGCAAGAGATAATGTGTTTAATTAAATTACTTCAATTTGCTCGATTTATTTTTAATTAGTTACAATGCTTAATGAGCTTCGTTAGATGCAAGGTGAACCTTTATTTCATTTTTGCCGTATACAGAGACAAATTATAGATGTACACAAAATACAACTTATGAAATATTACGCAAATGAACATGCACAAATATGAAAATAATTTATGCGTTTTTAAAGAAACGAGGAAGATATAAATTAATGAGAAAAATCTGTAAGAAAGTATGGTGTAAGGGAGGTGCACTCAGATCATTGTTTTTTTTTCTTTTTCTTTTTCTTTGCCAAGAATGATGTGTGAGTAATGGCCTCGGTCCGGTTGGCGAGTGCCAACCTGCAGTGGAAAATGTGACATTGTCATATTTCTGCTTATTTTTACACTATTATTTCAGGACTATTAGGTAGGTGTTTCTCCATTTATTCTATGTTATTGCTGTATTTATGACATAAATAACAATTGCAACACAGGGTAGATTTTGAAATTGAATACGTACAAAATGTTTCCTTCTTCAGCAACGTATGGCATCCGAGCTTGTTGTATGCCCATTGTCGTGTGTTGATATGCTTGAGCGACTCTAGTCCGGGCAGTTATTATCCTCTCCTACACTAGCTAAACACCAGTAAGCAGTAGTTACCAACCGAGGACAAATTTGGGCCCAAAAGACAGCGAGGGCTGGCCATAGAGTTCGAAACTGGTCAACTGTACTTGACATAAATTTTATATATATATTTTTTTTCACTCCCACGTTCAAACTTCATTTTTATTTCATGTTATTTGATTTTACATGACTTAAAATCAGTGAATACATTGAGTTTGGCATTTAATTGTTAATTAACGACTTCATGTAGAGCAGACAAAACAGCAGCGAGTGCATTATGTGAATTGTTATTATCCGAGAAGTCCAAAAAGTAGTACAAATGTTTTAAGAAATGATGCGTATTTTTCAATTGATTATTGCTAAACCATATTTTTCACTCCCCATCGTCAATAGCAGCACATATCATTAAGGTAAAATGTATACTTCCATTCCTAAAAGCAATCATATCGTTTTTAGATAACTCATACAAACAGTGATTCTTTTAACACAAGACACTCAAACTAGAAATTGCATTTTATAGCTCTCAGTGCGGTAACATTTTTATAACATTCCAGCAATACCAACTTTGATATAATGCGGAATGCCATAGTGCAATTAGTGATATTACAGAATAACTATTAAACTGATTTCTAAGATTGAATAAGTTACCATGTAAGCAACCATGTAAGCCTGGAAGAAGATGAAAACAGCTGATCCCATCATTGCGCATACTCAATTGCATTCTATTGCTTTTTATAATTTTACCCAATCAAAACAAGTTTACAAGTTACTAAGTATCACAGCTGAGAACCGAGCGGAGTGTCTCAGGCAGTATCACACGAGACTCACATTCGGGGAATCCTGGGTTGAATTCCCTTTGGGCCCACCATCCTGTCCTTGGATTTTCGTAGTTTCCCCTGTTCACCTAGGCGAGTGCTGTGTTGAATTTTTACATTCCAGGAATATTCCGCTTTCACATTTTCTAATTTCATTCCAAAGCATGAGTCAGAAACATCAGGCGAGGAGGAATGTTTCCTAATCGTGTGGCGGTGGGTTCTTTCTTTGGGTCACCCTCGGGGACTGATACCTTGGATACCGGGGGTAGTTCTCGGAACAGGGTGAACAGTCTACCCGCCCCTCTCACATGCAGGATCAGCGGTCGATTTAACTATTTTCTCTCTACATGGGGACCCGCTGACATCTGGAACTTATCATCTCAGAAGTGTTAGGGACTGCGTCTGCGCCCATGCATCGCCTCCTCGGATTCCTGGCCGCCAGGCGTATCCTCCATCTCATCCCGATATACTCCCTGTGGGGGCATATGCACAATGGGACCATTAGCGACTGCTGTGCTAAAATCTTCCTCTCTAACGAACCTTAACCCTAACATTATCCAAAGATCTAGGTAACATTTCCTCCAGCGAGAAATACGCGATCTGTTTCTTTGAAATAAGTAACGTTTCGGAATGGCTGATGTAATATTTAATGCATAGTTACCAGAGACGGAAGTTCGGACACCCAATATATAATGCTAAATATGTTGCGTGTTATACACATCGTGTTGTTTACATCAAATCATAGCTTCCTTCACTTGACGTTTTCCATTTTGTGTATAAACCTGCAGGGCCCTATTCAAATGCACTACAAGAGTAATAGTACAAGTCCTGGTAAAAATGCACTTGCAACTTTCTGTTTCACGAAAGAACGTACAACAATTGTAAAGTATTAGCAAAAGTTACAAGTTACAAGTACATCATATAAGAACAAGATGGAGCAAGATGAAGGAACAGCAGTTGTCACATGTCACCATATCTTGAATTAGTTTATTTCCACTGATTAGTAATAAATTCGCATTTGTTAATGCACTAAGTGGAATATCGTCATTTCTCAGAAATAATGATAATGTAAATACTTTAATATTCCTTTATGAATATTCAAGCGTAATAGTTCATTTTTAAACGACAATGATTGCGGAAGGACACATGGTAGCATAAATTTCCATCGTCGAGAGATGGCAGAAGATTTGAGCTCCCCGAATGCGCTAGGTAATTTATTTTAATAGTTAATTCAATCATTTATATAAATTTGTTTATATTGTTTGGCAATCATATTTTCATGATAAGTAAAAATTATGAAAAGGCGCCAAAGGAGAATGAGGAATGGAAAGAAATTATTTTCGTAGCATGTAGCTAGAACTTTAAACTGCTGGAGTGAAACATGATTTTGAAATAGGAAACACCATATCGGTTCTAGATTAATGCACTTATTGAACTTTTTTATTATATTCAAATACTGATTATTCTTTCTTTATACACATTCGTACTCCCATCGTAATCATCACTTTTGCCTATACTTCGCATATTTCGGTCAGCTGATTCCAATAATCAAAAATATATTAACACTTGTACTAGTATTTGAAGTTACCAACATATCTGCTGTAGTAGAGAATCCACACAAGTTATAAGTGCCCGACCTATACTTCTGTGCAACAGAACAACGAAAAATCACTTGTGCAGTTGCATATATGGAGTTGTAAAGTGTAGCAGGAACCTTTGTTGAAAGAATTCTACTAATAACTACACGTTTCTAGCACAAACATTTCTAATAGACGAGGACATACTTTTGTGGAGCAGGGGTCGAGTACATTAATGCAGTGAACAACTGACGGGAACATACAGCCAGCTTTCCGCTTATCTAAGGTTGCATCTAGGAAGTGATTTGGTTTTCAGACTTCGTTCTTTAATAATTACTAATTCATATATAAATATTAAAGACTGTCTAAAATTAGTGCATGCATTAGTGCATCAGATCCCCAAAAAATAATTCCTATTAATAATCTTATAAACAAAATTCTAGAATACTCACTTAAAAAGATTAAAGCAAATCCTCTTCCTCCATACTCAACATTCATGTTAAAGTGATTTTATGTTTAACACTTTCATCGTAAGTATTTTTCAATCCAACTGTAACAACAACAATAACAATAATACATTTTATTTTACCTGGCAAGATTAAGACCGTAATATGACATATTTAAGCACAGCACTTGTAAAATGCTACACTCTTCAGATAAATAATCTTCGAGCAATATTCTAAATTGTCGTTGTGACCGGCAGTTCCAGGAAAGAGCAGCGCAAACGGTGAAGGATAAAGTAAAGTGAGAGGTTCAGTGTAAGGGTATAGAGAGAGAATGGGATTTTTATTCGATCGGTTGTTTAAACTGTGAGAAGATAAGGAGGGAAAACGGGTCGAAAGATAGTATGAAGTTGAAGTGTATAGAAATGGATGCACAAAAATATGGAAGTAGTATTATAACGTTGCTTTAGAGGGAAATAAGCGGACTTTATTTCAATAGTGTTGATCACTATTGACGTCGGGAAGTAAGTAAAAAGATTAGGCTTAAATAAAATTTTCTGACGGGATCAAAAATATTGGCAACTCGCTCGTTTTTTTTAATGTAGGACTTTTTGTCTCTGCACATAACATTTAGTGATGCCAAGTTGTAGATCAAACAACAAAGCAATTAATTTCAAAATTTGTGCTTGAGTTTTTTTAGGAGAAATGTACTATTTTTACAACTCTTTGCAATTTATGGCATAGTAGTGTTTGAAATCCATTTACATTATACTGAAAACCAACCTTAAAACATTTTTTAATAAGTTAATATAAAACCATCACTCATCTGGCTGGTTGATGTGCGTGACTCTCTACAACATCATAAATCGGTAAATCAATAGAAAATCGCTGACAAATTTCTTCAGAGTGTCATAAAAATGAATATAGTGGCCGAAATAATCTTTGTTTGGTATATTATATTCTTTTAGCAGAAAATACAAACTTTTGATATATTGTTTGAACAAGTTAAATGTATAAGCAAGACAATTGAGCTCTAATTGAGTGATAAATGAGACTATGACAAACAAGTTGCTTCAAATGTTTGTTGCTACTTTGATTATGTACTGTACAATATCGGAGTTTGAATTGTTACGGCTTTAAAACAGCAAATTATTGACGCTTTGGTATGGGAAACCTTTCAATATGTGAGACATACCTCAATATCAATGTTAAAATTAATGCATTTCACTGCATATTTTTATTCGATCCTCTAAAGTTAGTGTGACAGAAACAGTTCCTAAGTATGTCCTCCCTCGGAAGGGAAGTAAAGACGCGGGTTCCATTAGGCAAAAAGTCACATATTCCTCCCATTGTTAGGCAAAACAGAAATAGTTGATTGTTATTTAAATTCTTTCCACTCATAACTAATACAAACAGCAAAAGAACAATTTTCCAAAGTGAGAAGAGCTTTAAGAAGCTATATGTGCAGTCCATAAACACCCACTCGTGACACTTTAGAAGTGGGTACAGTTTTATCTCGGAGACTTGCAGATTAGTAATGAGTTAGTGAATCGTTGCGCGTAAAGTTAGTATTTTATTTTTACTGAAAGCATAATATGATACTACATTTAAAACTTACATTAATAAACACTGACCTATAATAAAAATAACGCCTCTCACATAATACATTGCCACATGAGAAATTTCGGCAGTTTCATCTAATCTTTCTTCCACTGGAACTCCAAGGCTCGGAGGCTCAAAACATGTTATTTTGCCATTGAGAGACCCTGTTTCTCGTAATATTTTAAGAAGTAGACGAACAATTTCTCTATTTGAAACTCGATGACCAGGATATATATAAGCGTCTTACCACTTCTCTACTAAAATACATCGGTCATAGTGGTGTAGTGATAACCATACATGCCTTTTAAACCTAAGATCACGGGTTCAATCCCGGCCAGAATAGATGGCTTTTTTGGGCGTAAAAATCCTAAGTATGGCTTCCTTCGGAAGGGAAGCAAAGCAGTGGGTCCGTGTCGCACATTTACGGCACGATAAAGAACCTCAAGACTGAAAAAAGGGACCTCTGATCAACATTTTTCGGCCGTTTCGCGCCCT
Organism: Metallyticus violacea; assembly: GCA_030762175.1. NCBI lineage: Eukaryota > Metazoa > Arthropoda > Insecta > Mantodea > Metallyticidae > Metallyticus > Metallyticus violacea. Next base: position 73,439,077 of record CM060846.1, on the reverse strand, counting down.
GATTTGAATGGGATGCCGATGACCTGAGATGTTAAAGAGCTAAAGTAAATAAAACAAATCAAAAAAATCTACTAAAACCTATTTTCACAACTAATGAGGAACAATTAGCGCAAATGTACACACAATTAAGTCTTCCTTAAACTAACCATAAGCTGTTACCTGAGTATGTGTTATACGGCTTTGACGACTGGCTCAGTGGCTCTCTGCCAGACCGCAACTCAAAAAGCCTCACTAGTTAATACGGACTTCCCGTGATGTTCTGGTCATGATTGAAGGGTTTTCCAAAATTTCGCTCACCGTTTATTGAGCTTTTTCTTGGGATGCAGTTGCTGTCTTGTATTCATAACTAGATGGCCGGAATTAGATACGCCTATGCTTCCCATTAATGCTGTCTGGCCAATAAGAGTTTTAGTAGCATTTTCACTTGTAGTCCAGAGGTTTTCCATTGTAGTTGTAGTCCATAATGTTCAATATATTCTCTGACGAATATATATATATATATATATATATTGAAAATGCCAACTACTTTTAAATATTTCTACATTTTCGAAAGTCAACATGGTATTGGTTAACTATAGTTGTCGTTGTGATATCATTTCAGGCTCCTAACGTGTATTTTTCGATATCGGCCAGTTTGACTTTTTAATTTATTTAGCTTATAAACACTAGAGTCTAGGATGGAACTATGTCTTTGGCAGCACTTAGAAAGAATCACAATTTTCACTAGAAGCATTACAAGAAATTATGCAATGCTTATCTCCTTGGACATAAAGTAGTAGTATTTGTAGTATTTGTTATTTCACATTAAACATTGATATTACACATCACAATCGCATGGGTCGCAAGACCGTTCATTCTCTTGTCTATGGCTCCCAATAGCCCAATTGAGTAATGTTTAACGTTCGTTTTTACTATTGAGACAGTACAGGGGGCCCATAGTCCACAGAGGGCCTTTGACCTACCCCGACGACCGCGGCGTTCTCTATCTCCGTATCGTGACATCACCGGTAGAGGGCAATGTTGCAGGGGGGCATGTAATCAGCACACCGCATCCCGCCAAATGCCTTATTGTGCGTCTTGCGAGTTGGAAGATCGCCACCTTTCCATCAGGCAGCATCTCCCAGTTGTCTTCAAGAGGCTGGGTGGACTCCGTTCCAAACCTCCCTTACTTACGAAAATTCCTATGTAGGTACCTGGAATCGAACCCGGAACTCCCAGCAGCAGTCAGCAACCTAACCCCTAGACCAAGGAGGTGGTCTTCATTCTCTAGTATAATACTTAATTTCTGAAATTAATTCCAACAAAATAACATAACACTATCAAGAAGAACATACACACATAAGAAACTAACATACATACAATAATTTTTGCTATTTATATGCATTTTAGTATTATTTATGTAGAAAATTCTTGTCCCTAAATTACGTATTTCATTTAAGAAAATGCCTAGGCTTAGTCAGGTTTGTGTATTTACAATTAAGTCCCAACATGCTGGTTTCTTCCTATTGGAGGTCAAAAATAAATTCGGAAGAAATTTTATCCAAGCAGCTTCTGTTTGTGCGCACTTAGCCAAAATGTGCACCCAGTCTTCCAGTTCCGAGCATAATGGGCAATTTCTCTTACCATCTTCGTCAAGACATTAGCCTCCCAGTCTAAGCCAAGACATTCCCGACCTCTTTTTTATGCCTAGTTTCATGATATAGGTCTCTTTACCCCATCTAATTTTAATTTCGCTCTGCAGATCCAGAGATGTTATCTGCATGCATTGCGCCGCTTTTTCCTCTCTGCTTATGTCAGATAGGCGTCTTTTGACTTTTTTTCCCTACGCTCTACCAGTTTCCATGATATTTTTGTCAAATATCGTTTGAACAGATTTTTGGTAATTTCCGCTATATAATCGTCGCCCACCATTTTGAATAATGCTTGAACATAAAGTATTAATAGTTAGCTTTCTAAATACAAATATCATGTTGGTCAGCATATTAAATTATAGTAGCTAACGTTTGAAGTTATACTTCGGTAAACAAAACAATAACAAAAATCAAATACCTATTTTGGAAAATACATTTGCACCAGAAATTTATTTTAATCTTTGTTTACCTACTTGTTGTTAATATGTGTGGACTATTTTGTATTTTATTATTTGAAAATAAAATTTTCAAAGTTCCTACCCTATTATGTTTGAATTTGTTGGAAAAACATTTAATTTTATTTTTACTTGAATAGTAATACAAGAGCATATACATATTTTCCAAAGAAGGCGCTGTATAGTATAATATATTTTATTTGTCTAGCTCTGTCTTTTTTTCTATTACAAGGTTTGACTAGCCAAAGAAGAACTTAAATTTATCTTCCGATACTTTCTTTAAGTACACTTTCTGTCACATACCAGAAGTTCAGATATTTAATTTTGTTCAAATAGATTTTTATGTTATAGATATTTTCTACTTTTTCACACAACTAAAAATTAAATAATAAATTTTTGCTATATTGAATGGTAATATAATATGAACAAAGGGTTATAACATACACAGTAATTATGTTGAAAATATTTACTAGTTTTATGCTATTATAATACATTATAATATTAATAATTCATATTTTCCAGCATGAAGATATTGCATTCATTATATAATAAGTACCTTTTTTAATCTAGATAACAGAGTAATTTTAATTTCTCGCCAGTGTACAATGTATGCGACTATACGAATTTTTATGGAATTCGTATACCAATTTGCAATGATATTGTTATAGTGTATTTTACTATATTTTAATTCATTTCTTTTTGGACCAGATTAGCAGTTCTATATTAGATATGTAATTTACCTCAAATTTTTGTTTTCACTTGAGTTCTGTAGTAGTAAAAGTAGCTTCGCTCGCTAATGAAAAGGCCATGTTGTTATCCGTAATATATCTAATTGGTAATCAAGCTTTATATTTTTCTTCCTTGTGAACGTATTGCTCTTTGGTAACTAGTTATATTTCAGTTCTCGTAATTAATGGGTAGGCGTGAAAAAACAAATGTTACAACGCTTTGTGGTAAATAAATGGTTTAATATGACCTTTTGTTAATACACCAATGTCTTGAAAACCCTCCTTATGGTAATTATTAAAGCCATAACATTTCTAAGAAAATGCATCAGATTTAGGGGATTTTATCGTTGCTTTAGATTATAAAAGTTACTAAAAATGGCGTTCGCCGATTTCTCAAGTTCCGCACCTCCACACCATGTTACATGGAACTTTCTCAAAGATTTCCGCCGTTTACTGAATGAGTCCAGCCGGTAATGTTTCCTGATGTCGTGTACGCAAGGTTTTGCATGTAACCCCAGAGAAAGAAATGTAAAAGAGAATCAAGTTATGGGAGCTAGGGGTCTGGGTATTTCCGCCTCTACGTCAAATCTATCTGTTGCGTCATCATTTCACAATGAACTTCCAAAGTCATCATTTACAGCAGCTCGCTTATGGTATTTAGGAGATATTTCACGAAATATCACCAAGAGGTCGCAGAGGTGATAGAGTTTATTAAATGGATATTGATAATTCCCGTACAGACGTTCGGGTGGCTTCGAATATATGTTGTACGAGGATTCCCTTAAGCCCATACATAGCCAATCTTGGTAAAAGTACACTCATAAGAAAACAAGAAAAGACGCAGAGAATGCAGTAACTGCCACTTTTGTTTGAGCAGCTATCGCAAAGCTGACACGAAGTAAAAAGTCGTTGGGTTTCATCACATGAACCTTCTGATGGTGATAGGGGTAAAGCTCATCATGCGCAACTTTCCAAACAGTCAGGGGTTTACACGCAGGATGTGTGCAACACTTCGGGTAAAATTATGAGGCTGCTCTTCAAAGCGCTGAAGAACCGCTGTCGTGCAATCTTGCAAACACAATGTGGGACGAGTATTCTGGTTATTCTTGTTTGGGAAATGTTCATTTGCATTGCTTCCGGCTTCAGAAGCATTTCTTTGTAGTGTGCATATCTTAATAGTTATTCCCTGCTGACGATCGTCTCACAAAAAACAAACAAAAAAAAAAAAAAAAAAAAAAAAAACTGAAAATTCCTGCAGGTTGCTGACTTACAGGCGTTCTCCTTTATTTAGCTAGAGTGCAAATAAAGCGTTTGAACGTATCAATTACAGAACATTATTTATTTACATTCTGTTTATATTCATAAATATGTTTTACAACTAACTGTTATTTAATTTACCTAACCGAAACCCTAGAAGAATTTTGGGGTTCCTTCCCATAAGGACTGTCATGCATGACTGAGGTATCTTCCAGATTTTGCTCAATTTTCGTAAATGGAAAATGGCAGTAAAATCCCCAAACTTAGGCTTGAAATGTTTCCTTCTTTAAACAAATCCATTCTAAATTTATATAAAGAAATTGGTCTTTCACACTAGACATGTGCAGGACATAAGTTGAAAATGAAGAATCGTGCAAGAAAAATTCAGGTTACCCCCGGGATTCCAACCACAGATCTTCAGCCTTCCGTACTGATGCGTTACCAATTGACCTATCGTTGGTAGAATCACACGAGAAAGGTTTCTGGTTCTGTTCTCGAAGGAGTACACGGTAGCTCAGCTAGTAGATCGTCAGTCCGGAAGGTTAAAGATCCGTGGTTTGAATCTTGGCTTTGACTGGAATATTTAAAGCCTCATTCTTTAGTTCCAACTTTCCCAATTTATAATTTTATCTCACGAGAATACTTGTTATCCGCAGTAATACTTGTTTCGCACAATATTTCATTGTTTATTTTTAGTATATTTATAGTTATTGCTCTTGTTAGTTAAGTCGCATATAGTGTAGATTCTTATTTCAAGTAGTAAATTTAATAAATATGTTATGTATCGCAAACTTACTTGAATGAGGTAGATAATATAAATATAGTCTGATATGGATCACAGGGGTAATAAATCAACCGAATGCACGTAAAAACCTAACGCCATGATATGATAAAATATTTATATATAATATTACGGTGACGAAGCTGTTAAGGGCATGTTTAATGATCTTAAATTAAATTAGAGAATTCATGCGCACACTTTTTCCTTTGGAGGCTACGTCATGATGACTGACGTTTGACATATCTATTTATGTACAACTTAAGACTATAAAAAGTTCAATTCTTGAATTTTGTAATAGTGTTTAACGCCCACTTTTACTACTGAGGTACCACAGGCGAGGACACTGATGATACATGAGAGGAAACGATAAATTGGGAAAGGATTTTTTTAAGGAAGAGAACGTTGCAGGCCTAAGCTTAGGGTACCTCCCCGGCATTTGCCATTTATGAGATCTGAGGAAAAGCTGGAAAAAACCTCAGACAGGGAGGACGATCCTGGGGGAATTCGAACCCCAGATCTCCTGCTCACGAGCCCGCGTTAACGACCACGGCTACCTGTGGTGGTACTTGAAGTCTGAATATATATTAACTCCTCTTCAGCATTGCGCCTTGTTCACAAAATGCTCCTCATCAACCGCTTGACTGATAGACTGTAGTATGATAAATGAGCTTTCATGGGCACTGGTCTATATGTGAAGCGCACGATAATTATTGGAAACGTAACGGATGAAAAAAATTCGCCCTCTTTGAATCCAGCTTGCCGAGTGTTACAGATTTACCCGAAGTTGGTCAATGGAAGAGAGTTAATTATTTGCATTGAAGTATACGTTCCCTAGTAGGATGTTTTAGAACGAAAAAAAGTCACAAAGAGGCAATAGGAAGAACAGAAAACACTGCTGAGCAGAAACTATATGAGGAACAACTCTTATTCTGGACCTGGCTATGGAAGTTAAAATTTTAATTTCATATATATTCTTATTTATATTTTGAGTGCCTGCCAAATTTGAAATCTTGGCATTATAGTTCATGTAAAACATTGAACTGCAGTTTCAGCGGGAATTTGGTTTTTTTCCACAAGATTTCTATTGAAACTTTGATCCTGACAGCATTAACGCGCAGCTGAGCGTTCTGACTTTGAGATAATTGACATAAAAATGCAGATGACGTATGCATTAGAAGCTAATGGAGCATCAAAAACAGCGTTAGTGTGCATTTGCATCAAAATAGCAGCGCGGCCACTTTCCAAACGATTTGGGGACAAGCAAGCACGCGTTTAAATGTGTCGCAATTGTGCCGTGGTGAGACTACATTTTGCAGTATTATATTCACCTTTGCAAATATTTTAAATGCGTTTTATTTGAACGAAATTTATTTTATAGTCCTATAGACTACCTAGAGTTCGAAGTTAAAGTTTGGTTGACGTGGAAGGAAGAGGAAACAGTATTAGTTATATATATTATAAATGAAAAATAATTAGTTTAATTAAAATAATAATAAGGACTAAATAAGCAGAAAAATAATAAACAACTTAAATATTCACAGATTTTTGCTCGCTATGCTTCGAACAACTAGTATTCTTCAAAGGCTAGAAAACAAGTGAAGGTGGCAAAATAAATATTGAATCTCGAAGGTAACGTAATTGCATGGAAACAGATTAAACAAGAAACAAGAGCGTGTGAGAGATAAAATAAATATATTAATGCGTGAGATTTAAACTCAGTGGTGTAAGCGCTTTATGTAAAAATATAGCTGCCATTTCTCTATCTCTGAGTAAACTTTCAGAGCTGTGAGTAAATAACGCATCAATAAGCGTTAAATTAAATGCATCATCGAAATCCTTAAAGTGAGGCAGGGCATGTTGGGCAACCGGCAAAGGAGGCTTGGTTTTAACAGAACGCTTGTGATTTTTCATACAGAGCGAAATAACAATAGAAGTTATACCAATATAAAATGCTTTGCAAAGCTCATAAGATAACGTATATACGACATTCTTAGAAGAACAGGTAGCAAATGAAGAAAAGCTAAATTCTCTGGATAAACTGGGGCTGTGGAATGAATGGCATGGCGAATGTGTGCTAATTATGTCTTTCATTCCGCAGACCCAGAGAATTTAACAGAGAAGAATATGCGCGCGCGCGCGCGCGCGCGTGTGTGTGTGTGTGTGTGTGTGTGTGTGTGACATTCTAAGTCAAATCGTTTATGAGATATCGTTATATGTAGGGCATTCTGCTCGAAACCATTGAGCCATATATTCTCTCAAAATTTTTTTCTTGCATATTTTGTATTTTATTTACACTATATCTGATTACACTCATGGCTAATTTTAGTTCTGCTTATTCTTTTGTTTTTTGATCGCTCCATTTCCCATTACTAAACAGCCTAACATCCAGGTAATCAATTTTTTGACAACTACAATTTTTGTGTCCTTCCACCACCATTTCTATTGTTTTTTTTTTTTAATTTGAACCCTTTTTTCAACACCATAATTTTATATTTAGATTTATTATCTTGATATCCCATTCTGTACATTCTGTAGTTATAGCTGCAAGTGACCATTTTAATCCTACACTTGTTAAAGAACCTGTTACCAGATCATTTGCAAAGATCCTGGTGTCTCTGTTATTTATAGTTGGCAAATGTACATTATCTTTACTAATTTCTTTTAAAAACATTCTCAATAAATATATTGAAGAGAACTGGGCTAAATTTACAACCTTGTCTGAGAGCTACATTATTTTATTTGTAACCCTCCTCTTTAATATTTAATATAAAATTAATTTTTCTTATAAATCTAAAATAAATCAGGCGAACACGGGCAGAGCCAATGCTGAAATTCTTCATATTTTACCGCCACGAGTGGCCGAGGTCGTTAAGGCTCGGATTCGTGAGCGGGAGGTCTGGGTTCGAATACCGCCGGGACCGCCCGCCCTCTCTGACTTGAGGTTTTTTTCCAGGTTTCCTGCAGTCCTCATAAATGGCAAATGCCAGGGAGGTACCCTAAACTTAGGCCTGGAACGTTTCCTTCCTTAAAAATAAATCCTTTCCCAATATATCATTTCATTTCAAGTACCATCACTATCCATCGTAAGTCGTACCTCTGTAGCAAAAACGGGGGTTAAACACTATTAATTCATTCTTCATGTTTCTCAGACCCAGTGAGAGTTTTATGTTTAAAACATGAAGCACTGAATATCATCGGATGGATCTGACCACTTTTAATCTCTAGTAGGTCTATGGCAGTTATATAATCCTTGGAAGAATTATAGGATCAGCTTAACAACAGAACATTGTTGCCCAGATTATTACAGTTGAATTTTGGGCTAAGGTAACCGGAATTGTGTGGTCTTGGGCTTTCCCCGGATAAAATTATGTTGAACAACAAGCCACAGTAAGCGTTTGCAATTATGTTAAATAACAAGCCACAGTAAGCGTTTGCAATCATGTGAATTTTGTTAACTTAGCAACATGTGTTTAGCATGAGAGCAGTCGTTCTCTCAAGTTGTAATTTTCTAAAACTCTCCTCGGACTCAATGGAAACAGGACAATGAGATACATACAAGAATCAATGATTATAGAAGTTCTTACAGTTTTTTCTTTTTGTAAGTTTATCAACACTTAAAGGTGCAGAACTAACAATATTTTTATCAGTGTTTAATGATTCACAATTGACACCAACTTTTAAATATTGAAATAAATATCCAATAATACGATAAACTGAAAGGAAACTGTTTTAGCGCAGATACCTCACATTATATTTGTCAGTTTCATCAGTTTGGTTGTCCGTTCTCTTTACATAAGATGTAACAGAATTTATCTTCACATAATGCCCTTCAAAAATGAACACAAAGATGTTTTTTTTTTTCAAAAAAAAATAAGTTGAGCAGAATACCCAATTTAAACTTTTACTTGACATGAAAATTGTGCACTTACGAAATTCTTAACAGTACGTTTTTCTCGTTTGACATTTTCCACCATTTTTATTCAAGTTTTATGCAACTTAGAACTCTTTATCTACACTTTTTCTGAAAGTGTTTTATTTAAACAATGGCTAGAAGTAATGGGGCAATAAAAGATTTATCAGTCTTTACATTCCTTTTATTAAAAGTGCAATATCTGGTTACAAAATTGTCATTTTGCGGCTAGCAATTAATTCCCATATGGGGTTCAGATGTTCTTTTTCCCTTTAATGCATTTTCTAATATTTTCTTCACAGAGTAACACATCTTATAAAAAGTGCTTTACGAGCAGATATTATTAATATTTAGTTTTATTTCATCAGCCTTGAAAGAAAATCTGCATTTTAAATTATCCCAGATAAAAATATCTAGATGAATAATATATCAGAGGGTCCTGCAAGAAATTAACTTTTTTCTCGCTTCTCATTCGTTGAAATAAACTTTTAGTTCAAGTAATTGCGCGCAATGCGGTGGCGCTCCATGGTATTAGAACCACATGTGACAACTGTGTTTTTAAAATACAGTAATCTCAAAGCAGCTGAAATAAAATTTTCTACAAGAATTTCCTCGCAATGTGTTATTGCGCGCAGTCAGAATTAAAGCACTAATATACTTGTCTACATTGAGCTAAAATTAATTAAAATAAAATAAATTAACTAATTATGTTTGTTTCAGCAATCTAGAGACTCTTATCAAGAAAAGTATAATCCTTCACCCATTTTGCATAAAGTTTATTGAGTTGGGTCTTATCACAAAGCACGCGTGTTGACTAGAAATTAAAATATGGGTCAGAGAGCAAAAATTCCTAGTCATAGCCGAGATTTGCAACAGAGATCTTCGGTCCATCGTGCCGATGTTACGGCCCCTGAGCTACTGTGCCCTTCTGGCTACAGGGAGAACAAAACGTTAAATTTTAAAGTGGTTTGCTGGAAGCTTGGGCGGAAAAGATGGCATCTTCTAGTTACCTTTTAAACACCTAACCTCTGAAACGAAATGAGTTCGGGGTCTTAGCTTTGGCATCCATTAACTGTCTCCAGTTTGAAAATTTGTAGAAATGTTTCACAAAATTTCACTCACCTGTGTGAATCATCCTCATTTAATATATGCACAGTTGAGGATAATAAGTTTTATGAAGAATCTTTTGAATGGCTCTTCTGGAAATAACAAATATTTGTGCAGTAAGTATGGTAGGGTATTTTGGACTATGCTCTAAAGAAACTTCAACAATTTGTCTTTCCTCATTGTTAATGAGTTGGTATCTTAAGTTCTTTTCAGGGTCGTGGATTGATCCAGCATGTTCAAAGCTTCTGGTAAGATTGGCATTTTTTCGCCAATTGAACGCTCTCTGCAAACTAGCGAGATATCTTATTCCTTTTTTGTTAAAAGATTCTCACAACGAAAACACGCTCTTCAGTGATGCTTTGTTGATATCCACAGTACGCCGTAACCGTGTAAACAATATTCATGAAATAAAACAAGTCAACGCACAATTCATGTTATACCAGTGCTGTTTGTTTTCTCCGCTACTTCTAGGTCACTTTATGTACCTTGAAAACAGTTTTTACCAGCTGTAATGTTCAGTGTGGCTGCTATTTAAAATGCATATACAATATGCGCACTCTCCAAAATATCCAGAAATTTTAAATACATTGACCACAGATAGTGTAGCTTGCAGTCACTCAGAAATGATATAACTGCATAAAACGTTTACGTTTTTAGTAGGCGATCAGTAGTAATTTCTTCGAAGTGTAGGAATATCTGCAAGAAATAAAGCACTGGAATCAGCGAGATATGCGGTTTATGGCGGATAAACGATGTGTAGACATCATAAACATATTTAAATTAACATTTCTGGGTTCCTACTAGTAACAAAAGCGCGTGGGATGTTTTGTCAGTCAAGAAGTTTATGTTCCCAACATAATGACGCATCATGTTGCTTACTTTTGAAAGTTACCTGGATTACATTATCAGTGATGTAGCACTGACAGCCTGCACTCTCGATTGGCACATATTGTGCAAATTATTAATCCAAGTCTAGTAATGGCCCACTAGGAAACATATCGGCATCAAGATAATTCGAAGCAAGCGCGAGTTGTTCCCAAATTCCTGAAAGCATAAGTAGTAGTAGTAGTAGTAGTAATGGACGTTTTGTAACTGCACTATGTTACGCAGTGTTATTTGCACCTTTTCGATGACTGACACATTTCTCATAGTTGGAATGAAATGTAAAAACACATATCCCTAATCGAAACTCCTGTCTACATAATGAAGACACGCCAGTTCGCTTACAAAAAATAATGAAAGGATAACGAGCCCGTCAGAGATCGCAGACATGTATTTTCGTGTATTTATTTGATACACCTAGTTCGTCAGTCAGGTAATTGCGATTTTTTTTTCTCCTTTTTTTTCTGCTTTTTTTTTCCGTGATGAGTAAGTAGAGAAGTCAGGTTGACATAAAGAGCGGTTTTAGTGTTGGTTTTAAGTAAGAAGTGACGACAAACCTGTAAAACATTGTTTTCATTTTTTTTCTTCCCTCATAGTTTGCTACATAAAGATTCTTTGGTTTCTAATTGGTTAATTTTTATTGCTGGCTTAAGCAGAGGTGGTGCATGCATGCTTTGATGTAAATAATTCTTTTAAAAATAGAGCAGTTTACAATTTTGTCACTTCTAGTTCAAAGGATTCTTTTTTAATGGTGTTTAAGACCCGATTTTACTACTGAGGCACCTCAGGCAGTGGACACTTATGATATATGAGATGAAATGCTAAATTGGGAAAGGATTTATTTAGGAAGGAAGCGCTCCAAGCCTAAGTTTAGGGTACCTCCCCGGCATGTGCCATTTATTAGGGCTGAGGAAAACCTGGAAAAAACTTCAGTCAGGGAGGACGGTTCTGGTCGGATTCGAACCCCCGACCACCCTTACGTCGGTCCTGGTGGTGTAGTGGTTACCATACTTGCCTCCTAAACCCAAGAACGCGGGTTTGAACCCGGCCAGGACCGATGACTTTTTTCGGGCGTAAAAATCCTAAGTATGGCTTCCTTCTTAGGGAAGTAAAGCCGTGGGTCCCGTGTCGTACATTTACGGCACGAAATAGAACCTCAAGCCTGAAAGAGAGGCCTCTGAGCAAAATTTGTAGGTCGTTTCACGCCCTGAGTTGAATGGGACGCTGATGACCTGAGATGTTAAAGAGCGTCCATAAATAAATCAATAAAAAAAAACACCCTTACGAGTCCGCGCCTTAATGACCTTGGCCACCCGTGGCGGTAGTTCAGAAGAAGCAAATAAACGTTTACAAATTTATGTTTTGTTCTCTAAGAAGAATTGTTTTAAAGAACAAGATCGTTTTCGATTTCGGTGCTCGTATAAGTTGATATTATGAGAAAAGTAATTCGTTTCTTCTGTGCGCAGCTGTTCGTTGATCTGAAACTTTAATTCTGGTTCTTTTCACGAAAATAGCCACTTTTGCGTTTAGGGATAACCGTAAAACCTTCACAGTGCATCATATTTCAGTCGAATCAAATTTGGCCATGCAACTCATCTGGCCTTCATCTTATTGGCTTAGTATGGCCATGGTATTTAAAAAAACCAAGGCCTCAGGTTCGACAGCAGCTCATCATAAGTGTAAAATAAGCATAAACATCTATTAGAGAAGTAAAAAGATTGTCGGCATTGAAAGATTTCCAACAAGAATTCACCAATGCATGTGGTGGAAAGCACATGACTGATTATAATAAAGTGTAGTTTACGTATGATTAAAATATTGTTGTTAAAACAATTCTTGTAAGTTATAGGACATTTCATGAAGGATATTACTGCGGTCAAGAACATTTTTACACTCTGTATTTTTGATGTCATCTTTCTCAATTCTGAAATAAACCATTTTCCTATGGCACTGAGAATTGCTGTAAACATTTTTATGATGATTAAAATGGAAATAAAATATTAATAATTTATATTTATTTAGGCCTCATAATTGTTTGAAATTCATTCAAAAGATTCAGGTCAGAAACATTATATTGCCGATAACAACAAAGTAGAATTAAGTAACAGGGAATTTCAATTTAATTACGAATTTGGCTATGAAACAGCCACCACTGGTGAGGGAGAGAATATTTATCTGGTTAAATCCCTGCAATAATCATTACAATATATTGAGCAACTGCAAGGAACATATTAAAACTAAAAGATGAGACATGCACAGTATAATAATGCTCGTGCATCTTGACAGTGCCTGCATTCACACTGCAGTTAAAGAACAAATTATTTTATTTAGGTAAAATGTTCTTAACATCCCTAAAGCGTTTTTCCTGCGTTACTTTGAGCAGAATATTTAAATCTTTGCCAAAGCAAGAAACAGTTTCCATTTTCATTGCGAATATACAGAAAAGTAGCTCAAGGTTAGGGGCATTCATACTATTTTACTTTCATAAGGGAATGATAATATACTCTGCACACGTTTGAATACAATGCATGCTCTCTTGTTCAACCCTGTGCTTTCGACGATAGATGTTACTCAAGAATAGACAAAGTTATTCACATTTTGGTGCGAGGAAAATAAAAGAGACAAATATCTATAATAAGCTATGTTCGAACTTGAACGTTACCAATTTGTAAATTATTTTGGACCACTACCCATAAAAAACCAGTGAATGACCTAAGTTAGTATTCATTTAAAATTATGTACTAAATACCGTGTCATTAATTATAGAAATACTAGAGCGATTAGAGTGACAGTTTAATAAATTCTAATGTGCTTAACAACTACACTCATCCATGTCACGCAAGGAGATGCTGGAACTGTCTGGTTTCATTTTCCACACATTTCTGGAATCATCTTATGAACTACCCATTAATGCTCTAAACTCTCTTGGAGAAATTAAATTTATCTTTTGAAGAATGTTATACTTCATTTCCTCACATTTCTGATATCGTCTTATGAATTATCTCTTTCAGAAATGTTTAGCTTTTAACGGATGTCACCCTTTAGTTGTCTAAAGTGAGTGGACAGTATTGTTTATGAATCTTTTTAAATGTTGGAACCATAACCTAGAAATTTCTCCTCAAATAATCTCCTATTAGCACGAGCGAACTCGGTATAGATATAGGAATCATAAATAAACTTGTTGAATAGAATGATTAGGCCTAGTAATTTTATAATTAGTATTCCTAGCAGCCTTTACTCTGAGCCATTTCTTTCGTTGTTCAGATGAGTGGCGTGAAACTCAAGGCCGACGTAGTAGTTCGGTAAACACCTCCCAACACGATTCGTGTAACCCAACTGACCTTGTGCAATGACTTATTGGCCGATGTAGTTTCCACAGGCGAATCCGTCTACAAATAATTGGATGGCCCGTTAATTGTTGCAGAAAATATTAAATGAACACTCCGAGAGCTACTGGATCTAATTTATGAACGTTCTTGCCACCTCATAAGCTTATTGCTAGGTTGCTGGCTCAAAGACAGCTAAACACGTGACACACTAGATGAAGATCCTTAGTGGATTTGCTCAGGTTTCTGTGCATTGATTTTTTCAGGCCACGGAACGATAGTCTGTATACAAGTAGCAGTCATGTCCGTTAGTAAGGTAAATAAGTCATACTTCATCTGCATGGTCTAGTGATAGCGTTTGCGACTACTAACTCGGAGGTCCTGGTTCGAATCCCGACAGGTCAAGCTGTCAGGGTAAGGTTTCTTTTAGAGTTTCTCCAAACTCTGAGAAGCTGAATGCAGATAATTTAAGGCACCAAGGACTCCGAGCTCATTTGTGCCATCATTAAATCATTTAATTCGTTCATATGTTTAAGGATCCCCTTGTGCACCATATCTATATCACTTTCACCAACATCTCCAATGAGGTGGGTTCAGTCCCGGCCTGGGTCGATGGAATTTTTAGGCGTAAACATCTTAAGTATGATTTCCTTTGGTAGGGGAGTAAAGCCCAGGGTCACAAATCCTAGATTTACTACATGAAAAAACCCGAAGCCTGAAAGAAGAGGCCTCTGAGCAAAATTTGTTGGCAGTTTCACACTCTGATTGAATGGAACGCTGATGACCTGAGATGTTAAAGAGCGTCCATAAATAAAACAAATCAACAACTCTTAAGAAATCCCGGTCTCACACGTCCGCTACAATACCGCCATGCCAGGAGGAATGCGCATTGAAACAAATAATCATCATTCATTGGGTTTCAAAGAGCCGAGTAACCTTGTTAATAGTTCATTGTTACCAATTCGCTTTAAGCAGCATGGTGATGAATACCAAAAGCCAGTAAGACACGGCACTATAGATAGAAAACAAAATAGGGTAGATACACGCCTGCTTAAAACAAGAACACGCGAGATTAATCTACCCTTAATGAATTAATAGGGCTAAATTTATAGACTATTTATTAGCAAAACAAATGGTGCCCATACCAAAAATGCTTATATTTTTAAGAATTGTTATTTCTTGTATAATATATATATGCTTTGTTGCAGTCCATATAATGTTCATGGGTTTGATTTTATTTGCTTCAAAATATACATATAAGTGATACGCAAATTATATCATCCATGCTGACTAGCAATCATCCATCAACAGCCGGGACCCTTTTCTAGGAAAGAGAGGCCCAAACAAATGGATAGACTGCCTCAAACGAGAAACCCTTCTTTATCCTCGCGTTAGTTTCAGATTACAACTGGTCATTTAATTGCAACAAATTAATTCTGAAATGCATCTTGTGTATAGTTATGCAACTTTTTAAGATTGAAATATGCAATCTCGCATTAAAATGTGGGGATGTGTAAGCTGTATAAAGTGACATACCACATTCAGCTAAACGCAGCCAAAACGAACACAACAAATGGTACAAGAAAAATAGGCTGGCAGCCAAGATGACGATGGCACTGCGTGTCAGTAGCAGAACAAAAGAACATGTGGTCCACAAGCTTAACCTTGAACACTATGACGCTGCGGGGAGGGGACGAAAAACCTAAGTTGCTCTACTACGCCAGGGGCCGAAACCTTTTCCTAAGGGTTGAAGTTATGCTTTAGCTGACCAAGCAGAATTAATAAAAATAACATCATTGGGAAACATAAAGTTAAATTATTAGCCTTCGATTCTCCACCTTTACTGCAAACCAACGAAAGGGAATTACCTTCTCTAGAATTCGTGATTATCACTGCTATGGAAAAAAAAAAAAAAAAGAAAGAAAGAAAATACAGCCAGGGGTGGCCGAGGTCGTTAAGGCGCGGACTCGTGAGGGGGAGGTCTGGGGTTCGAATCCCGCCAGTACCGTCCTCCCTGACTTAGGGTTTTTCCTGGGTTTTCTCAGTTCTCATAACTGGCAAATGCCGGGGAGGTACCCTAAAATTAGCCCTGGAACGTTCCCTTCCTTAAAAAAAAATCCTTTCCCAATATATCATTTCATTCCATGTATCATCAGTGTTCACCGCCTGTGGTGCCTCAGTAGTAAAAATGGGCGTTAAACACCATTAAAAAAACTGCTATGAAACGATAGCACCCAAAGAATGGCATCAAGCAGTGATTTGTACATTACCGTTCATTACTATTTCGTTGCGACTCTTCTGAAATTATGTAAATACATTTGTATTGCGTTTTCGATTTATTATTTTATTGGAATTGATTTTTACTATTCATATATTTTATAACATTAATAAGAATACTAGAGTAAAATAGTAATACTACAGATTATGCACTATGCCACGGCCTTTTTACTATCACATATGCCATTGCTACTATCGATACATACATCCTGTCATATAATAATAATAATAATAATAATAATAATAATAGAACCGTAGTAATTTTATTATAATTGTATATAAAAAGCCTTAAATTGAACTTCGTTGAAACATTTAACTAAAAAGGGGAAAACCCATACGGATGTTGCAATGATCATAAAAGTTTTCCCTCGCAATGATGGATGCCACTGTTATGCAGACGTCTTCTTACGGCAACAACGCTGCAATTAAGATGAACAGAAGAAAAGCTTGATGAAATAGCTAATCTATTAGAAAATTCTCCTCGAAAATCTTTGACACAATTAGCTCAGTAGGTTGCTGTATCCGTCGGAAGTGCACATAAATCGTGATGGCGCTGAAACAAAATATTCGGGAAAGGGAATTGCGGCGAATACCTCAAAATCTTTTCAAAAGCATTCAGTTATTTCTGACAGCGGAGGGGAGGCATTTTATGTATCTCTACTATGACGACGAATACAATATTAATTACTATGTACTAATAATAAATAACGAAAGAAACATGAGAGTTCCAACCTACAATATTATTTCCCTCGGCAGGCGAGGAAGCCACTACACAGCAACTTTCCTTCGGTAAAACCAATTTCCGATTGCGTAACGGAATGAGCAGGTGTAAATTTGGCACTTTATTCACAGATTTTTGCACTCATTGTACTAAAGGCATTATTTTCTCATTAAGTTAATTATTTGAAACCAGATTTAACTAACTATTTTTTTAATTCTTAATAAATTCTTAAAATTAACGCTTTTGTCGTAGTTTACATGAAAAGGAAGCTTCATGAACCATTCTCTCGCCTCAGTACCACAATCCACTGCAGCAACAATACTCCGTCTTCATTCTGTCTCAAGAAAAATAAATTGCAAACTCCTCTTTAGAATTCAATAAGCCTTATTAACTTACCAATATGACTATTTCTGTTTTATTGAATATTTGGAGTGAATGATTTGAGGATGATTTTAATAGACGTGGGGTTATTTCTTAATCAGATTTGTTGATTGTTGATTAGGATTATTTACGGACGCTCTTTAACATTTCAAATTATCAGTGTCCCATTCAACTCAGAGCGTGAAACGGTCGATACATTTTGCTCAGAGGCCTCTTCTTTCAGACATGAGGTTCTTTTTCTTACTGTAAATCTACGACCGGGACCCACGATTTTACTTCCCTTCCGAAGACTCTGGCCGGGATTGAACCCGCGATCTTGAGTTTACGAAGCAACTTGGTTTCCACTACACCATTAGCACCAACTTCTTAGAGAGAAAATTGCTAACACTTCAGTAGAAGAAAGGGATTTGCAGAAAAAACCACAGCTGTCAATGATAGAAATGACAGCATTCTCTGACTCCAGTACTGATTGCATATCTTTTTCAACATTTATATATTGATTTCGTTTATTTACGTACGCTGTTTTATCACCTTAGGTCATTGGTGACCCATTCAATTCCGGGCGTGAAACGGCCGAAATATTTGCTCAGAGGTCCCTTTTTTCACGCTTGAGGTTCTTTTTCGTGCCGTAAATGTACGACACGGGAACCACGGCTTTACTTCCCTTCCGAAGGAAGCCATACTTAGGATTTTTATGCCCGAAAAATACTTTGGTTCTGGCTGGGATCAAACCCGCTATCTTGGATTTAGGAGGCAAGTATGGTTACCTCTACACCAGCAGGACCGACATTTAAAAATAAACATATGCATACAAGTAACTACAGAAACTATGTAGAATTTGTCTAACCCATCACATTACAAGAAGACTGAAAGAGAGAGACAGAGAGAGAAAACGCAGACATGAACATACTTTTTTAAGCCTGGCAGAGCTGGGCTAGTTGTGTGACACGAGCATATTAATATAATTTACGGCTGCTTAGAAAGGGGGACGTTTAATAGCTTTCCTGCAGCTTGTGTAATCCTATAGTGCACTTTATGAGCTTGGTCTATAAAACTCATCCCTTTCCCTTTACTTTTCGACTTTGGTTTGTGCGTGTTAGTGCGTCTGTCACATGTGAAAGCTTGACGGCTGCAGAACCGGATGACTACAAGAAAGAAACGAGGAGGGTGCAAGTCATATTTCCATCGTGAATATTTTCATACAGCACAAGGGTCCGACTGGGTTCCTATTGTGGATCAAGAGTTTTGATTCCATTACGCACAATTTCTATATGTACTGTTACGCACAAGGGAACGCTCTTGACATAAATTGCTCGTAAAATGCAGAATTTGCGACCATGCTTCTTTTGCCCCAGGGTAAAATAGCTACGTAATAAACAAGGAGTACACGATTTCTTCTGGAAAGCACACAATTAGATACGGATAGCGAACTGCTCCAATGGAATAACGCAAAAAAAAAAAAAAAAAAAAAAAAAATCACGGTTGCCAAATCCGGCTTTTGCAGCTTCCCTGAAACAACCATGTTGCTTTGAAACAGCCCGGACTGGAAAATGGTCATGCTGCAGGGCCCTGTTTCATAAAAGTATGGTTTAATTCTTTATAAGTGTATGGATTTGCAATTTGTAGTCATTAATAAAATTCTATTCCACAAAGGTTTCTTCTACACTTGAAATTTACAACTCCATGCTTACCGCCACGGGTGGCCCAGGTCGTGAGCGGGACGTCTGGAGTTCGATTCCAACTAGGACCGTCATCCCTGACTGAGATATTTTCCCCAGGTTTTCTTCAGTCCTCAAAAATCGCAAATGCCTGGAAAGTACCCTAAACATAGGCCTGGAACGCTTCCTTTCTTTTAAAAAAATCCTTTCATGTGATGTATTGGTAATGTCCACCGCCTGTGGTGCCTCAGTAGTAAAAACAGGCGTTAAACACAATTAAAAATGAATACATAATGAGAAACTCTAAAACTAACACATGTACAACTGATTTTTTGTTGTTCTGTTCCACAGAAGTATTAGTCAGACACTGATAATTTGTACAAATTCCAATACAAGTGTAGAAATATTGGTAACTTCAAATACTAGTTCAAAAGATATTATCTTTTTAATGATTTTGGGTGTCAGTGGACCCAAATGTGCTAAGTATTAGCAAAAGTGGTGATAATAATGAATAGGAATGTGTATAAAGAAAGAACAAGTTAGTATTTGTGTACAATGAAAAAGTTAGGTTAAGTGCAATTAAAGTAGGGCTTATGACTGATATTGGCCTTTCCTGTTTCCAATGCATATTTCAGACAAGCCCCTTAGTTTATGTATGTTTAAGGCTCTTGCTACATGCCATGGAAATAATTTCTTTTCCTTCTGCATTCTCTTATTAAATAACCTCTTTTACAATGTTTCCCTAATTTTTTCTTACAATGAGAACGTGAGTGTAAAGTAATAAAAACAAATAAATAAATATAAATGATAAAATGGACTAATAAAATAAATAACCGAGAGCAATCGGAAAGCTCAGTTCCTCTGCCATTTCTCGACGACTGAAATGAATTCCCTTAAATGTAGCAGTGGAACCGTCGTCTGTGCTAAATATTTATAAATGCATCATAAATTATTTAAATTGTCATTATATCTGATAAAAATACAACCCATTTAGCAGGAATGACAATAATCCGCTCTATACATTAAAACTCCCTAAAGAGCGGACACAACTGTTCCTCCGTCTTTCTTTCATAAGACGTAACTTTATCTTTTTACTGATACTTTACCAGTGTTGTATATATTTCGTGGAGCACAAAGTTATAAGACCACACTTTGCAAGAACTTGTGCCAATACACTTGTATGTATCAGAGCATACTTTTGTGAAATAGGGCCCAGGACATCAAGAAAACACAACTATGCGTGAGAACAAATTTTTTCTTTTGTCACCTTTAAAATCAATAAACAGGAAACTTTTGGAAAACTTTTCTTAATTTGTACCGTAACATAAGGGGAAAATATGAATTCCAAAAGTGTAATCCATTAAACAGTGAGAGCTACCTGAAAGCTTTCGCACGGTCTTTAGGAATACATAAACAGAAATAAGAAATCAGTAATTAATTATAGGATACTAACCTCTTATAATAATTGAGAATTAATATCTAGGGGTCAAATATACATTTTATAAATACCAATTTTTAATATTGAATATAAAAACAGAGAAATAAAAAGTTTAATGCACATGTTTCAAAATATGAAATTCAAGCTAAGAAGCTGACGGTTCACATAATCTGAAATAAAGAAACAAAATAAGTGAAAGGAGGGTATATGACGTGCTAAGTTTTTTGTTACAGTGTAAGAACATTAAAAATAACAAAATAATCAATTATGGTTGCATTAGTACACAGTATTTTGTTATATAGGCAGAAGTATAGACGTTGAACGAAAAACCAAAAAAAAAAAAAAAAAAAAAAAAAAAATTAGCTACAGAATGTGTTTTTGAAGGGCAGCAAGGAAATCGACTCTGGATAACATTTAATATTCGTGCAGTATAAAAACTATGGACATAAAAAGAATGCTCTTGGCACGAGACAAGAAAGAACATTAAAATAGTTTGGACATATAAAAAGAATGATAATTAAAACACCAAAAGAAATTATAGAATTGTCAAAAAAAAAAAACAAGAGAACAATGGATAGATGATGTAAGAAGTCGACAAATGAATGACTGAAGAAGAAGAACACACCTTACACTACAGCTTATTAATTTCAATAAACTTGTTAATATATATGCAATCAGCGATTAAATCAATCCAGATGCTTTATTATGCAGAGTTTCAGCTGAAACTGTATGTTCGCATGCACTTATCAGCCTATGTAACTTAGGCATCCGCGTTGTTCCGTGTACTACTATCAACCACACGTGGGCATCATGGTCGTTTTGCTAGATAAACCTGCTGTATACAATTCAATTCGTTGATGATACTTAAAGTGATAATATAGATGCTACGGCCCCAAGGGTGGAAATAACGCTTGAAAAACATGCTGCGAATGTAGCATTAAAGAAGCTAGATTTGTGACTCATCAAATTAACTATTGCAGAGGTGCAATATGCCCTTGCCCGCCAAAAAATACTGGTAGTAAACAAGATTTACTACAACCTGCAAAACCACAAAAATAAAAGAAATGCTTTTAAAACTGCGACATAAAATTTTGCAGAAATAGTAGAAATAAACGAAAGACTGTATTTGCTGCAACAGTCAAATAGAGATGTTGAGAAGTTGATCTGATGAGGTAAGTGACAGTAAGAAACCATTGCTAGTATCCATCAGCATAAAGAAGAGACCTCAATGCAGTAGACAACATTGACAATAAACATTTTTATTGGTTAACATCAGTCCAAACATGAGTGCTTTGGTTACGTACACAATAAGACAGAGAGCTCGTGAATTGTGTACGTTTTATCTTTCATCGCTACCGGCGGGTGTGCCAGAAGAAGAATATTTGTCCAGCAATGTAAGGGAAGAAGGTTCGCCACCATCACATTCTGGAGTCTGTATTTGCATATTTTTGGGAATACCAGAAAAAATATTAAGATAATTGCAAAGAGGGGTCAGAAACAATTTTATAAAATTCCTCAGTGTCATGAAGTGCCACCTGACTTGCATCTAATAGGGAAAGATTTTACCTTGCAAGATAGCAATTCTAAACAGTAATTAGATACTGATTGAAGTATTTTTCATCTAAGAAAACCAGAGAATGTTGAAATATAAAGCTTAGCTGTTTCGAAGTTCCGGTGAATGTAGCTATGCAGGAAATGCATTTAAAATGTAGATCATCTGTAGGAAGTTTTTCAAAATGTATGGAAGGGCACATATCAGGAATGTAAATAGTACATTTGTTCTTTAACTAATGTTTCAAAAGCAGTAAGTTGCAAGTTCATTTTAGCAAACCATATGTACACTATCTTCAGCAATGCATTCTTAACTTTCGAAGTAAACGAACAATTTTACTTTAAGAGATATAACAGCAATAGTTAGAGAACACCTAGCAGATAATGTACCTTAAAAAGAGTGTCATATGTTTCATTGCTATAATGACGCATTTAAATTAACACCCCTTTTCTCGGAACTCTGAATGAAGTTAATGTTGCAATAGTGAAAAACTGCAAGTGAGGTTGATGAGGGTGTAGAATGCAATGCTAATTATGATATTTGGGCTTATTGTTACAAAAATGTAATATTAAATACTTAAAAGGTAAATTATCAACGGTATATTACCAATAATAAAAAATGAACAAACTACGGAACACTCAATTTTCTTGCAACTATTGCAGTAATAGAAACAAAAGTTTAAATTGTGATGAAAACTGCCCAGTGTTTTCTTATGAAAAATCTTTTTTAATATTTTTCTTCTTTAGCTTAATTAATCGACACTAAGTATCTCTGTAGGCCCTGGTGGTGTAGTGGTAATCATACTTGCCTTCTAAACCCCAAGATCGCGGGTTCAAACCCCGCCAGGATCGATGGATTTTTTCGGGCGTAAAATTCCTAAGTATGGTTTTCTTCGGAAGGGAAGTACAGCCGTGGGTCCCGTGTCGTACATTTACGGCACAATAAAGAACCTCAAGCCTGAAAGAAGAGGCCTCTGAGCAAAACTTGTCGGCCGTTTCACGCCCTGAATAGAATGGGACGCTGATGACCTGAGGTGTTAAAGAGCGTCCGTAAATAAAACAAATCAACTAAGTATCTCTAAATGAACTGATTTAATGTGACTAAATGTAGTTTCTTTCATGTGTCAAATGTCAATTCTTACGCGGCCCAAAATAATAATGCGTAAAGAAACTATAAAATAAACAAAATTAAACTCAGTATACGATCAGCAATTCATATCATAAATATTGTTGTTTAGGAACCGAGAATACTTTCTGCCTATTATTGAAGCCAATTTTTTCCTTTATACATGTTCCATCTCCATATGGAAATATTCGGAAGTTAAAGGAAAAAGGAGACAAATTATTTTCTAAATTTAAGGAGTACATACATGGGGTTAATCAACGACACCGAAATATATTCACTGTATACAGAAAAGTATATGAATTTCTGAACACCAAATTGCAATTACTTCAACACACTATAACTTTGACATTTTATTATGACCTTAGGTTTCCTATCTCAAATGACTTGTCTAAGATCCCTCTATATGGGTGCAAGTATTTTGAGTTTGTTCATTAACACTCTGCATTTCAGAAACTATTAAAACTAGGGAAATGAAATTGTGTACTTAACATATGATCTTTCTTAATACAAATAAGCACATACTTTGAGAATATATACTTGTTAATGATAGAAATAATATCTTCAATTTGTCATTACTTCTCAAAATTTATAATAAATATATTTTTATAAGTTGGTCTTAGTATTCATTGTTTTTGGCGTATTTTGCTTTTAAATATATTGCATTAATGGGCAACTTTTCTTATATGCAGTGTGAATAATATTAGAGTTAAATGTACGTAAATATTAAAATATGCACATTTAATGAAAACAATAATAACGATTACGTTTGTGTTAGTTCCCCCCCCTATATTTAATATACAACACCTCATATTTAAGATTATCAGAGTACTCTTCAACATTCAGCTTCCTTTTGGCCCCTGGGTTTATTATTTGGGTGATTTTCAGTATTTTATTCATCTCCGTTTCAGTTTTTCTCACTCGCAGCTACACCTTAAAGAATATTTTTAGTATTTCTACTTATATACATAAATGTTCTAAACCTTGAACTTTGAGCAACTCATTTTCGCTGAAAGTAATCTCTGCACCTAATACTCCCGCTGTAAACGGTAAAAAAAACCTGAACGTTATGCTACGAACAAAGATTTATGCCCAAAGTAAAGCTGCAGGACTTCATTAAAAGTCTATTATTATAAAGACTAAATAGTCACAGAACAGGTACAAATATCTACATATAGTATATATATAGTATATATATATATTTTATATATATATATATAAAATTTAAGAAGAAAACAATAAAATGTGATTGTGCCAAAGTTACGCTTCCTGACGGCTTTATTACTTCTTCATCCCCTTGAGAGAGCGCTGAAAACAACCTTGACCTCCAGTAGCGTAAAAAAAGAGACTTCCTAAAACAGAACATTCTTTCCCGTCGAATCTCAAAACTATCTGATTTCGGTGTCTATTCAAGCGTTTACTAGCACACGTTAAGAGCCTCCATTAAAGTTAAAAGTGTAAGTTATTTAACTAAACCTTATTGATATCACTTTGATTTTACTTTTGTTATATCTTTTCTCTAATGTAAACTGCGCTTTGAGAATGTTAATTATGACACGTATTCAATATTAGGAAGATAGGTGAGCCCATTGTGCACTAATATTGGAAATGAGCTATGCTGTAGAAGTCTGGCCATGCATCTCCAATATGAAGAATGACTGAAAACCATGTTTAAGCTACTTATAAAATACTCGCTTTAATGATAGAGCACATTTAAATGTTAAATGTTATAATTTTAATTTATGTTAGTGGTTAAAAAGTTTGCTAAAGTTTCAGAATTAATTTTAAATCTTAACTGCTCTAAGACCATATTAATTGCTGTTAAATAATTGTGCATGATTTTCGTAATGCACAAACTTTGCGAAAACTTAGCATACATGAATCCTTCTTGATAATTCTATTAAAAACAATTTAAATGTTTTGTTTGTAGGGCGATAGTCGAAAGAGTCGGTTTCCATGGACGTTAAGGGAACTGGTTTGTGTATAAGTTCTTGAATTGGAACGAACAAAAGCCAACGTTTTCTGATGTTTGAATGCGACCACTAATTGCGGCTCTGCTCCGAAGTTGCTGCTTGTAGTATTTTCCCCTTGAAGAAAGTATCTGGCTATTTACGGCATATATTACAAAAGTCAAACGCACAACTCCGGATAAGAACAGAGGAAACGCTTTAATGGTGGATGAAAGAATGACATTCTTAAGCTATTTACAAAAATTGCCATTCAACTGCTTGCAAATGAGCTTGGGAAAGTATAAGATACCGTGCATTTGGTCGATGTTAGTACTAAAACGGTGCATTACATGAACCAAATGTGCTCCACATAGCTGAAAGGCGGTTGGAAACAAAGGAATAGGAAATACCCCGCATCTCACTGAAACACTAAGGATTTAATTGCTTTAAAAACGACTAAGGATATAATCAAAACAGCGTACTCAAGGCGAGGAAAGCAGTTCCGCTTTCGTGCAATATCACCAGAGATCTACATTAAATATTTTCAGGACTGAGAAAATCCCCAGATCAATTTTCATGCATTCAATTTACCTCATCTGGGTATAAAACAAACATGCTATATATTATTTGAGTAACAGTCGGGAATGATGAGTTCAATCAGTTCACCGGTAATGATCAGTCAATAACAAGAACTTTAGAAATATGCAAGAAAACAGCAGTATAGTACAAATAAAAACGTATCAACATACATAATCTTCAACTTAGTATCATCGTTGCAAACAATTGGGTCATCCATCCTGCTTTCCACGTCCTCATATCTTAACTCATAGTTGAGAAGTGTCTGTTGTGGAGTTCTTAAAGAGTTTGGCATTTTTAAGGAAAATGTAAATTTAAAAATAAGAACAATTAAGGACTGATTAAGAATAATACGAGGGAACCAAGCACTTCTTCAAGCAGTTTGTCTGAGGGAGCAAATAAGGGAAGGGTGGGATATGGGTTGGGCATTAAATATAAAGAAGATTTTAGACAAAATTAGATTGGGGCATATGTATTTTGTAAAGGGGATAGAAAATTACGCGCAGTAGCTGGAAGATAATTAACAGACGTGCGGAATATATTTACTGAAACTCAATGCGCAGAAAAGGTATCGCTTAGCCTGTAGCAAAAATAGATCAGGTGTGATGGTTTATTTAAATATCTGTGGGAGAGAAGAAAGAAATGCTCTCTAATGACTCAGATTAGGGGCTTGGAAAGGAAACAAAATAAAGAATTTGCCCCTTGTGCTGAAAAAGCATTACCCGGAGGCATATTCAGAAAGAGTACAGCGAAACAGAGTTTTTCAGAAATGAACATTTACCATCACAATTTCCGAATTCCAACAGAATTTTGAACGTCTGCTTGGAAGTGTTGGGGCATGAGAGATTCACACACAAATCGGAAATATTTCTAGCGAAGACCGGACAAAGAAGATTAATGGCTAAGAGAAGAGAGCGGAGTTGAGGATAATGGTGAGTAAAGGGAAGTAGGGTTCTACGCATGTTTGTATATATGTGTATGAAATTATTTAAACAAAATTACGATGTAAGTATATCGGTGTGTTTGTGTGTGTGTGTGTGTGTATGCACGGTAATTATAGCAATTAATGTTATCTGTTTTGGGTATTGTATATATTGATTGTTCAAAGGACGGTATGAGCATGTACGTTCGTAATGTCCATGCGACAGATATACTTACATTTGTGTACGTGTAAACCTGCCAATATAAAAGTTCATTACTATGAAGCTGTCCCTGGCTCCGCGTCGATTACAAAGTAATTGAAATAATTAATATTTGTAATTTTAGAATCACAACTCAGTAATTATGAGCAAGTATGTTGAGTATTTTCTTTCAGAGGAGGAACTTTAATGACATAACTCGTACTCGTATATGTAGAATTAGTATTGTATAGTGTTTAAATGTGTTCATAAAGTGTAATTTTGAAAATATTTAAGAAATAGCAAGTAGTAATATAGCAATGTAAGGAAAAACTGACGTGTTTCTCCGAGCACAGTAAGAATTGGCAAAAGTCAGACAATGCCAAGTTAATCCCTTCTGGTATGCAGCTAGATTTGGAAATGCCCATGCCTTAGGTAGAGACACCAGTTGGTTCGGTGGCAAAGTAAAACAGTCATTGACAGTAACGTATGAAATCTGTATAAATTCATCTTATTGACGTATAGCGGAGCATTTGGCTGGACCAAAATTGTCCAACTAATAAAAATGAAATTCAGGGAGTTAAGCACTGAACTATGAGTGATGTTAAAACAAAACTGGCGGGAATATTTCGCGCCGTTGCCCGTGGTCAGCGTCATTTTGTATCGTGTATAAAAGGGATAGATTTTGCCCAAAAGTGGGACAGTTTCCGAAGCTTCCGCGCCCAGATACGTGCGGATGCCATTGCCCGGAGATCAGCGGAAGAGCGGCCTAAGTACCAAATACCAGTTCCTGCGACAACGGAGCTTGAGTGTCAATCACCACGCTAATTACCGACACAATATCATTGAGCTGCATTAAGAATTCTGTTAAATTAACAGTCCTTTTGCACTCGGTTAACGCAATAAACTTACGTGTTTGCCTAGATTACCTTGTCTGTGGTTCGACGTGAGACATAAGATGACTTAAATATTCATGTTAAGGAGAATAAAAGATATCAGTGACTAAACAACCAAGCTTTATTTATTGTCTTCTTAAGCATCGAAATCCCTTTCACTCAGTCCCGGCTTGCTCACAGCCGCCAAAATTCAGCGAAATGCCCTTGAGAGAGTTTCATCGAAAAAGAGTGGGGTGGTGGAGAAACCTGCAATAAGTGGGCTTAAATTATTTACCGCAGCAATCTTATAGCCCAATTGCCATCCCCCACCAATTAAAGACTCCATCAACTACTGGTTGTCCTTGCCTGCGTCTTTAGTTGGATGCAGGTCTCTATTACTCTGTTACTCACATTTTGATCAACTGTGTTCTTTGCGCTTCTGGAATTTAAAAATGTGCTTTTCTGTTCAAATCATACTTCAAACAGAATTTCTTTCACCGTTCCCGAAAATGTAAGTTTATTTTAACATATTCTGCTACTAGACGGCTCTATAAAAGTAGCGTTTATCTATAGGTTAAACCTTTTGAAAAAAAGGATCCACTGAAAGCAAAACAAATAAAATCACACACGATTTGTGGAATCGTGTGTGTAGTTTTTTATTTTAAGTTGTGTTTATTTATCTATTACACGATAAAGAGTACTAACAGAAGTTAAATTAAAGGGAGTATGAAGCCCTTATTTTAACAATGTTAAATTAACTGAGATCATGTTTCTACTATGGAAGAAGCATTAGAGCTACAACAATGAAATTTAAATAGCTTATTATCTGTATATTGAAAGAGAATTATTTGATTTTAAGCACCGGCACTGGCAAGAGAAACAGTATTTCTGGTCGGTCATTTAAATATTCATGTAATATATATAGTACACATTATATTATATTTTATATATTTAACAAATAGTGTAAATATTAAGTGTACACACACACACACACACACACACATATATATATATATATATATATATATATATTCTAATGTATCATTTTAGAGTATTGATTTATTGATCATAATGTTCTTGGGTCACTAGAGGCGCCGTTTTCTCCCGCAGCATGACATCATTTGGATTTAAGCGAGTCATTCATATATGTTTTTGAATTTTTGAAGTGCCGTGGGGGCGTGCGATTTCTTGTGAAACCCTTTGGCGTCAGCAAAATACTGACATGCGTATGGGTCTCATCGCTAAAGTAGAAAGTTTATTGTAGATGGTGGGTTCGTGTAGAAAGTCTGCATTTCAAATACATTCGCGGAACATGTACATATACAAGCTTTCATGTAAATAATATTCCACACGCGCAGTGTTTTGAATTCCGTCGACAGCTAGCTGTGCGACACCCCCTGATACGCCCATCCGCCGAGAGCGAGTGCATAGCACGATTCGTGGCAAATGCCACAGTCCGCTGCAGAGTAGCGTGGAGTACAGACGTAACAGTTGACTGCGTTTCGTTTTGTGCTATTCGGTTTTTGTCAGTTTCTTCTTAGTTAAATTTTTTCCTCACATTTCCTTTGCGACACTTTCATAGTTGTCTAGCCAATTTTAATTATGAACAAGATCATACGAGTAAACAATTTGAAAGCTGCCTTCGATAAAAGTAAGCCTCGGCCTACGCCATTAGATATACTTCTCTGGTTGGATACCACCCTACATATAGCCGAGGATCTATTGGACACACTTCAATTAATTGGTAAGCAAAATGCAGTATTTATCAAGTTACACAGTAGTGTGATTTTCGAACAGTTGTTAAATGTACATCAGGGCACAACTCCCTTTGTAACTGAAGACGGATCTGTGACTTCCGTAACAATTAGTGATGCCAGTGCAGAATATACCCATGCCCGTGTGTGTTTAATTTACCCCCGGAATTATCAAATGATAAAATACGCCAAGGATTACAGGTATACGGGTCTGTAATTAAAATTGAAAATGAACATTGGTCTCTCGTCTATAAGTATCGGGTGCAAAATGGAATTCGTTCTATTCAAATTGATTTGAAAAAACCTATTCCATCTAATTTGATGATTGCTGGTCACGAGGCTTACATTAGTTACGCAAGGCAACCACCTACGTGTAATACGTGTAGAGAAACCACTCATTTCCGTGATCCTTGTCCTTACAAGAAATTTACTTGAAAGATCCCACAAGTTCCTCGTCCAACATTAATGAGTGAACTATTCTCTCAGGAAAATATTATTACTCCTGAGGAAACTTCTGCTTCCAGCCCCATTCAACCTGACCAGCAGGCAGACGCTCTCCTCCCTTCCGAGCCCTCTCAACAGCCCGCCTCTCCCTTGGAACCTATGAATCCGACCTTGCTGTTGTCGCCACGGCATGGCATATCTCCCTTATCCCCACCTGCTAGTAACACTGACAGGTAGCTACTGCGCCATTGTATGAAGAGGAGATAAACATAGGACCAAATGCAAAGAAACAAAAAGCACGCGAAAGATCCCAATCTACGGCGACACCTTAGCATGACTTGGATGCTCTGACTTTACTCAATAATAAACCAGCGATTTTACCCCGACATCCGCGATTACAGGGTGGCTTGTCTTCTAAACGTCATGTTAACAGTGACAAAGCTGGGAAATCTCTCATTTATCTGAAAGTCCTACTGAGCCTATGTCGGAGGACACGCCTCATGCAACCTTAGAACTCCCGCTTGGAGAATAATTTCTTACTACTGTCCTCTAGCTGTTTATTCTTTTAATTGTTCTTGGACTAACTTGCTCCTCTTTAGGTCGCAGGCATATAAAATTCTTACCCTGAATATTAGTAATATCCAAACTCCTGAACAATTTCGTCTTCTTGCAAAAACTTTTCATTCCCTGGATATTGACATTGCTCTTCTTCAGGAGGTAAATTCTCCGTTTATAACTCGCTTATATGGATATAATGCTGAAAATAATACTGATTTTGTTACCTGTGGTACTGCCATATTGCTTAAAGATCACTTGCAATATACGGATGTGCGTATGACTGCAAATTTTAGGGGTATCAGCCTTATCCTAGGGAATCTCAATATTATCAATGTGTATGGTCCTTCTGGCACCTATATGCGGAAGGAAAGACAAAAATCTTTTGCTGAAGAAGTAGCTTCTTTGATTTCTAATTCTCCTCATGTGTTGTTAGGTGGCGATTTTAATACTGTTTTATCTCCTAAAGATTACACAGGGGTTTACTTGCCTTGTCCTGCCTTTGTAGATTTAGTTCATCCACTTTAGTTACGCGATGCATGGGAAGTCGTGAATCGTGATCGTCCGCTTTACACATTTCAACGCATTCTCTCGGGAGCACGACTCGATCGCATTTATGTTGATCGCGCTCTTTGTATTAGTACTGTGGATATATGTCCGACAGAGCTTTCTGATCATTGTGGATATCTTACTTCCATTACACTACCTGCGTCCTCTTCATCATATGGTCGGGGTTACTGGAAGCTTTGTGCAGATTCTTTCTGACAAAGATGTTCAGGAACTCTTTGCAGAGCGATGGCGATGTTGGACTTATCAGTAACGATTTTACTCTATCAAACTGGAATAGTGGCTTGTCATCAAAACAAAGATAAAACGGTTTCTTCAATATTTGTTTGGTGATAAATACCGCAGAAAACAATGTTATCGACAGTTTCTTTATGGAGTATTGCGAAATTTGTACAGTCGCCCTGTGGTTGATACACATTGTAGTATTGAGATAAAAAGAATTAAAGCTCGGATTCTTAAACTTCAACTGGACGATTTGAGGGGCACTCAGGTGCGTTCCCGAGCTACGTTCATTCATATGGAATCTCCGTCCATATATCATGTCCGTGAACAACGGCGTGCCAAGTGTTAATATATTCATAGCATTCACAATGGCTCACATGGTTCTGTAAGTAGCCAAATGGATATCCGTTCTGTTGTGTTTGAATATTTTCAGAAGCTATATTCTGATATCACACCTGACGAACTCCTTGGTACAGATGAAATTACGGTTCCAACCTCTTCTGGGCGCAGTGATAATATTCCTCCTTTTACCATGGCGGAACTGGAAGCAACTTTAGTTGCTTGTCCTCGAAATAAATCACCTGGAGTAGATGGACTACCTGTAGAATTTTACTCTGCATTTTGGACGTTGCTAAAGGATGAACTTCTTGCAATTTTCACTGAGCTACTGTGTACCACCTTGATTCCCCCTGCGTTTGTCCATGGTATATTGGTCCTTGTACCTAAATGTAGCCATCCCAATATTTCACAGGACTTTCGTCCTTTAACAATGCTCAATACTGATTATAAAATGTTCTTGCGATGTATTAAATATCGCTTATCCCCAATGATTGCTGATATTATTGCACCGGTACAACAGTCTATTCGACGTGGAGGCAACATACTTTATGCCCTGTGTGCTCTTCGTGACGCTTTTAGCGACACCCATATTTCGCGGGTTGGGAAACTTTTGATCTCCTTGGACTTTGACCATGCATTTGACCGGGTGAAACATAGTTATTTAATTAAAACTATGATGCACTTAGGAATCCCTGATACATACGGCTACCTCATTCGCAATATATTAAAAGCAGCTACTTCCAAAATTTTAGTGAACGGCTATTTCACTCATTTCTTTCCTATGAGAGCGTCTGTCAGACAGGGCTGTGCGATGGCTATGCACTTGTTTGTGATGTCCATTGAACCTCTCCTAAGGAAATTACAACAGTGCCTTCGTTCTGATGGTCACTCTCTTATTAGAGCATTTGCTGATGTCGGTCCTGGTGGTGTAGTGGTTACCATACTTGCCTCCTACACTCAAGATCTCGATTTATCTGCCGTTTCACGCCCTGAGTTGAATGGGACGCTGATGACCTGAGATGTTAAAGATGTCCATAAATAAATCAATAAAAAAATCATTTGCTGATGATGTCACTTTGCTGATCTCACGTGGTTCTCTTCTTCCTCATATTCACGAAATTGTAAATAATTATTGTAGCGATTCTGGAGCGACCCTCAATGTGAATAAATCAAGATATATGCTCGTTGGCTCTACTTCTATAGTTCCACCTTCGTGGATATCTATGGCTTCGGTCGTTAAAATATTGGGTATTACGTTTTTATCCACGCTACAGGCGATGATTCAATATAATTGGAACTGTGTTATTAACAGTGTTCGTAAAGTTCTTCAAGAGCATCAATTTCGTTCCCTTAATTTGTTACAACGTGTTCAATTTGTTAATATATTCTCACTATACAAGTATGGTTTGTGAGCCAGGTTCTGCCGTTACCATCCATCTTTGGCGCTAAGTTGAAATCAGCTACAGGATGGTTTATGTGGAAAGATTTTTCGTTACGCGTACCTAGAAATCAACTCACACTTCCAACCTCTGAAGATCTAAATGCCATTGATCCACAGGCGAAGGCTTATTGTCTGTTTCTCCGGACAAACTGGGCACACCTAGGAGACTATGGCAATTCTTATAGTCATCAGTTTCTTACCCAGTGGTTGTCGGAACACCGTCTTAAGAATCGACCAGATCTTCGAGGGTTGCCGATTCAGGTACCCTAGGTTAAGAATCTACTTTAGTTAATCGCATACTGTCTAATCGACCTACATGGCCAACCACCGAAGACCAGAGACTTGTATGCTGCCTGGTTATTTCAATTGCCGGCTTCCAAAGTAGCTCTTCAACACCCAGTATACAACTGGCGCCGAATCTGGTCGAACATTCCACATCCTGCATCAACACTTACCAACGGAGTGTCTGATACCCACTGGTGAATAATATCTTCCCTACAAATGAGCGTCTACATCGTATTGGAATGAACATATCTCCTAACTGTGATGCTTGCGGCCTTCAAGATACAATACTCCATCGTTTAGAATGTGGCGCTGCAGCATCAGCATGGCGGAGGGTGCAGGCCAAGATCCTCCGGATCCTGGACGTCTCTGAGAAATATTTTGAACCCCATTATTTGACATTTCCAGTATTTAGTTGGTCCTCAGTAGCTCAACGAATGGCAGTGTGCGATATATTGGACGATATTTATTTGAGTTTGAAGATTTAATTAAAAAAAAACAGTAGGAGCACCACTCAGCCGCTGCATCGCGCCGGCAGCCGTGGAAGAGGCTGTATATGTACATGTGCAACATTTATTATGATGTTTCTTAATTTAACTTGATTATTAAAATATCATTGTTAAAATGTTTAGAATCAAAACTTACAAATTCTCATAGATGGAAAATAAATGTAAAAACTACTAACATAAAAATAAAAAAAAGGCGGAATAGTTTTTTACGAGAAAGTCCTGTAGTAATTAACAGGCCGGTGACAAACGCGCTGGGAAGTCCATCAGACTAAGACTAGATTGCGACTACCGTCTCCGCAGTGAAGTAAATATAATCAAATTCAAAGTATGTAAATGTTATAATATCGAATGAAGTTATTCTCAAAAACACCAAATGTTACAGAAGAACATTACGATCAATAAATCACTGAATATACGATGTTACGTTGTGTGATTATTAACACAACTGTATCCTCCTCCAGTCCTGTTGAGCAGGGCTCAACAAAAAAGCGAGAAATACCCGAGATTTCGTTGCGGCTGAGACAATCATCATCATCATCATCATCATCATCATCATCATCATCATCAAGGCAGTTTCAAAATTGGCGCTCAATCTGGGGCCCACAATACTAAACCGATTTAGAAATCGATGCGGAACCCGCGGCAAACAATCGTTACCAAACCTCTTCAAAATTAGGCGCTCAGCGTGGAGCCAAGTAATTTCCCAAAAGCGCTTCAGATGTGAATGATTTTTTAAAAATTGTAGCTTATTTTTTGTGATAAAATATTTACACATACTTCTATAATTACTGCGCTATGACATTCTCTTAACAATTATGCTTCAATGATGTTGATTTGATTTATTTACGGACACTGTTTAACATTTCAAGTCAGAGTCCCATTCAATTCAGGGCATGAAACGGGCAATAAAGTTTGCTCAGAGGCCTTTCTTTCCGGCTTGAGGTTCTTTTTCGTGCCGTAAATCTACGATATGGGACCCACGACTTTACTTCCCTTCCGAAGGAAGCCATACTTAGAATTTTTACGCCCGAAAAAATCCATTGATCCTGGCCGGGATTGAACCCGCGATCTTGGGCTTAGGGGGCAAGGGTAGTTACCACTTCAGCAGTGTCATTGTTATATCTAGAAACTCCACTGATGAACAGGTATAAAGGTATAAAAATATAGGCGTGTAGGAAAATACAGCTTTGAAAAAATTGTGATCAAAGAAAAAAAACTGTCAAAAACTCCCTCATAGCTCCAACCTGAAAACTAATGCATGCCTGCATCATAGTCATATCTGTTCAAATTATTTACGCCAGAATATTTTACAGCAAAAGCAAAATTTCCTCTACAGGATTGTAAAAACCAGAACCATTAGTTCAATTGTTTAAATATATATTTTTGAACTGGATGGTGTAACATTCAGGGTTTTTAATCTACGCAGATGTTTTCTTTTAATTATTATTCAAGCTATTTCTAGGTTAGCTGACAATAAAATTTACATCACAATATTTATAAAAACCCAAAATTTATTGTAATTCAATTTTTGAAAAATGTCCAACAATTCCAACGTCTTCTGTGATGAGGCAAGTGCTTATTTTCATTGTAATTATAACTAACTTGATTATAAAGTTAGTGCTTTCAGCTACCAAGATATTTCATCCGATTCTAAGGAGTTAGAGCTCTGGCTGCCGCTGCCAGATCCATCGCGCGGCTGGTTACCTTGAGGAATGAGAGATTCTGTATTAGTAACACGTACACCTAGTTTTAGTGTAGTATTTTTAAGGCAATTAGAGGTTGATTGACATGCTAGGACCCGTTTGCGAACCACACTAAATGGCCTATATAAAGTGCGCGAAGCTAGAAGCAATTTACTTTGTGGTTAGTGTTAGGTCACCAACTAGTGTAATTGTAAATCATATGTAATATGTTTCCATTTATATATATATATATATATATATATATATATATATATATATACCTTTCTTATCAATTTTATAATATTGTTTATTTTTATTATTAATTTTCCTCTTTGTAATTGTGTATCATACTTAGGCATGTACGGTCTACGATCCATGCATAAAATATATTCGTAATATGTATATACATTTTATAATAGATGTTTTCATTCAGATGATAAACGGATCGATCCAATGAACTATGGACCAACCGACGGAGTTTTTCAACTGAGCGTGTGCAAATGTATTTTTCGCCGTTAACACAAAATAATGCTAGCTTCTGACTCTCGGCGTAGATATGACAGTGGTTAGGTTCAATTTAGTCATTTCGATGGTGTAATTTGTTCTGTATTTAATCGCTAAGTGAATTATGATTCAGTAAATGTTTTCTACTGCACAACATGTATTTATTTATGATACATATGTGTTAGTTATCTCAGCTAGTCAAGTTCTAGGGCTATTTGAAGAAATATTCGCGAGTATATAAAGCTCCAGGCTCTTCAACAATCCATTGTCTTTATAATAAAATACAGGCTATGGAGAGTGCTCAGTCTAGGAAACCAAACAAACAGCGTCGGGCTCTCATCGAAAGAACATTAGATGCCATTGATCACCATTTGGAGACTCCCTCCCCCCAAAAATCATTTTGATACCGAATTCACGACAAACAGGAATTTCATATGGCTCGGTGTACATAGGTACTAAATTATTAAAGCTAAAACCATATAAAAGTAAATATAGCATACACGAATAGAGCCCCCCCCTTTTTTTAGAGAATTTACCCAAAGGGAGTATGCTTTCACATTTATACAAGATACTGCCAGCTCATATGGCGAAAATTTCGTTGACAGAGACCAAACCCTTTGTGACTTTTAACTCTGTAGTGAGTAGTGTTTAACGCCCGTTTTTACTACTGAGGCACCACAGGCGGTGGACACTGATGATACATGCGATGAAATGATAAATTGAGAAAGGATATTTTTAAGGAAGGAAGCGTTCCAGGCCTAAGTTTAGGGTATCTCCCCGGCATTTACCAGTTATGAGGACTGAGGAAAACCTGGAATAAAACCCCAGTCAGGAGGGACGGTCGAATTCGAACCCCAGACCTCCCGCTCACGAGTACGCGCCTTAACGACCTCGGCCATCCGTGGCGGTCTTTTAACTCTGGGATAAATGAAAAATACGTATAGAAGACAAACCCACATACCTGAAAGAGTTAAACAAATTATCCACTAATAAATAACCAATATTCCTCAACATGAATTACAACAAACAATGGATATATTTTTAAAGTGGTGCGAAAAATGTAAGGACATCGATAGTGGCCAGTTTCAACACCACCTTTAATAAAGTTGGTAAGTAAAACAGTTGAGGAAACTCTGCCTTAGCTCCATTCTACGATATACGCGTAGGTGTCAACAAATTGCGCTCTCGCTTATAGGCAAAACACTGCAAGTTGGTTCATAGTTCATTGGGTCGCTCTGTATCAGTAATCTATGGAACAAAAATTTATCGCATCAGTACTGCGCTTCTTTCTCTGCTATTTCATTTTAAACTTTATCATTCTTGTGTTGTACTTATCTTATTATAGTCCGTTTTTAGTTGCATAGCATGTCGTCCGTCCCTCATCCATGGCTGACATTGATTTAAGGAATAAATTTAGGAAGACGTAAATAGAACTGGAACTTTATAGCTATGTATCCAACTTGGAAAATTTGAGTTAGTGGTAAAAGGATAACGAGTAAATGCGAGAAATAGGAAAAAGCAAATAAACGAAGCAAAATCATGACGGTAGAAGAAAAACGGAAACAAGAGACACCGAAAATAAATATATGTATCAATTTGGAGGTCCTTGCAACGTGATTCTATTTTGTTCCGTGATGACTGATGAGGAAACCTTTACCACAGTAAACAAATACATAAAAACCGGATGCTATTTTCTTACATTTGAATATGCACTACTCGCTTTGTAGCTGGCATGTTCTGTGAGCGCTTGCATTGTGCTATGCTGACATGGCGCTTTTCTCATCTTTTTTTTTTTCTTCAAGAAACCAGCTCATTTATTTACCGACTGTAAAGAGTGGGATTTTTGGATATGAACGAGACTGGTTACGAAAAAAAATATACCATGTGTCATGTTTTAATGAAAGCATATTATTTATTTATTTTTAAATTTTACATTTGCAACTATATTTCTTGATATTATCACGATAATTTAAGAATAGCTAAAACAACTGTTCCATGCACGTGTTTAGTGAAATTTGTGTGCAAGTTATAAGTGTAATTTTTAAAGGGACATTAAAGATACTTATGGCACACATCTTGTTACTTTCTGCATAAAAAATCTGGAACTGCTAAAATTTCTGAGTGGTCTGCTAATACTTTGTAATTGATTGATTGTTAATTATATTGCAATAGTTATGGAATTCAGAAATAACCAGTTTTATATTGACCAAAGTCATTTAAAATATTTAGATACAGCTTGTTTTTTCTTTATAAAACAAATATGCTTGATCTCAAATATTTTACATTACGAACCTTTTGGTATTCTGTGCTCTTCAGTACTTCCTGAAATGTTATACAGTGAGGTTATTTGAGTTATGGGGTACCTGAGCACAGGTGCTTTATTGGGAAGTGCAGCCGCTGTCACTGGAAAAAGGTAGATAGGAGTCGCCACGCACATAGTTATTTTATTTTAATATTTATGTTTTACTGAAAGCGAAAATGACACTGTATTTCAAACTAATGACAATAATAAGCACTAACCTATGTTATAAGAAATGTTTAAATGATGCCCCTTGGCCGCAATCTTTTGCCGGCATCTGAATTGAACTTTTCTGCATTTCTGTTAACAATTCTTCCATAAGAATATGGCGGTTAGGAACACGTTTCTTGTCATTGGGAGATGTTGTCTCTCGCAACTTTTTAACAAGTTGAAAAACTGTTTCTCTACTTAGAACACGATTGCCAGAACATTTGCCATTGCCTTGCCACTTTTCTTCAAGAATCAGTTTTCACATATGTATCGTTCATAAAGTCCCGTTCTACGTGATTATTTTTATGTATTGGCATTACTATCGATGAACAATCAACACACAATGACACATAATACATGCAGCAAATAACACACGAACGCACAATCACTCGGTGACAAACCTTCCTGAAAGTAACAAGCTGTTAACTGCACATGTATTACACAGTCTTGTCATAGCCGCGATCTGCCGATCCTTAACTCAAATAATCTTATTGTATTTTGGTAACAGGTTTCCAAAAATCCCATTTTGAAACATACTTATTTGTAGACATGAATCTTGAGAAATCGTACTCTGTTAAATAGTTCTACAAGTGCTCAAGCGTAAAGGAATGCTTTCTACTAAATCACTTATTAATCGCTGCCTATATTGGTTAAATCGTTTTTAATGTTTCAAGCGTTTGTAAATACTCAAGGTTCAATAGACAAGTGTTATTTAATATCTACCGGGCGGCCTACGAAACCCCGGTCTGACCACGGCGAACCAACCTGGAGTAGAGATGTGAAAACCTGGGAAAATGCGTAAGCTTTTTCGTTATTTTTCTTTAAAGGCAGACCATTTAATTTCTTTTTTAGAAAAGTTTACATACAACAGCACAAGCGTCCATTAAGACATACTATCTTATGAACTCTCTTTATGTATAAGTGGTTTAAATGTACATGTCGAAAACGCGGATACAGTGACATTCCTCTATTAGATACAGTGCTCTATCTGCTGGTCTTATATTTGCATTGAGACACGTACACAAGCGGTGCTCGTTCATCATAAGCACTGGAATGAAAACACCGTTGCAAATTGTTTATTTTCTTTCAGTTCCATTCTTCTCTATGTGTATTATTTCTAGAGTGCTAAAAACACACAAATTCCCATTTTTATTAATGTTTCCTTATCTTATCAAACAAATAAGAATGTGTTCTAATATTTCCAAGAGGAAAATTTCAAATTTTACATTTTCGTATCTGTCTGCTTGAGCGTGCATACATATAGCGGAATCGGTTTTTTTGTAAACCACCCGCTACTTACAACGATACCAAGATTGCACAGGAATCTCATTAGATAGGTGAAACATGAAAAATATGTAAATATTTTCATACCATTTTTTACGCAATATAAAATTGTATTGGTGTTAATGCTTCGAAATTTTGGTTCTCAAGAATTATGGAATATATTAGTGACATATTCCTAACTAGTAATACTGGAATAAGGCTTTAAATTCTTGAATATATCATTCATTTGAATGATCAGTATTAAGGATGTCACCGTAGCGAAGAAAGGTGACAAGCAATAAGGAGCGCGTTGGCGTTAACATTTCCTGGTAAAGTTGAGTTTTTTTCATCCATAACTACCGGCTCGCTTTGTAAGGGGAATGTAAATTAAAGTAATTAAAGTAATGAGTCATCACAGGCGGTGGGCACTGATAATATACGTGACGAAGTGATGAATTGCGAATTTTAATGAAGAAAACGTTCCAGGCCTAAGTTTAGGGTACCTCCTCGGCATTTGTCATTTATGAATAATGAGGAAAACCTGAAAAAATCCTCAGTCAGGGAGGACGGTCCTGGCTGGAATCTATCCCCAAACCTCTCGCTCACGCATTCGCGCCTTAACCACCTCGGCAACCCGTGGATACTTCTTGCTGATAGCACCGAAGTGTTAAAGATAGGGATTTTCATCAGGGTTTATACTCCTGCTTTAATAAACACCCATGTTATAGAGTATGATTTGAAATGCGAATAGTTGAAACTATCAAAGGACACATTGACTTTGCAAGTTGTATTATCATTATTATCGTCATTGATATTGTTTGGTCACTGTTAGATGTG
The DNA here is from genome assembly GCA_030762175.1 of Metallyticus violacea. Taxonomy (NCBI): domain Eukaryota; kingdom Metazoa; phylum Arthropoda; class Insecta; order Mantodea; family Metallyticidae; genus Metallyticus; species Metallyticus violacea. Next base: position 73,398,425 of record CM060846.1, on the reverse strand, counting down.
TTGTTTTCCAAATATATATAAGTGTTCATCATTATCTCTATCGTAATATCTAAATCATTTTTGACACCTACACTTTCTCCAGCAGGTAACCACTCAGTTTTACTGGTACACTCTCTAAGACCTTACACTTATAGACTATGGGGGATTTTGTTTCCTATTTAAAGGTTGCTCATATCAATTTGTATGCGTTATATGATAAAGGAGAAATTGAAAAACCAAATGCTCACAAGTTTCAGCCATTTCATCAATGAATAATTTATTTGTGTTTCATGGGAAGAACTGACTTCATTGAAACATCTAAGCAGAGACACCACAAAAGTCAACAATGTTCTTTTTGCCTGTAGATATTGGTAATTTGAACGAGTAGAAGTGGCATTTTAAAGTACAATTACATGCTTTTTGTCTTGAGGCAGATTCATTGAAATACGTTTTTTAAATACTGGCTAGTCATATCATTATCACCGCCTGCCTTTCCGTCATAAATAATTCTGACATAGAGAAGGAAGGCATTTGGCAACCGTTTCGTTAATTTCAGTTTGCAAAACTCCAGCGAGATCAGTTAAAAGTCCTGATGCATAGTTCAGCAGGTCAATGGTTAGATTCCGCGTTGCCGCCATTATTTTATTACGTGGACTTGCGGCACTAAAGCGCTTCACTATTTAAAACGTAGGTACCACACATTAAACAGCAGAATTTGGTACTCACCCTCATAACAGTAGATGCTGGGAATATTGCCCAATTTCTGCGACACACAATCCACATTCTTAGGAAACTATCACTGTCAAACATCAGTTCCCCATCACGAATTAATCTTACTTAGTTTCGAATGTTTAAATTCTCCAGTTTGTGAGGGTTAGTTGTATATACTCTTATTTTTCAATGCCCCCCAAAGTAAAAATAATAAACCGTAACATCTGGGTAATGAGGCCATAAATCAAAGTCAATAATTCTGTGATCAAATATTTAGCTGAATTCCGTAATGGATTGGTGAGCAGTTTTCAATTACACTGGGCAACAAAAAAATAATTTTTGAATGTTTCGAGCACTTCATGAGGCAATTCCTACTAATTTTGGGTTGAGAAAAACAAACATGACAATGAAAAAAATTTTATTAGCTCTAGTTTCTATGATATACACATATTAACGGATTGAGAGAAAAGGATACATTTTAATTACATACATACTAACAACAATGAAAGTGCATTTGATTTTTTTAACTGGTAATTACATGCTAAGAGTTCTAAATTGCTGGAAAAATACTTCGCAGATAGTCGTGTCTGAAGAGAATCATGTGGTGGCCTATTGACTTCGTCGTCTTTTAGCTTGCCTCTTGTGATGGAGTTCCGCAGAATCCCTATACAAAGACCAACAGTAATCATATACATAAGAAGCAGCAATGCTTTGTGTAACCCAGTTGCATTCCTAAGAGTATGGCAATGACTTTTACATCACCACAGATTTTCCATTTGTATTCATGATATTTAATTGAGTCTAAGAGAGCTTTCATATTTGCATATGTCGCCTTCATGTGAACAGGATGACCAACAGGAATAGATGAAAGAAGGTTCCCGTTGTGAAGTAACACAGCTTTCAAACTAAGCTTGGAGGAGTCTATGAATAGCCTCCATTCAGTTGGATCATGGTTCAAATTCAAAGACTTCATCAAGCCATTAATGTCGCAGTAAACAATATGATTATTTTTCTTCTCAAAAAAGGGAAGCAGTTCCATGTGACGTTTTCTGTACTGTGAGATTCTCACATCACTTTGGAGAAGATTCCATTGGTGTAGTCCAGACCCAAGAAATTCTGCCTTCTCCTTTGACAGGCCAAGGTCTCTAATGAGATCACTCAATTCCGTTTGACTCAGTCTGTGCGGTTTATCATCTTTTCCCTCAAAATCAGGGTCATGGGATGTAGAAGGCTTGTTTGGTTCTTCTTGTTCCACACTGTCTTCATCTTCTACTTCAAACACACAATTTTCGGGTGGAGTAGGAACTGGTAAACTATCCGAATGTGGAATGGGTCGAATAGCAGATGGAAGATTCGGGTACTGAACTGTTCTTCTTTTCTTCATAGACAATCCTGCCTTTATAGGTGGAGTCAGGCAGAAATAGCAGTCATCTGTATGGTTTGTAGGCTCCCGCCAAATCATAGGCACAGCGAAAGCCATGCATCGCTTCTTCTTTTTCAGCCATTCTCGCAGTGTAACTGAACATGCGTTGCAACATATATGTGGAGCCCATGACTTATCCTGGTCCCCTACATTCATACCGAAATAATACTGATAGGCAGTCTTTACAAGAGGCGTCAGATTGCGTTTCTGTGAGGAAAATATTATTTCACCACAAATATAACAAATGTTATTCACCATATTTACACATTTTCGTGGCATTTTCACAAATTTTACACTAAAAAGCACTCGCGAACCAGAAATTTTGCATTAATTTGAGTAGAAACTACATTTAATTCACAGTAACAGCAACAGTATCTATGTTTATGACTTACAAATAGCTGAAGAGCATTTGTGTTTTGTTATTTGACAGGTGTGCCAACTCCCAAAAAAATTCCCCCAAATTTAAAATCGTCACTCTAAAAAATGAAATGTCACTTTATCTTCAAAACAAGAGCTAATCTATCATTTTTACAGTGGTTTTTGAATTCAGCAGATGGAAATATATGTAAATTCACTATTTTTAAGCCCGAAACATTTTCATTGTTGCCCAGTGTTATCTTTCTGTCATTTACCGAACGGTTTCTGCAAAAACTTTAAACACTCTTTATGTCGAACCGAACTGGCAGTGAATTTACGGCTATATGCATGTCCTGTTCTGCCAGACGACTTTCTGTGTCTGATATATGTTTTGAAGATGAATATACGGAATGCAGTGAATATCTCACCATTCCATAGCACTACTACGCTATTTAATGAAATCTCACTCTAGACTGCACAGCACAATAATCCAACTCTGTCGACATCCCGCTCGAAAGAGAGAATGGCGCGCGGAGAGTCTCAGCGATTTGAGGGAATAGGTCCGCTGGTGGGCTCATCTATTCACTTGGTTTTGGCGCCATCGTTCAATCCCTTATTATTGTAGGTGTCAAACCACGTTTCATAAACATAGATGAAACCCAAACGAAATTTGTAGCGCGAATATAAACTTTTGGAAGGTTCTATAATTACTTTCCTCTTATTCATTAGACGAAAATTTAAACTGACTAACTAATCAGTTCTTGCAATGTTGTTCTCTTGTGAAGATCTTTTTGAAGTGCAAGAGAGTTCTTGTTAAGCTGGGGTACTCCTTTGCAATAAAATTTTCGTACATAAATCCACTTTCTTTTTCATTTGTTCGTTTCTGGGGTTTTATGAGGCCACGTTTCACTATTTTATTTATCATTGATCTCATAAGTTTTAAAGATTTCTGTTTCTGCTATTCTTTTACTTGTGTTATTGACATACTGGTTTTTGTGACCGCTTGCTTAGGGTAAATACACATTAGTCTTTTGTCTTTCTATTATTTCCACTAGTGTCTGGTGCGCTTACATTGTCTTCAGGAATGATATACTAGACTAACATTTTTCCAAGGAAGCCAAATTTTGGCTCGCCTTTGTCGCCACTCTCTGAGAATTCAGTTACTAAGTATGTTATTGTTTTGAAAGTTCTAGCTTTGTTTTCTTGTCACTGTCCTGTGCAGCCTGTCTTTTGTCAGCATTCCAGAGACAATACGTATTATATCTATGATTTTCCTGAGATAACATCATTCTTTTGTTTAGTTTAAGGTCGTTTGCCGCCCACTCTTGTTATTGAACGTCACGATGACAATGAGAACCTGGGCGCCACAGGTAGATAACCAGAATGAAGATTAAACAGCGTTTTCTTACGATTATGAGTTCTATCTTAGGGAGATGCGATTCTCATATTCATGACATTCAATTTTATTCTCACATGTAATTTATACAATGGCTTACCAACAAGTGCCGATTATGTTTTACTGCGGGAAAGACACTTCGCGTTCCCGTTGATCCAACGAATTATTTTCAAACAAGTCGTAAATGATATCCCAAAACAGAATAAGTTGCCGCTGGTACGCTCAAAAGAACAATTGCTCGCTAGCCAAATTTTGCCCCTATATACTAGTGTCCTAGCTGAGACAAGCGGAGTTCACAATTCTCCTCAAAAAAAAAAAATAAATAAATAAAAATAAAAAACGGTTAAACATTTCATGTTTAATCAACTATTGAAGGGACTTCTGCTAAGTTAGCTCATATGCCGCAAACTTTACGGTTTACAATACATACATTAGAAACAGTAAGTGAGGGGGATCCATTTTCTACTTGGATAGACTGATTCTTGTATCTGGTCACAGTTTAACAGTTAAATTTGCTCTGAATTCTACAACATACAAAGGGCGTGAAATACAAATATGAAACAAAACATAACCAAGCTACTATTTTCACGAAAATACGGTTTTAAGTTACGAAGTAATGACCACATTGAATTAATGGTAAATCTATTCTGCAAGAATCAGATTTACTGCATCAAAACAAATCCAACATATTTTCTGGATGTGCTACAAACGTTCTTGCAGTTAACACATTAAATTCCTCACACTTACATTCCTCTCTTATGTTAAAATAATATTTTCATATATAAATTCACATCGTGTGTATATATGGACATTATTCTTTCACACCAGCAGTGTGTAAGACATAAATTGGAAATAAAGAATCAATCTTGAAAAATTCCGATCTACAGCCTTCCGGACTCACTCTCTACCAACTAAGCTACCACGTCCTCCTCCAAGCACGGAACCACGAACCTGTCTCATAATACCGTCTCTTGAGGAATTAATTTCTTGTAGTACAGACAGCTTAGGGAGGTCTACTTGTATATCGAATAAAATAATGATTAGCAGTAGTAGTAGTAGCAGCAGGAGTACTAGTCGTTTTTGTTGGTGGTGGTGGTGCTGGTGGTGGTGGTGTATCTTGATTGTTAAAAATGCTGTATTACAAACATGTTTTAGGCATGAGTCGTAGACGTACATGCTTAAGTGTGATACAATTAGAAAGAGGAACAAATAATAATAAAAATAAAAAATATTATAAGAATTAGAAGAACGATATTTACAGATATATGAATGGAAAAATATTACATTATTTTCTGCGTTCTAACCAGAAAATAAATTTCTTCTAGCTTTACGCACTTTGGGTACGAAAATACCCAAATTCAACCAATTAGTATGGTTCGCAAACAGGTCCCAGCATGCCATTTGACCTCTAATTGTGTTAAAAAGTTTTCAGGAAACATAGTTTTTTTCAGGTATTCCCAGTGGATACATTTTGCCAGAACATGTACCTATTCCTCACTCCTTCACAAAATGGACAGATTCTCCTACCAGAACTATCAGTTATTTTTGGAGCTTTCCAACTTCCCAGTCTAAACCTGGCCATTCCTTATCTCTGCTTTCTCCCTAGAACAAGTAAATACTTCTCTATACCCCGGGTTAATTTAATTTCATTCGATGGGCTCAAGGAGATTTTTGTGTTATGTTCTACCTCGATTTCCTACCTACTGATATCCTCAACCCTTGTTCTAGCTTCTTCCATACATTTTTATTATTTGCATGCCTCGTTGCCATATTGGACTCAGGCCAATAATCCTCTTTTCACCTCTGGCCCAAAACGTTGGTGTTATATGTTGCATTTGGTGCCTATAGCATTTAGCGCGAAGTGTGTACTGGTTTCCCTGCATTAGTTTAAGTCAGTATTTCACCGCCCTTGTCTTACTATTAACCGTATTACTCCCAAAACGTATTGATTACAGAATAAGCACAGCAGAAACATTTGCTCATTCATTTTATTTGCTTTTTATGCAGAGGGAGTTAAAACAATTTGAACGATTGCGTTTTTTTTTAAATGAATAAAAGTGTCCATAAATGGAAAGATCCTGCAAAATCGTACAGAGTTACACAAATTGTTGATATGCAGAATACACGATTGCCCATTCCAAGGTCGATTATGGCAGTTCGCGCCAGATTTGAACTTCCAAGATGTCCATCCCAAACCAGTGTCTAAAGGGGTGATTAGGTAAGAACAAATTGAGCGGACGGTCTTTGGTCTCCGAAAATTAAGTAGGTTCTAAATCTCTTGACGTTTCGCGAGCGACAATGTATTGTTTGCGCGATGATGTCAAACCTACTATTGCCTCATTTAACGTATTATGTAAAAGGGTCTAATATATACACAATGTCATATCTAACTGAACTGTAATACAGTACTACACAAAACATATATCTTAAACTTTTATTCCAGGGGTAGAGTTAATGGTATGTGCTCGTTATTGCAGGCATCACAATTATCAACATCTGTGTCACAGTCGTCCTTAAAGTTCATAGTAATTAATCGTTACCGAAGACTACTTGGAATTTAGTTCTTGGCACTTAGAAAAGCTAAGCAAGTAGTTTGCACCTTTATTTCCACCAGAAATTGTAAACAGTAAACACAAATTTTCACACTTCGCTTCTTTATCCACTAGATTTACAAAATTATTTCCCAGTCTTACTGATATCCTGCACACAACGAGTAAAAAGACAGGACTGACTGTCAATTTAATAGTGATTTCACTAGTATTACATTGACTATTTTCATGGTGTCCCTCAGTTTAAGGAGCCTGTTTGAAAAACACCGCGTACGTAAACATCACCCGCATTTGAGATATCGAAATAACAAAATGATATAATGGTAAGTTATAGAGTTGCTTGGGAGTAATGTATTTAGGTTACTTCTAAGAACTATTGAGTGTAAAAAGGTAAATATTAATATCTATTAATATTAATTAACAAGAGTATTAAGAGTTGCATAAAGCAAGGTATTTTACGCTAGAATTTTATAATATCAAATATCTATTTTCACAAAAGTGAATACCCTTATCAGAAGTAATATTACAAATTACAATTTAGGAACTTATTATATTACTTTTAAACTTATTCTATTCATGAAATAGTTCCTAAACCCGCATGTAGCTCTTCTCTATTGGCATTACTTACAATCGACATTCTTCTGTTGCATGATGGCTTGACAACTTAAGTATTTATAATACAAATATACAATTATTACAATATTTTAAATCAAGTCTCAGGAAATTGTTTTTAAATGTTTGTTTTATTCCTGAAATAGTCCTAATGAATGTCACTCGAAGCTCTGAGAATTCCAAATAAACAGTGTCACTACGTACGTTAATTTTTTGACAATCTCAGACCCTCTTTCTAATATTACTTGAAATTGAATGTTAAAAATTATATAAACTGCTATACTTACTTATGAATACCTACCTATTCAGAAACCATGAGACTGAAATACACAAAAATAGGCTATTACAATGGCTACTGTTCGATTTACTAATACCAGCTGAGAAAAACAAAACAAAGTTAACAGTTTGCCATTCCGAACTAATTAAATTTTATGTTGGTTAGACAGATATTGTTATATATTTTACAAAATTATTTCATGCTATTTGGCGGAATACGCTAAAGTAATTGTTTGAGTGGATACACATTAAGTTAGTTAAATGTACAATTACTGAAAATATAGAAAAATAGCCAGATGCACGGCAAGGAATTATAGTGAGGGAATAGAGCTGCCTGCACTGACCACATGACAAATGTACTTTGCGTGATAAAAGGGATTGGATAAAATTTTACGATAAATTCACATTGATATTGACCTGTGATTTTGTTTCATTTCACTGGTCGATTTTATGATGACCTCTCATAAGTTAAATAGTAAATTTTGTTCAAAAATCCACAATAAATAATGTGCCTAATAAATGATGGAATGCCTGTCACGTTGGGTAGAAAGTACTATTTTTGACTCTATATATGTTCCAGTCATCCTGGCAGCATGTAGAGCATATACAACAAAAGTTTGCCCTTGAGCTCTAATAACTTTATTTTAACATTCATCAGCGACGACAAATTCTGCCCATATGGGGCAATCCAGCGCCTCCACTACTTATTACCGTTTACGTGGACACGCCTGAGACATCATGGCTCCTGCAATAATATGCACTAAAAGCTTGAGGATTGCGAACTTATTCATAGTACTAGAACCTATGGGAAAAAAAAAAAAAAAAAAAACCGAGCACTCGCATTATGAAAGTACATATTCAAAGCTATTCTCAGTAACTTAACCTTTGTTGCATAATATTTTTCATGTTTTCATGGCTCATATTATTTTTCCTGTGCGGAAAAATAGAAAATTTACTTTCCACATAATATTAAGTGATTTTTATTAGAAGAAAGTTCACATCACTATCATATCCTTAAAGTATTTTGCTAATTTCTCTTAGCTCTACTTGTTCTTAATTCTCCAGTTTATGCTTTACATCATCATCTTGCTTAGCAGCTACTACATATACACATTTAATTTCAATTGGAACTTTCCAATTTATTTCATGGTATTCCTGCTGCAATGAACACCTCACAAAGCAGCTGATAAAACTGTTTTGCCATTTGGTTTTGGCTTGTAAAATGTTGTCAAGGAGCATTTCTTTGTAGGCATTACTTTGTGTGTTTTTCTGCTTGTATGTTGAACCCGTTTAAATGTATATGGCATCTAACCTAGAAAGTTGGGATTATTATGAACTCTTAAGATATTTTTATAATACAATTAAGTTGACAAATAATTCTTAAAAACTGAATTAGAAAAACAAACATTACCCCATGAAATCAAATTATATTTCATAAATATTAAGCATTAAAATGTGCGATAATTTTACACACTTCCCTGTATGGATGACAATGTACGCATCTCAATCGTTCCTTAAGAATGGATAATACTTCATTCATTCTTAAACCGATGACTTTTTGCTGAATCTTACTTTTATCCATTTCTAATTTTTCCATATAACTGTCTTTAACTTATGTAGCACTAATAGGCAACAGGATAGCATCTGGGCACATATTTCTGCCTTTTTCCCGTCAATGCATCCACTAGGTAGGTAAATATGGCTCTGCTATATACCAGAAAACTAAAAAAGCAGCGTTCATTAACAAAAACATATAAATATGCACAAAATATGCATTTAGCACCGAAATATGCACTAACGTCCAAAATATGCACACATAGCAGAAACAAATACCCGTCAGTCATCTTAATTACGTATGAAACATAATTATTAAATTTACTAAAATATACATTTCCAATAAAATACACATTTGCATATATTTCTTATCAATGGTCATGAGACTGCGGCAACCTTTGCTTCCTCTACCTCCATCTTGTGATAGAGGGCTATATTGCACGGGTGCACAGCTTTCCTAAGTGTTCTTACGAGGCTGGGTGGAGACTCCGTTTCAGACTTCCCCAACTTATAAATAAAAATTTCTATGTAGGTAACGGGACCGCCCCCCCCCCTCCCGGGTCAGCTGTCAAACCACTCGTGAAATTTGAACCTGTCATATTCAACTCGCAGAAGAAAACATTCTTGAGAACATCGCTAGCTCGTGCTGCGTAAATGCTTACAAATGCTTCCACGTTGCTTACAGTGGTTGTAAAAATTTACCACCGTTACCGCCAGACTTTTCAGAATGTGCAGCAATGCCCGGAAGTCGATAACTTCACTATCCTCTGACATGGAGTGAAGAGGCTCCTTCCACGTATGCAGCAAAATATTAGAATTAGGGGAATGAGAGACCAAACATAAAGTCAAATAAAAATGTATACATGATTTCATTGATACCATTGGCAAACAAGGAGCAAACATACTGCTATAATTGATAGAGGCAACGCAGGCTGAAACAAAAACAAGAAATCATGCATATCAACACGAATAAGAAGGCAAAATTCTTGGAAACACATTAGAATGAAGAAATAACTGTGTTTCTTTATGCCAAATTTGTAATTTTGTTTTAAGTAATGTAATTTAAAATTAAAAACATTTAATTTTTATAATCTCTTACAGATTTATAAAAATCCATTTTGTGTACTAATTATTAATAATTTTTGAGCCTGACTCAAAGTTTTACTAGTTGTAAGCATGAGCAATATGTTCAAAAACGGTAAAATAACACAATAATAGAAATTTAACACGCAAAAGATGCCAGTTTTTTGTTAACAGTGCATATCCTATTGGTCGCATTTTACTCAGTAATTTATTAAAATTATTTATAGTCACACACACACATATGTGTGTCCTATTGGCTCTGTTTTGGGTTATGAAAGGAACAATCCTGGAGCACTATCAGTGAATATTGTCCTTATTGTGCAATATTGGAGAAGGAATTGAAGCCACCAATATGGAACCATAGCATGAAAAATTTGCCTAACGGATCCTTCCCCTTCATGATAAACGCACGCCCCAAAATGGCCGCTGCAACTCTTGACCATTAGGAGGTTGAGGTTTTAGATCCTACGACATCCCCCTTAAAACCCGGATCTTGCTTCCTGAGATTTTGGAATGTTTGTGCCCCTGGAGGGCGCTTTGAAGGTGAAAGGCTTACAAGTTCTGATGAGGTCAAAGAATTGGTACATATCTGACTGTACAGACAAAAATATTGGTTTTTCTTGTGGAATAAAGAAGCTGGTGCAACGGCGTATTGAAAAGAAGGATGTAACACAAACTTATTTTCATGTAATACATATTACGTTGATTTATCTTTAATTAACATATCCTATTTTCCTAATTAAGTGATAATCACTTGTGTTCCTACGATCCACCCCACTGAAATATAATTATAATGTATTAATAAGCCCAATTATATTATTTTGGCATTGTAAATATTAATATAAATATTATGTATAAATGTGTGTGTCATAAGCTTTAACTTCAATGTAAGAATTGTACAAAAGAGAAACCTCTGTTATGGTAGTTTGGAAAGCCAACAAGAGGGTCATAAAACTATACAATAGGAAAAAAACATAAGAGTCGCTTATAAACCCTTTTTAAAAGGATTGTCATTGCAAGGTTAATAAACTGACGTTTGGGGCTTTGACTCCGACAGGCGTTTACTGTTAGCCTTTAAACTAGCCAATGCCAACAAAACATTTTAAACTTTCAAAAATATGAATAGTACGCGGAGCAGGCGAACTTACCAATGGAAAATAATGTTTGAAATTTTAAAGATAGGTGCGAAGATTGCGCGTGCCTATGTGACTCCGTGGCATCGTTAAAACTAAAGATTACTTGATTTGAATTTAATATATATGGAAGCCTTTGTTCTGCGGGGGAAACAGTTGTAAGTTGGACGTTGTTAAGGCACATAGTTATAAGCTCTACACGCAGCCAGAAAGAAGCATTCCTCAGTGCTCGGTTTGAAGTTTTACACGCGGCGAGACACAAGCAATCTAAGTTCCAGGCGCGATGAGACGCAAATCAGCAGTTCTGAGTTCTCCCAGGCAATTATCCACACACGGCAAAATACACGCAGTTTGCAGTACTCATTATTATTTTGACTTTAATTTTCACGCGCCGTGGCACTCATCTGTCAGTTTCGCACAAGGCAACTAAGTTTATATTCGATGCAGCTAAGTATACCCTGTGCAAAACGCCAGAGGACGCGAAAGAATTTGGACATTATAAAGTAGCAATATGTATGTATTAAGTTCCACCTTGAGCTTATTTCTACTATTGAACTCCTCTTCCAGTCCTGTTCAGTACAAAACAATAAAATACCAGAATTCACCATGAGAAATTGTTGTCATTGAAGCGTGGGCAACAACACCGAAGCGATTAATAATTAAGCTACCAAAACCATTCAAAATTGGCATCAAAGTGAGGCAACTCGACATCGACAACAAATCGCTTCAAAATTGGTGCCCAACCTGGGGTACATAGCCGGAGTCTACTAAACCGCTTCATAATTTGGGCCAACTTGGGGCCGCAAGTAAACAGTCTCATAATTTGGCCCTAACTGTTGGGGCCATACAAAACCGCTTCATAATTTGGCGCACAAGGGTCCGACAACATCAATAGCGACCACAACGCCCAAGATGAATCTTTTTCACACTTTATGATATAGAAATGCACAGTTTTGTTCTTGAATTATTGAGCACTTAACTTATGTTACGGTGTTTAGTGATAGAAAAAACGAAGCGTAAAAAAGTTATGAGAAGATCTGGTTTTCAATATTTATACTTTGATACATCACACGCTAAGAAACATTGCAAAAACTAGGTACAAATTATACTTCCCGGGGTAGAAATAAAGACAAGATATAGACACAGGAGTTGCTTAAAGCAATGGTTATGCAAGTATAAATGCTTAATTTAATTTTAACAAAAAATTGAAGGTTTCCTCAAGAACCTTAGATAGCCTATTGAACTTTTCCGCGTCAAAATAATTAGAATACATATTTTAATATATGCAAATAAAGAATAAACCAGTAGTGCCCTAACGAAACTTATTTTGCGTGATTTTAAGAACTATTTTTAAATATCAGGTCCTTGTTACTACAAAACATGCTAAATAAAATTGAAAAATAAATATGAACAAAAATTACAGCGTAGTAAATTCATTATTACACGAAAAGTTGAATAACAAACAACGTAGTAGTATTTAATATGGTATCGATGTTAGCATGTTACTCAGTCGTGCTACAGAGTTAACAGGTGATATTTTTCACGATCACCATATTTTAAAGCACGGTTTGGAATCGATATACAGAAAAGCTGTAAACTGTAATCAGATTATAATATGCAGACACAGGAAGCTCGCTCTCACGTCTTCTACATGCTGTCCCCTCTTGTCTGATACGATGTGACGTGCAGTCTCATAGTTTATGTGATATTTCTCAGTCTTCATTTGTTTCCCCTCGTCTATAACAAGTTGTTTGTATTGCGCTGCTTGTGTTTACAGTGGCGCTGTCCAGCGATTAATTAAGCTTCTGTAAACTGATGTTTTTTACGTCCCTCACATGTTGCAAGAAAATACAACTTGATGTATCTTCAATACGCTTAGCTTTTGTTTCAAAACGTGCGTATTAAGTCATTTCAAGCTGAGCATGGGATATAAAGAGATAATGGTGAATGGAGCGGATCGCTGTCATCAACTCATTATGCTTAGTTTACGGTTACATTGTTCAGCAAGATTTAGGCTAACAGCTTCCAGCTTATATTACAAGATCGCTTTAAACTCTAGATAAAAGTGTAGAACATTACAATAAACGGTAATCCAATAGTAATTTGTATTTATGGTAAATTAAACATTCCAAGTTTTCTAATTTCTTTGTATGATTTATGTCCATTTGTGAGGTTTTGCTTGCTATTTTAATTTCTTTAGCTAAGTTATACGATTAATTATATTGAAAAATACTGTTTGCATAGTATTCTTTCTTTCGGAACTATTATGTTCTGGGGTTTTGTATTTGTCTTCACATATCTGTATTAAAGGCAAAACAGTTTGTAATTTTTTTTATTTTATTTATTTAAAGTCGCTGCTAATCATCGCTGAACCATTCAATTCAGGGAATTAAACGGCCGATACATTTTGCTCAGGGTTTTTTTTCTTTCGGGCTTGAGGTTCTTTTACTTGCCGTAAATCAACGACGGGGTACCGAAGAACACTTTACTTCCCTTCCGAAGGCCATAATTAGAATTTTACGTCCTAAAATTTCATTCTGAACCATTCAATTCAGGGAATTAAACGGCCGATACATTTTGCTCAGGGGTTTTTCCTTTCGGGCTTGAGGTTCTTTTATATGCCGTAAATCAACGACGCAGTACCGAAGAAGACTTTACTTCCCTTCCGAAGGCCATAATTAGAATTTTACGTCCTAAAAATTCATTGACCCTTGTCGGGTTTGATCCTTCAAACTTGGGTAAAATAGTTTGCAAGTCAACGGCTAGAAGTAAGGACGTTCTTTATAAGTCTTCTTGATGACAATGAATTGTTCCACTAGCAAATATCGAGGGATTAGAAACTTCCTATCTATTCATAAACAGGTAAATAAAGAGATGTATACAGCGTGATCCGAAAATGTTTCACCCCTGCTGCATTTTGCAATCAAAATTTCTTATCAGTAATTTCAAATATTATTAACACTGGTATCACTAGTCAAGACAACAGGCGGAGCAGTTCTCATTCGCGGTATTGCGTTAGCAGCATACACGTAAAGAAATAGTGTTTGGAACTGTGCCGTTTCTCTTTCTCTCTGTACTCCATTAGTCTTTTTCACCATTAAAAGTCAAGTCAGATTTTAAAATGTGTTAATTTCTTAACCTGCACGGTTTAATATTTCGAATTCAGTACACACAAGAAAGTCAGTCCAGCATGCCAATAAAAGAGATCAGTCGAAGTTTGAAATTAGACAGAAACACAGTCAGAATATATGCAAGGAAAGACCATGGCGACGTTACAGACGCTCAAATATGTGGCCCACCAAGAAAACTACCCCTAAAACTGAGGACATGGATATATTAATTAAGTGACAGGAAAAAGAAATGTAAATGTGAAATTAAATTTTTTCTGGTGATCAAAACCAAAATAAGAAAGTGGGCGTGATAAGTCAAGCAATACGTTAAATCTACAGCTTGGGGAGGGGTGGCTTACCAAGAACCAGTAAAGTCTATTCTTACCGCAAAGAATGTTGGAGACCAAATACATTTTTGCAAAATATTGATTGTTGATGGGTTAGCAGAAGATTACTCCAGAGAACGTGCTTATATCCTATTCACAGACGAGAGTCCAGCGGTGCGGAGTCCAAAGCCAACGCGCCAGAACAGATGTATCAGGACTAATAGATTTGAACAGTTTTCTCCTATTGTTACTTCTGGATTCTCGTTGAAAATTGTAATTACTGGAGGCATATCTCGTTACGGTAAGGCAGAATTGCATAAACCCAAACCAAACTGTGGATGGAAAGTACTCCGACAAAAAATTCTACATGTGTACCAGAAAGTCATGGGTGACCCTAGACAATATCCACGTCGTTCACTTGGAATTCTGATGCAGATGGTGCAACAGCACATACCGCTAAATAAACCATGGATGTCACTGGGAAGAACTTCAATGGTGTCTGGACAGATAAGCCACAAAACTCTCCAGATTAAATGTAGGTAATGGAGAATTTGTGAGCTAAACTGTAAGGCAGCGTATTTACCCAAACTAGACCAAACAACAGATAACAACTCATTAAAAGGGTAAAGGAAGATTGGGCATCCATTGTCAAACAGCAACCATGACTTTGGTAGAGAGTTTCCGAAAACGGATTTTGTAGTGCCACAGCAACAATGGAAGTCACACAAAATAGCTAAAATCATAGAAAATCTTCAAGATTTGTATTTTTATGACTCTAAAATAATAAAATGAATATTTTAATAATAATATTTTTTATTTTGAATAGTTATTTTAGGGGCGAGAAACTTACGAACCAACCTGTAAAATATTGGAGGGATATAAGAAATTGTCCGGATTTCAGGAAAGTATTTATAATAACACGGCAGCTCATATACTTTTACTAGTAAAAGTAACAATTTTTTCTGTCTGTTGCTATCTTTGCAGTTTCAACAATGTGCACTTGCGCCAATAATTCACTGTCGCACAATGGAGCTGGTGCGAGAATAATACGGTGCAATATTTTATTACGGTTTTATAACCAGGCACAGTATCTTTAGAGACTTTCACAGGTTTTAGGGGATCTTGCTCCTTCGCGTACAATATTCTTCATTTGGTTTGCTGGGTTTCAGAATGGCCGAACAACTTTTAAAACTAAGAATTTAAAGACTTTCAACGGCATTGACTGCAGAAAACATAGCCCCTGTGGAAAGTATGTGAAAGAGGATCAGAAAATTAGGTATAAACAGTTACCGCATAGTGAGGCACAACAGTTTTTCTCTGGAATGTTTTCAAAAATGTACATGGAAAACGGGTGAACAATTTGGGGACATAGGGCTGCATCTTAATAATGCTGCTGCTCAAACAGCCTAAGCTACACTTAGCCTTCTTTAGAGTATTCCCTTGAAGCTTGCCACCCATCCCCCTTACAGCCCTGATCTGGCACCCCGCTATTTGTTCCTGTTCCCTTCAGTGAAAATTCTAGTGCAGGGGAAACAATTTTCCACCGCAAAAGATGCTGTAGCTGTGGAAGAAGGAAAATATAGCATCATTGAGAACAAAGAGCGGCACCAGTGCTTTTTCATGGTACCGAAGAATGTATGGAAGCAGAGGAAAATACTTTTGGAATACTTTAGAATATAGTTTCAAACTATAATTAATATCTGGCCCTTATGCGGAAAGAGAGGCCTCTGAGCAAAATTTGTCGGCCGTTTCACGCCCTGAGTTGAATGGGACGCTGATGACCTGAGCTGTTAAAGAGCGTCCATAAATAAATCATTCAAAAAAAAAAAATCCCTTATGCGGAATCTTTCTGAGAGTGCCTCGAGTAAGAAACCACATTTTAAATGTACGGCCATTGAAATATATGGCTCCCACACATAAAGCGTACGCATCCTGGAAGAATGAATTGTTGCATTCATTGGCCGGTACTTCTCTAATGAAATCATCCGTAATCTTGAGATCGCTTAAAAACACATGAATCACACAGCATAAGACACATGCACACACAATATATACCAGTCATAATAGAGTCTTTCTGGAGGTGATTCGTGTGCTTAAAATGGTGCAGCATTTGATTGTGAAAGAACGAAATGTTCTTTAAGTTCATACTCTAAGTCTTTGCTTGAATAGGGAATAAATTTGAAAACACAGGTACAGTTTTAGACAAAATATTTTCCCACAGAAGAGTGATTTTAACGGAAGGAAAGCTGCATTAAATCGGAATCATGCTGCAACAGCTGAACATATATAACAGACAAACGTTTCTCCATCTTCTCCAAGAAGTGCAACAAAGTTACTAAATCTACAATCTACAGGTACACGGGTGCTCTTGCTTTGCGAGAAAGTATTTCGGTTCAAAAAGTGCGTTATTATAATGGTTTGTGAATGCAGTTCAATGAAATTGATCCACAGCTCTTTCTTCACAGATGAATTGTGGTTTCAGTTACCGGGCCTGTAAACATACAAATTTTCTTATATTGGTCATCAAGAAAACCATTAATTGTGCATGACCCCCCTTCATTATGAACAGGAAGGTGGTGTCTTGTGTGTGATACATACAAGAATAATATATCCAATATATTTTTTAATGAGGCAATAAATGCGAATCGGCATAAAACGCTAATCTAAACTCCATTTATTCAGCAGTTGACAGAAGACAAAAATTTTCCTAATAGAATTTTGTAATCGCACATATGGCTCAAGAATCACTAAGTATAATAAGTGAGATGATAATGTAATAATATTGGTTTGTGGTCCTCGCGTTCTCCCAATTTAAATAAATGTGATTTTTATTTATGGGGTAGTTTTAAAAGATAAAGGGCTTCGAACGAATCTCTACGCATTAAAGAAATCGAAACTAAAATTTAACAGATTTTAGTTCATGAGCTTAGCCAAGTACATGCTAACGTTTTCTAATGATATTGAGCCTGTATTCAAGGGGAGGGAAGCCTTAAACATCCACTCTCAGGTAAGGACTATAATCCGCTGTGCTTCCGACAATAGGAAGCTCAACCTGTTAGGATCTCTCAATGACAAGAAACTTGTTCCGAACCTCCGATTTCTTACGGAGTCAAGTGAAAAACATGTATTTCCTACGCATAACCCGGCAACGAATTGCCATTGAGGGGCATAGTTTTCAACATCTTTTATAACACAAGTTATTGCTTATAATTATTAGTTTTAACACAATATAATTTTATACTTTCAGTGAAAATATTAATACTAAAATAGTGTTACTCACTTTACGCGCGATGACACATATCTCCATTTTCCTGTTTGAGGCGGCCGCGCTATCCCAGAAAGCAGATGAATCATAGCTCAAATAACCACGTTGAGTAGCTGCTTTCTTAAAAAGAGTATGTCTTTCTGTGTATAGTATTATTTATGACGAGAATATCTGTATATAAGGTGTCCAATAATGAATGCAATTTTTATTTTGATAATAAAACACATAATTTATTTGAAAAATGCTAATATTCAATCAATATGTTACACAAACTGTCATTAACCACACAAAAAATCAGGCAAATGTCCTTCAAGGCTTCTTAGGCACACCTTCACTCTGTTTTGGCAAATTTTTCTACTACTTTGGAGCGAAGTTCAGACTGAATTTCACCCATGACGGCTCTGATTTTGTGGATTGACCACATAAACACAAGATTTTGCATAACCCCATAAAATAGTTATATGGTGTGAAATCACGCGATCTCGGTAGCTAATTTTGATCGCCGTAGCAAGAGAGGTATGTATGTTCGGCGCTTCAAATGGTTCGTAGGCTTCAGTTCTTCAGTTAGTTTGATCTTAAAAGATTTTTTAGTAGTGTTTAACGTCCCTTTTTACTACTGAGGCACTACAGGCGGTAGACACTGATGACACGCGAGATGAAGTGACATATTGGGAAAGGATCTTAAAAGGATGCAATGCAGACCTTTTGTTAAACTTTTGTGCAAACTGTTTCTCGGAATGGTTTATTGTTGAGGACGGCGGCGAATCGACTTCAATGGGATCGTAGCAATGCTCTGTCTGACGAGGGCAACATTCTCTGCCGATCGACGAGAACGTCAACGTATTTCATGTTCTTTGTCTATCCTGTATCTTTAAATTACCAGTCTCTGCACTATTAGGATCATTTTGTCTACCAAAATTACACGAAGTCTTGGAACGGTCTCTGCATAACAGAATGTAATTTCAGACTCGTTGATTCGTCATATATCCCTCCATTATAGCTGAAAATAACACACACAAATGGCAATCATTAATCGCAATACAAACAAATGGCAGTCTGTTAAATTTCAGGTCCGACAACCTAACAAACCCACAGAAGCTCTCAAAGATCGCAAAAGAGCAACATAAAAAAATGCATTTGATTTCGTGCAAATGACGCGTAAAAACAATGTTTAATTTTTATTGGTTTGGAATATGCATATGTGTAATATTCTGAAAACTGATTTAGCCTTTAAAACTGGTAAAACGGCGTCTGTTACAGCTTCCCGTTACAAGCAACGAGTTGTAATTGAATTCTTGGTCCACGAAAATGAAAACATCCATAAACATTGTGTGCACTATACAGTCGATAGGAGCACTGTTGGGCGGTGGATTCGGTGGATTACATATAAGAAGAGTCAGGAAATGCAGAGACCTACCTGCAGCATGCTGGACGTCCTGTCACAAACTTCCACTTCTTTGGGGCTCTTCAAGATTCTTTGCATGGAACTTACTTAAATATGCCAACAGCGTAACTGATGCACTGAGGGTGGCTAAGAGTGCAGGACAAGAGCTGGTACCGGCAACGAATACGTGCACTTATTCCACGCTGGCATAAGGCCGCACAAGCTGATGTAGAGTGTAGGAAATAGTATGTGTAAAAGAAACGTTCATTTATATTGTTAATAAATTTCAAAGTTTGTGAATAAATATATTCCAAATATAAAATATAGGTCATTACTTTTTGAGCGATTCCCGTACATGTGCCTTGATATGTCACATCTTTGCTTTTCCCTTCTTCCCCTTTACTTTCATTTGTTATGACGTTCAACCTTTCTATTTCTTCTCGTAAAGTGCCCCTTGCTATTTGGTAGAGCTTGTAGCAGTATTTATTGTTCATTGGTTGGATCATGTGGAGTCATCTTCCCGAAATAAGTTTTTTCCGGCACTCTTCTTGAACAAAAGAGAGTTGATCGTTAACTGTGTTTCGGCTTCTGGTTAAGGAACCAGACAAACCACTATCTCGTTCTTGGTGTCAGTATTAATACGCAGCAAGAGAATGGTGTTTTTGGAGGGGATTAGCAGTAAACTCTTCGCTAATCGTACCAGATATTTGTTAACCTGATAATTATGGAATTTTTTGTCAAAAGGAAAATTTACAGAATTTCTTTATTGGAATTTTCTAAAGCTAGGCATTTGTTATACTTTTTGCATTCAAATATTTGGAATATACTTGTTATTGAATTTTACTGTTGATTCGATTTTAATTTATTTATGTAGAGTTTAATAAGTGAATCATTCCATTGTTATATTGCTTATTGCGATATTCATATCATATAAAATGGTTGACAATAAAGCTATAAAACAGGCAATACACATAAATTATGTTTTATAATGCTGTTATTATAACACCATAAAGTAATGAAATTACAAGACATTTGTGGAACAGTATAGCGGACAATAAACAATAATTGTAGTGAAAATGTGATAAAACAACAGCAGTCCTCTTACTTCAGTGCAGTTCAGAGACGTGAATATAAATATAATAAATACTGCAAATATTTAATTCCCGTAATTGGTCAAAGGATGTGTGAGAGTAGATAAAATAAGAAAACCATATGCCAGGATGTTTTGATAAGCAACTTGTTTCTTGCTTGCAATGTACTTTATTTTTCAACGTAGCCCCTCGAAGTTTAACGTACCTGTTACAACGTTTCTCCAAGATCGTGATTCCCTCGCGGGTTTCTTCTAGGTTCTCAAAATACTTGTTTACCTCTTATATGGCCTCTTGTGTTCAGTTAGCAAAGTTATGAGTTTGGGGAACATATTAAAATCCAAAGGAGCGAGATTGGGTGTAGTATTTGATATCGTAGTTCGGCCAATGTGTCTTGAGACGGGGCTTGAATATACTGGTACATTACTATGATGAAATAACAGCTAACGGACGTTTGTTAGCGATCGCTGTCTCTAGTCACTTCCAAAAGTGATGCGGAATATACTCCAGTAGTGATTTTCCCCTTCTTCAAGTGATCAATCTATAGAATTCCTTTTGTGCTCCAGAAAACTAACATCATCATCTTTCTAGTGGGTGAAATGCATTTCACCTTTTTTCGGAGCAGGTTAACCTCGTGCGGTCCAGGTTTCCGGTGTATAGTATTGAATCCACGTGTATCCATAGTCAAAAATGCCGTAAATAATCGTTTGGGTTTTTCTTAAACATTTTAAATTGGTCGCCCAATGTTCGCATGCGATTTCGATTTTGCTCCGGGTTGAGCAGACGCGGCACCCATCTTACGTAAAGATTTTTCATGTGTAATTTATTACGCAAAATAAAATTATACCTCTCGGTTGAAATGCCAATGACTTCTGTTAACTCATGCTCTTCAAGTCGTCTTTCAGCCAAAACAATAGATGATTTCTGGCCTCTTACCTGATTTTGGAGCTCCAGGACGTGGTGCGTGCTCTGCTATACTTGAACTCTTTACCTAAAGTCGAGCGGTTTCATAGAAACGTAGGCAAGAGCCTCTGGTGAATTTTCTTTGCTACTTTTTCTTACAAAAAAAATTGAACCACACCACGAATTCCAATCTTACAAGTTTTTCATTATCACTCGACACGCTTGTGTTTTAACAAATGCCTGTTAAACCTCCTGTTGTGAATAGGAAAATGGACCCTAAAGCTCAGAGTATAGGAGCTCTGTAAATTATTTTAGATCCGTAAATTGAAATTCTTCCTATACTAACTTTAGTTCAAATTTTATTATTAATTTTAGAATCAGCTGTAGCTATTATTCAATCTTATGTATCAATGAATTAACATCAGAATGACTTGTGATCATAGAATATTAATACATAAAAAGCAAATGTTATAGCAACATATACAGGTGTTGCTGTTGCCCTATATTCGTATGTGTACCAAGTTATTTACAAAACCGGAATAAGCAAGCTTTGCTAACATTTTTAATAAACTGTAAAATAAAAAAATTGGAGGCAAAACTGAAGAAAACTTTTAAACAAAATAGAAAAATGCTAACATGTACTACCTAAGAAGGAAGAGCACGGGGCCTAGAAACATGTGTGAAGACTTAAACTTCGGAAGCACAAGCTTTTTAAAATATATATATACTGCAAGAGCTATACAAATATTGACCATTCGCATTTGCTTTCACAGTCGACAGACACATTCTCCCTCAGGTTTATCAAACCACCACCGGAGGCCGAGATCGTTAAGGCGCGCACTCGTGAGCGGGAAGTCTGGGGTTCGATTCACACCAGGACCGTCCTTCAGACTGAGGTTTTTTCCAAGTTTTTCTGTCCTCATAAATGGCAAATGCGTGGGGGTACCCTAAACTTAGGCCTGGAACGCTTCTTCCTTTAAAAAAAAATACCTCCCCAGTTTTCACTTCATCTCATGTGTCATCACTGTCCACGGCCTGTGATGTCTCAGTAGTTAAAACGGGTGTCAAACATTATTAAAAAGTGTTAATCAAATAAGGCCGCGGCAATTATGAGTCCGTAGATATTGTTGTACTATTCATTATTCAATATGGTGTTTTTATTGCACATAGCTATATATATATATATATATATATATATATATATATATTTGCACAATAACAATTTATCCAAAAATCACACAGTCGGCTTGTCAACTTCCAATGTGACTAAATCTCCGAGGAGTATTAAAAGAAAATCTGGACAAAATAAAGCTTTGATATGAACTGTACTTAAGAGTCGAATTAATATTTTCTTCATTTCTGAATGGAACTGCTGCAAATGGCAGGTATTGTTATTTTTTTATTACAAAGGTTTACAATAATTGTGGGCAATTTAAACAGTTTATTTTCTGTTACAATGAACGTTGCCGTAATCTATTGTCACATTTGCTACTTATAATATTTCAGCGCTCGGCCGATGTTTATACGGTTCTTACTATGAAGGGTATATGAATAATTAGAAAGTACCAAATGCATAAAATGACCATATTTCAACATTAAATTATTCTTGACAAAAAGCGCATACAGATATAATCCACTGCGTTGAAAAATACATCGATTTAGATGAAACTAGTAACATTTTAAATCTTCCTCTTATTAGACCACATAATACACTTAGAAAAGAACCTAAGTCTTGCAGGGCAGAAAAATATTACTTTTAAAATACTGTGGCCGTAGGTTAATATTTCTTTATTTTAATGCTATGGCCTTACTATAAATTGGAACACATAATGATTGGGCCTTGAAGGAATAAATTGAATTCATTTGGTTTATTTGATGTAGTTTTATTTACAGAGGCTCTTTAACATCTCAGGTCAAGGTCCCATTCAATTCAGGACGTGAAACGGCCGTTAAATTTTGCTATGAGGCCTCTTCTTTCTGGCTTGGGTTCTTTTACATGCAGCAAATTACGGGGCCCACGGCTTTACTTCTCTTCCGAAGTAAACCATACTTACGATTTTTACGCCCGAAAAAATCCATCGAGCCTGTCCGGGATTGAACCGCGATCTTGCGTTTAGGAGGCAAGTATGGTTACAACTACATCACTAGGATCGCCATTTGGTTTAGAAAATATCTGTGCTATATAAGCCAAAGCAACCAGTCAATTGTCATCTAGAAACAATGTCGCATTCATTCTTGCAGTTAACAATCATTCAAAATAGAGCAGAACTTCTTGCCTTAGCCCCAAAAGTCTTACAAGGACTTTACCCTTGAAAGATAGCGCACAGTTTTATGCTTATATTTACTACCAATTTCATCGCAAAGCACAGGAAAATCTCGCATTTAATGGGCAAGCTGTTATGAAGTTATCACTTTAACTGCAGTATCTAAAACTGTTTTTACTTCAGTCAGCACGATCTTGGCAGCCAATGCTTTCATGTGTATCCAAATCATATCTGGTCCCACATTACAAACAAGCGCCAAAACACCACTGTGCCGTCCACAGTCAAATCTGTGTTTAATCACATATAAATTAAAAACTTCGAATATACATGCTGGTGTTGTATACGTAAAGTTTTCGCAGAAAAGCAATTCTTCATTTACTTTACACTGACCTTCATACCCAATGAAACAAATTAATCATGTCTGTTGATTTATCTGTTTGTAATGAAAAAATATACTGTATTTAATTTTCATGATCAATTGGTTTTTCTACGTCACTATCCATTTCATTGATAGGGTGGTGCACTGTATCGTTAGACTTGGGAATTAAATCTTACTGTTTCGTTTCTTCTTCACCGAACACAACTTTAACAATGTCCTTGACAACAGGAAGAATCTGTTTCTCATCTATAGAGGTTTTCCAGCTTTAGCAATAGACAAATTAGACAAACATAATGATTTCAAAGCATATGTGCTGTAATCATTATGGAATTAAGTCGGTTATTAGTGTGAGAAAATAAATTATAAAGAAAATACCAAAACAGAAATAGTCTATAGGATATTTGTATTGCAATTTTACATTTGAGCATAATATTGTTGGGGAATCCCGACAAACCGAAAATTCCCTCAGGACACACATGGGTCGTTGACCAATACGTTGAGACTCAGTGTTTTAGAGGGCACTATCCACCCGACTCTGTGGCCTTTCAAATAACGCAAAATGCTGTGGTTTCGAATATCGTAGGTTTAGGTCATGCGATATGGATTATTTATTTTATGATATAGTACGCTAACACACAATATGTAAAAGTAAAAACGTAATTAACTCAACCCGATAGCAATTACCAGCTTTTGCTTGACGCCAGTATTATATTCTGCATCAAAAAACAAGCTGCTAAGTTTTCATTCATTAATGTGTGTTATCTATTGGAGTAAAGTTAAATTAGTCATTGGCGTAATCGTCCGTTAGAAACTTAATAACTTAATTTCAAATCTAAACAGGAAAAAGATATATCTATACCAAATTGCTTGCTCAAAGCCCCTCTACAATCTCTGAAACAATGATTGTGTAGTTCATTAATATCCTACGTGTGTGTGCCTGTAAATAATAAGTTGGGCGGACATTCCAAAATTATTGTACAAGACAGTAATATCAGCAACGCGACTGACGAGAAAGCTGGAGATAAATAAGGTAGAACTCTTGCGATTTCAATACTTAAAATGTAGAATGTAGTACCTATTTAAGAAGATGTAATTATTTTTTAGTTATGAAGTACACATATATACTTTTGATCACAAATGTACACCTAAATGCTATTTATATACATATTATGTTGCTACAATGATAAGGTATTTGCATTGTTTATATATCACAGACATGATCATTGAACCGAGAACCACAGAGAATAATCCAACCATGGCAAACTTTGGCAGACAGGTTCTTCCTAGCAGCGCGCGACAATGTGGCTAGCCTAGCAGAAATTCGCTATGTAAATTTGTGAATAGAGCACCAAGAACTGCCATTTGCGATAAATAACACGTGATAACAGATTTTACAATTAATGTCCAAGCCTTAACGGTCCAGTTAAACAATAGTACTTGAATAAGTTTCCAGTCTTCAAATACAACTATGACATTCACAATAGCGTTTTCTTAAGTTTTTATTAAAATGCAATGATGGTTTGAAAAATAAGGTACATTAACTACTGAAATACGAATGTCGTTTGAAAACAGCAAATGGACATGTATACGAAGACTGTTCAATAAAGGTTAATTATAATTTGTTTTACAACACACTTTACTAATCCTAATAATTTTGATTAATTATCTTTTTTAAGTAGTCCCGAAGGATACAGGAAACATTTTTGACAGGTCCCTCAGAATCCCTTCACAGCTTTCACCAATGCTTCTGTGGATGGAAAATGCCACTCGCTAAGCTGTTTCTTCAATTTGGGGATTAGGTAAAAGTTACACGGGGCTAAATCTAAACTATAGGGATTGACTTTTGTGCAACAATATTTACGGCGTGAAGCTTCTCATTATGGTAGTGCAGAATCCAGATTGTTGAGCGGAAATTTGGCCTTTTGCCTGTGATATGACCATGCAGAGTTTCCAGAACAACAGCTGTGAGCAGATACGACATGCTGGTAAACTATTCCTTGAATATCGAAAATGACGTGACCACAACTTTCCCAGCAGTAGTCCCGAAGGATACAGGAAACATTTTTGACAGGTCCCTCAGAATCCCTTCACAGCTTTCACCAATGCTTCTGTGGATGGAAAATGCCACTCGCTAAGCTGTTTCTTCAATTTGGGGATTAGGTAAAAGTTACACGGGGCTAAATCTAAACTATAGGGATTGACTTTTGTGCAACAATATTTACGGCGTGAAGCTTCTCATTATGGTAGTGCAGAATCCAGATTGTTGAGCGGAAATTTGGCCTTTTGCCTGTGATATGACCATGCAGAGTTTCCAGAACAACAGCTGTGAGCAGATACGACATGCTGGTAAACTATTCCTTGAATATCGAAAATGACGTGACCACAACTTTCCCAGCAGAAGCAACAGATTTTGCTTTTTAATGTTGGTGATGAGGAAGATTTCCACACAGAGCTTTGCTGTTTGCTCTAAGGATCGAAATGAGGTAGCCAAATTTCATCAATAGTGATTACCTTTGAAAGAAAAGCCTCCTCTTCCTGTAACACAATCTTCAAATGCATGTAAACTGCACGCGAACATCCTTTTGTTCGGGAATCATCAGTCTTGGAACCCACCGTAGATAAACACTTCTCAAATGCAACATTTCAGTTAACAACATGTGGGTAGCAGCCAGTGAAATTCTCAGAATTGCTGTAAGTGTTCTTAATCTTATTTGACTATCCTCTCACAATGACAGCAGCGGTGTAAATGTTTTCATCCGTTAGAGCACAAACTGGAGCGCCGGTCTAACTTAAGTTGAAATTTATTGCCTTCCCCCTTTTAACAGTTTAAATCGTCTTCGAGCTGTGCTATAGGAAAGAATGAACTCCCATAGGCCTCAGCTGAAAATTTTCCAGATGAAAGCTCAATAGCAGCATATTGTTTGTCGCGTGTCATCTCCATTTTTCTTTAGACAGAACTGGACATGTATCAACTTGCACACCTCTCACAAGTGGGACCCGAAAGTTACAACAATAGCGCTTAATACAACGTGTATATTGCTGAATAAACTAACAAAACACCTTTAATTTAATTTTTTGTGCGAGAAATTACCCCTGTAAAACGACTATAACAATTGTTTATTGAAGAACCCTGGTATATACTGATAAATAAATATGTGTAACAAATAGGAAAAATTAAGTAAATTTTGGAACGATGTAGCTAAAATAACAAAAACTAGAGAACTACAAATTAATAAAAGACTTAAATAGAACACAAATATCACAAATATTTCTGTTACTATCAATTTTTTTATGGATTTCTGCCTCTTGTTCTTGTTATATACATTTTTCAAATATTGATTTATTTTTCATTCTCAATATAGGTTCCATAGAGGGATATAGACTGGGTTCATCTTGTCTGCAAAATATTAGATTTCATTAAATTCTGCGAAATAATCCATGGCATCTTCATTCCAAAAAACCTTTCTTTCTTTCTTTCTTTCTTTCTTTCTTTCTTTCTTTCTTTCTTTCTTTCCGAAAAATATAATTTTTATGTCAAAAACAGGAACATCTTTTTACAGACATAAGGCCAACGAGAAAAACCAAATCGTGCACCTTTGCCATTGCAACGGTGGAAGGCGCGTTGTCGGGCTAAAAGCGAATGCTTTGTGAGCCCACCTATATTTGTTCTTCCTTCAGTTATCTTTCAAACGGTCCAATAATGCTGCATTATATGTTGCTGATATTGTTTTATCATTTTCAAGCAGTATATTGGCAAGTCATCAGTTGCCCTGCACGGCGACATTTCAATTACTTTAACTTCATCTTTGGCTCAACTGATCATGTTTTGTTTTCATTTCCAAAATGAAAAGTAAATAAAAATCTAGCGGATTGCAATTAAAAATCGTAAGCATACTTTTTGGGTTACAGTCAACAAATGCGGCATCCAATACCACAGAGCATTTTCATGCACCAGTTATGTTGAGACAACTACTCCAAGCTCGGCGATCTTCTATTACAATATGATGCGACATCCAGGAAATCGGAGTGAGCTTAATCTTTAGTGTATGTATGACCATGTTTAAGCCATTTATACAGAAGTATACCGTTTTGAAAACTGGTGCATTGTACCCTTAAACTTCAATCTAGCTTTGATTTATTTGTGGGGCTGCTTACTTCTTCAAATAAAATTGTTTAACCCTTGCACGGAAATTTTTCCTTTTTAGCTCATATGCAATAGGGTTGATTGCTGTCAACCGGCATTACAAGAATGATACTTGGCAACAATGATACTATTGATATTTATAGTTATTGCATGGAAGATTACTAGATACTGTGCACTCATTACGCTACACTGGTGGAAAGCGGTTGACATTCAATAGACGAGGTGAGGCTGGAGTTACGCTGACGCAGGCAATTGAGCTTACTCAGTCGCGTTTCTGTAGGAAGTACAGATTATATTTTTTATTATACACTGCAGAGTATGTTGAGAGTGAAGAACAAAGAATATACATGTACTAAGTAACATCTCCATCAGGAATTGCAATTTTCAGACTGGTGAACAAAGATCCAACACAAGGCGAGAATAAAAGAAAGAAAGGGGGAAAATATAGAGGAAAAGCTGGATTAAAGAGGCTCTATGATTAGAAAATTCTTTGAAAGCCCTTAACACGACTAGTCGAACAAATGTGTGTATCTGTCGGCAGTGCGTATAAAGCCACTCAGCTACTGCATCTTCGTCCACATAAAATTACTGCTGTACGTAAAATAAACCCGTGAAGAAGCTGAAACTGAATATCCTGGAGCCGGCTTACAATATTCAGGATGAATGGGTCAAAGTCTTTTCAAGGATTCAGGCAGGTCTGCCAGAGGAGGGCTGGCATTTAGAGCATCTACTATCATGGTGAGCACAATATTAATTACTACGTACCAATAATTCAGTGAAAAATAATCATATTTCTTTAGAAGAGAGGTATTTATGGGCAGATATTTATTTACGCACAGTAATGATAAAATAATAACGAATGGATTACATTAGCAGCACTCTCAGCCGATTGGTCATGCAACATTATGTACAGCTCCAGGAAAGTAAACAACAATGTTCGGGTTGTAATGGCGAACTAAAGGTAAAGGTTCCTGTCGTAAACTGGGCTTTCCCATGTAAGGCAGTTTGTAGCAGTTCTTCCCATTAACAATCATACATCCAATCAAGACCTGTTGCAAGGTCAGAAATATATTATTCATTGTCCCCGCAGGAATATCTTCTAAGGCCTTCACAATGGTAAGTTCATCTACTGTGAATGCGACTTGTTGATGCTGGAGAGACAGTATGACAAATTTCTCAGCACTTTCCTTTATCAGAAGTCTCTTTGCAAGGCACCATTTTGCTGGCATAATTTTTGCTAGGGTATGCACAGCTTAGAGCAAACAAAACTCTGTAGGAAATGCAACTATTATTTTGGGGCTGAGTTAGCATTAACAAATAACGAATAAACAAAAAATGCGCGCTATGAATTCCGACTGCGCGACATTATTTCCTCGCAGTTGGAGACGATGTTACGCACCGTTGGCAAGATCCATTTTCCATTGCGTAGCGGAATGAGAACTTTGTACGTCAACTTATTAGTGTTGCAAACAGGGCACGGTTTATTATTGGGGCATTTCAAGTCTGAATAAAATATTTAGGTGAATCCAGCTTCTCTTAAAATAATGTGAGTTCAAAGACATCTTCAATCGTGTATCCATTAAGGAAAGATTACAATTTAAGTATATTCCTCCCAATAAGGGTTTAGTGCATTATACAACAGGACACGGTCCATGTTGCTCATATTTGCAAACATTTAAATTACAAGCAAACATTACATGTACGGACTGTAACGTGATCGATACACCGGAACATGTCTCATTTGAATGCCTTAAATACCAGTCAGAAAAGAGGACTACTTGCAGGGAAACACATCTGGAACATCATGAGAAATGAAGATGGTTTTAGGGCATTGAATGAACTATCAAATAAAATATCGTGCAAAATAGCAGAAGTGAATATAAACAGCAAAAATCAATCAAGAGAAAAAATTCAAAGTTCAGAAATCCTATATTCTCCAAGAAGATCCCAGAGAATTAGGGAAAGACTACAAAGATATTTATAACTAGAATTAGTTGAAGAAAAGACGATAAAGAAGATAACGTCCATTTTGAATCAAAAGAAGAGAGCAGGATTGACAGAAGAAGGGAATAATGGCAGTTTTCGGGCGGAAAGGAAGCAGTTGAGAGAAGAAGTAGACAGAGATCAAAAGAAGGAGAGAGGAGAAGAAAACTGCGCTGTCAACACACCATGGTCCAGTATAGCTGCTGCTTGAGACCGGCAGCAACTCCATTGATACCCCAGGTCCTGATGCCAGGAACCCCAGTGGGGAGCAGCCCGGATACCGAGCGTTAGCAGTAATGCACAATGTGAATATTAAATTGGATAAAAATTGTAAATTAATTAATTTTAAATGTAATCATTGCTATCATTGCTACTGGGTACCAGTAGCAATTGTAGATGATGTAATTATAAATCATAGCAAAATAGTCGCAGTGCTGGATTCCAGTACCGGTTTAGTTTATTGAAGTTTTAGTTTTGTTTAGTTATAGTATTAGTATTGTATATTTTAAAATCTGTTGAATTTAAATTGCAATTTAAATTTTATTGAAAGATATAAGAGAAGTAAATTGGAGTATTATGTCCTGATGTAGAAACAAGATATCAGGATGTAAGTATTGCAGAATAAAAATAAATAAAAAATGAAAAAAAATTCAATCATGTCGGAGTATCCGTTATTACGGCAATAATATGTTAACGTTTCAAAACACATGCATTTCGGATCTTGTGAAGAAGCGACAATTTACAGTGTAATAGAAAGGGTAATTAATAAAAGTTATATAAAGCTCATGGCAATGTTGCCCAAGATACTTTCTTTTAGATCGACCAAGGCAATGCGGCAGTGTAGTGAGTTTCCATATATCATTTATCCCTCCAGCTTTGCCAAGAAATAGGACGTCATTGATTTTATGTTCCGCTGCGAACTTTTTCTCTGCGTGCATCTGAAGAGTCGAATGGGATGGTTCTAAACATTATAGAGAGCTATATTTGTAACAACGTATATGAGTGGGTTACATAAATATTTTTCATGTTTGCTAAAGGATCAATTATTATTTCCGCCAGATTCGGGGATATTCTTGCATTGAATTTGAAAAGCAGCAATTGTGCCAGCACACATGCCATTACTGAAAAACATACATTGAGCGTGCTGGCAAAAAAATGGGTGGTTTTATGTCCTAAGTCGTTGAAACGTCGCATTTGCTTCCGTCGTTAAAACTTTGCCTACAGCCTTCGCCTTCCACTAAAACAGAACAAAAGGGGATGTAGCGGTAAATAAAACTTCAGTTTTAGTACATAAACGAAGAATGATGTGATGATAAATGTATCTCATTGCATTTTAGTCATTACGCAGTCTTCAGAGCTGAGTTTGTGAAGGTTCAAATTGATACAGTTGCATCTGGAACAAAATGAACGGAGAATTGCAATTTAAATACTACATATAGACAACCAAGGCTGGGAAAATAAGCATTTTTTGTCAAGGGTGGGAATGGGTTCGATTCCCGGTTGAAAAATCTACCTAAGCGCAGTTTAACAATAAATATTTCCTTAGCATTACCTAATAGGCAGAAAACTTTAGATTGTTTCCACCTCATAATTATCTTCGTTTTTATCGTCCTAATTTCATATGACAATGGGCACAGAACAATAAAGTATAAAATAAATAAACTAAATATTTGCAAAATATTTTTCTCATCTATGAAATGAGGAACTATAATAAATAACAATTGTAAACTATGACTCAGAACAAATTTGTGTGTTTTGTTTCGAATGCTATATGAATTGCAAAGGCGATGAGATAAAACAGAAAAAGAAAGAGTTTAGTGTAGAATGACACCGTTTTGGTTGACTTTCACTCTCAATTAAAAATTCACGAGCTGCGTTTTCTTAGGTGTTAATTGTCTAAAATCATCAAATGTTTGCTTTGAATACATTTGCATATACTTTTTCGGAAATGTTTTACAAGAATGTCTGAGCACTCTGCCTAATTAAAATCCTTAATGCTTGAAGGGCATTTGTGACGTTATTTTTGAGTTACAGCTTGCATGATCTACAAACTAACTAGAAGTATTTAATCAACTTGATTAATATTTGTTTAAAACAGGAATTCATCCACATCTTTCTGGATCCATAATGAGTGACTAGCGTTTATCTATCTAGAGCTTTTTTCTGTGCCACTATTTAATTATTCTTGTGGTGATGCTTTCGCAACTATGAGAACTACTTGGTTTGTAAATCCACACAGCTGTTGTTTTCTTTTGTGACACCGTGCGTCTAAACTTTTTATTTGGCAGCTTGAGATCTCATGAACACTACGTAGTACTCCTCAGGTAACAGACTCTATAAAACTTGATTTTATGACCCTACTATCACAGACCGTGCGAGTCCTTTAGATGGGGCAAGTTTAAATTCTTTATGCAGAACGGTGCTGTTAAAGAGCAGACCTTACGTTACCTTCTGTTCAGACACCAACTTGTTTGAATTTCTAAATATTTGAAGGCAGCACTTGTCTGCTCTTTACTGCAAAGAAAACTGATGCTTCAAACATGAGTCATAACTGTAGATGTTAAAAATGATTATGGAAAATAACATATAAGATTATGTAATGTGATTTAGGGCCTCAGTAAAGGTCTGTAAATATTTAGTACGATTATTTAAGGATAAGAAAAACTTATCAGTCTGGAAGGGAATAAACTGGTGCGAACCAGGCGGATACATTGCATCTACCTTTCTCCCTTAAACACTTATTTATTTTCAAAGGGCATAGCTTGACGACAGACAATAGTGATGCAATTTTAACCGAAGTTGGCGCAGCAAAAGTTTTCCGGAACTATTAGCTTGGTCGGAAATCAATAGCGATATTTATATTAGTTTAAACTGCTTAATGTAAAATAAAGTTAACTGTGATATTACTTTTTAATATTTTAGTGTTTTCATTGTCAACGAAATAAACATTTCAATACTGAGGTGTTTATAATTATAAACATTTTTTATAAGTTCAAATTTGGGCAAACAGCTCGAGATATTGTGGAACCTACAGAGAAAGAAGTACTTCGGCGCTAGTTAAAAAAATCTGTGAGCCTGAACCTTAAGTAAGCGAAAACCAAACACTTGAATGGTTTTAAGTTTTTTTCGCACAAACAATCCGTTTCTGTATTGTACCCCTAATGAAAAGTGGATGTTGTGTGACAACCATACACAATAGCTCCATTGATCGTGATAAAACAAGGACACACTGTTAAAATTGGAAGTTTATAGCAATCGTATTGTGGTTCGTGGCTGGTTTAAGCGAATGTGACTTTTCATTGTAGTAAAAATATAACTTCGGAGAAATACTGTCAAGAACCAGTAAAATAATAATTAGAAGCTGTAAAAACGGCTAACGTTGGTATGCAGCAAAGGAACAATTCTGCCTAATGGCAATGCCTGGCCACATATCTTGTAAAAAACTCGCCAGAAGGTGACTGAATTGAGCTATAAAATGTAAGTGATGGAATATATTTATTAATTACTGTCATTCCTTAAATCGGCTTATCTGGCTTGCAGTGCTGGGCACAGTATCAAGTCCCTCCTGTTGATCACATGGGGGACGGGATGGTTGAACGTAGACTCCTAACCAGTGCAGTTGTCTCCAGCACATAACAACAGCTTCTCTCCTCAATCAACTGGGAATGTTTGTGATCTTTCTGTTTTGTTCGTTCTTGGAACTCATCATGTCGTGTAGCCTTAAATAATCTCTGGATCATCACTTTTGTTGTATGAAGAGATATTTTCCAATTTACAGTAAATAAGATCCCAGGGAGTCATCGAAGGCTATATTTGTATTAATTTCTTTTAAGTCATCCAACTTCCGATTTTCCATCACCTAAAACTTTTTCAAACATATTGACAGTTTCCTCAAGAACAAAGACCTCAATAATAAAAACGAGCTCAGACAGCATTCGCAGATTTCTTCCTCTTCAAAGACTAGAATTTTATACAAACGACACATAGAAGCTTACCACTAATTGGCAAAAACAAGCAGATGCAAAAGACGCTTTATTTGATTAATAAAATATTAGTATTAAACCTAACAGTGCCTCTCTAGTGTTCAAGTCTTAAAACCGTTATTTATTTCCAAAAACATAATTATAATATTAATTTAAATTATAATAAAAGTATCAATACGCAATTTATAATTTATTTTGAATCCTTTCATCAGCATTAGAGATAAGGACAGTATACCAGGTGATTCAAAAGTCGTGAGTCATTGGACAACTCCGTTATTAGTGTAGACACTGAAAAAAGGAAATAGGGGAAGCTTGTTGGAAATCCTATTTTTGAATCAGTTGCCTTAATGTATCCAGATGTGCCATCAACAGGCTGGCACCCAATTTGAACACTTCCTCCATTAGTGTGCAAGCGAAGCAATAGAGGGCATGACAGTTCAAGTAACTAAATATTTCGGCTTGCCATTGTGACTGTCTGAGTGTCAAGCTTTGTTAAGTTATTTGTGTTTTCAATTAGACAAATAAGGGTACTCCTTGATTATATGTTAATTTTTCTTTCATTTTCGGTACTAACACTAATAATGGACATGTTCTATGGCACGCAACTTTTGAATCACCAAATAGGTACGTATAAATTTGGTTTTAACTGGAAAAAATTATTTTCTAGCTATGAACTTTATTTCTTAGGATATGTTTTTATGGGCTCGCAATTTTGTACTGTCAGCGTTGACTGAAATTTCAGGAATTGTAACCTTCATGCAAACGTAAGGATTGCCTTCTCTAAGGAAATAAATTTCAAGTAGGAATCTTTGGACAAAAACTTTTTTCTACTAAGTCACTTGTATAGTGCGGCGCATTTTATTTTAGGGCAATAATTAAGATGTATCAGAAATACATTGCATTTGTCGAGTAATAGAAGTACTAATAAGTCACGAGTATCATCTGTGGCAAAGTATGAAAAAGCACTTATTACAATCATAAAATAGCACGACAGTCGCGAAAGAACTTACAGAATGCATGCAGCCGTGCATTATAGAGTAAGGACGGTTTAAAAGTCACGCAACATAGATCAGCCGTCCAACCAATCGCTGACATTCCCCACGCGGCTAGCGCAGCGCCATTTTCTCTTCCAGTCAGTTCAAACAAGATTTCAACACAGTCGGGCAGTTGTGTTGAGCAGTCAAGAGTGAGTTCATTAAACAGTGCAGTAGTGTTGTGCAATGGTAAGATTCACTGCGTCGATGTACATTCCTCTTCATTCACCAGACACAGAAAGTCGTGTGGTGGAACGAAATATGTTGCAACATGAAAAAGAATATTAAAGTTAATACAAAAGTTAAATGAAACAGTTTCTGTAATGCCCGCAAAATATCGAAGACTCATCAATTCGTATGATTGGTACCAGAATTATTGATCCTGGTTTAAGATTTCCTCGTTCCGCATATCCTACGTGATGTGATTTCTATCTTTGAGAAACAATGAAAAATGAAGTATATTTAACTAACGCTTACACACTGTAGGAACCGCCACGGGTGGCCGAGGTCGTTAAATCGGGAGGTGAGCGGGAGGTCTGGGGTTCGAATCTCGCCAGGACCGTCCTCCCTGACTGAGGTTTTTTCCAGGATTATCTCAGTCCTCATAAATGGCAAATGCCGGGGAGGTACCCTAAACTTAGGCCTGGAACGTTTCCTTCCTTAAAAATTAATCCTTTCCCAACATATCATTTCATTTCACGTATCACCAGGTCCATCGTCTGTGGTGGCTTTGTAGCAAAAACGAGCGTTAAACACTATTCATTCTTTACACAAAGTAGGAACTTAAAACAAACATTCAAAACGAAGTTAGGTATCAACAATAGTGAATCTTACAAAGTTGAGGATTGTATATCAGGGAGAGAAAAAAAAAAAGGTAATTCCAGCACCTACTGTTAGGAGGGTGAAAACTAAATTCTGTCATTTTTAAAATGTTGAGTGCTTGAGCGTCGCGAGTCTAAGGAAGAAAAAAAAAAAAAAAAAAAACGGCGGCAACGCGAAGTCTAGTCGCCGACCGGCTGAGCCATGTATCGGGATTTTTTAACTATTCTCACTGTTTTTCTTGTCTTGATCTCGAGTCAAAATGGCGTACACTTATTTTCATATTTGTGCAACATATAACTTCTGGATCAAACAATAGAATGGTCTCTCATAACAACTTCATGGAATTACATAGGATAGGTCATTTGCTGCTTCTGCAGAAAAAGCTAACTTTATACTGTTTTAGAATATATATATATATATATATATATATATATATATCACGTTTTACTGTATCTTAGATAATTCCAGAAAGTCTCCCTACACAGTCATTGATGCAGCTCGGGTCCATGTATTCGGTCAGGAGATATAACTAGAAATATTTATTTATCTTTTAATACTTTTTTTGGTTAGGACATGCATGAGGCTCACCAAGAACGTTCCTTTAGGCAACGACTATGAACATTTAGCACGAGTCACCATCCTGATGGTTCTTTGAATTACTGATCTGGTTTTTAATTTTAATGGGCTGTCGAATAATGAATTTTATAATGTAAACTGCTTTAATACTGTATTAGACTTATAGCAGAAACTTTATGATAGCTCAGTATAACATAAGCATAATAATTTAAGTGTAACCATAATAGCAGTCTATTTTTTTAAATGATTGCTAGGGATGCCATGCAATATTTGCTTTTTACATTTGACTGCGAAACCAGTTAACATTTTTCCTATACTGACATTTTGACGTCTTTTGCCGGTACCAAATGTCTTCGCTTGGGGTTAAGCTAACGCTATGAAATTCAGAAATGAGTGAGTTTATCAGAGCTCATCATGTAACCTTAGCGACTACGCTGAATGCAACATTGTAACTTTCGGCTGTCATGGTGCCATTTACCGGTTACCGCTGCAGAATTGCCGGTATGTGGTCCGAACATTATTGGATTACTCAATACTTTGAAGAGCAGCTCTCGTTACAGCTTTCAAACAAAACGAGAAAGGTCGGGACTACAGTGTATTTCAAATGTGTTGAGAGCGTAAGTAAACAACGGCAATGCACATCGAACTACCAGTGACTGGCCTCCACTTGAATGTTCTCTCCTAATTGGCTGCCAGGTGGGTAATAAAGCCCCGATTGCAATTATTGTTAAAGCTTGTCCTTGTCATTTCATTATTTTGGTAGCGTGTCAACTGCTCTTTTTATCCTCCAAAAATGTTTACCTATTTGAACGCATCTCCAACATATTCATTATAGCGGATTTCAGTTTCACTAACATTTTATAAATATAAAATTTTTATGTCCTTTGCAGTATACAAAAGATGTTTTCCTTTATACACTAGACTTTGCATGCCACTTTCATATTTTTAATAGTGTTTAACGCCCGATTCTACTACTGTATCATCACATAGGCACTGTGAACACTGGTGGCATACAAGACAAAGTAATGAATTGTAAAAATAATTTTTCTGGAATAAAGTGTTCCAGTTCTAGGTTTAGGAATTAGAAATTTATCACAACTGAGAAAAGTAAGAAAAAAGTCTCAGTCAGAGAGGACAGACACTCCTGGCGAGAATCGAACTGCTGGTCTCACGTTCTTAGAGAACTTGACCTTCAGATGCCAATTTAACTGCCAAGCGCATGGATTTGGGAGTTGTACAGAATGAAACATATTCTCCAAACACACGAAAAGAAACCTATAATATTCTAGGAACGGGGAATAGGTTAACATCTGGCAAATGTGAACACAAGGGGACTACTGTAGCATTCCCCTAATATACGAAGGTAGATACATAAGTTTCCGGCCTAACCATTTTCTAGGTATGATAACGACAAAACTACATTTCACTTTTCAATATAGTTACACTTTATTGCAATACACTTCTCACATCTTTGAATTATCATTTCAACCCCCCCCCAAAAATAGTCAGAAGTCTTATCTGCATAATGGACATAAACAGCATCCATCACTTCTTCGTACACATACATTTCCTTCATCGAAGGTCCTTCTTGAGTTTTGAGAAGAAATAGTCGCTGGAAGCTACATCTGGGCTGTAGGGTGGATGGTCGATCTCCTTGAAGTCACATTTCTTCACAGCTTCCTTTGCAACAAGAACAAATATTAAGACATTTCACTCTGCTCATGCAATCGTGTCAATAATTTAGCCTTCGGGATCTAACATAATACAGGCAGCGCTAAACTTTTAAAACATTTGAGTGATGTTTCTGTAGTGAAGTATCTTTTTATTGTGTAGCGTGTGCTGGAGTGAATTATATTAACAGTAATTATAATAGTAGAAAAGGATAAAACACTAAGAAAAAGGCACACTTGAGATCGCTATATTTCGGACTCGTGGAGCCCTTCTATGGCAAGAAGACTTGTCACTTGTCACTTGTCACTTGTCTTCTTGCCATAGAAGCACTCCAGCGATCTCAAGTGTGACTTTTTCTTAGTGTTTTACCCTTTTATACTATTATAATTACTGTTAATTTGTTACATTGTTAATAGTGTTACTT
Organism: Metallyticus violacea; assembly: GCA_030762175.1. Lineage (NCBI taxonomy): Eukaryota > Metazoa > Arthropoda > Insecta > Mantodea > Metallyticidae > Metallyticus > Metallyticus violacea. The sequence goes on along the minus strand of CM060846.1, from coordinate 73,359,996 downwards.
TATTTGTCTTTTTCTTTTATAATATATATTATAAATAGAACAAATTCATTCCAGTGTTAAAATCCATTGTTCTATAGGATATTATTCACAATTGTTTTTGTTCTAATTCGCTCTTTCCCAAAAATGCAATTACTTTAATTCATATCTGTCGATATTTCAAAATTATATGCGTTGCGGCTGATTTCTGACTACTCCCATGTCCTTATCATGTAAAAAGTCACCTCATTAAGGTTTTCCTGCTACAGATAAACATGATAAGGTTAAACAGGATTGTTTAAGCATAGGTGTAAAAAGAAATCGAAAATTTAAGAACTAAAAGTCTGAAAATGTTTATTTTTATGCACTAAAATACTTGAAATATGTGACAAAATACAAAAATATTTAATTTTTAATTATTTTGTCACGTCAAAATAAACGATATGCAGTACTAGCCAATATAATGTATGCTAAGCTTCCCCAACTGCTAAAGAATTACAGCATATAATGAGACTCACCTTCAAGCCATGATTTGAAATAACTGACCATTATTGCGGAACATCGACTTATTCTGGGGAAAATAACGCGCCATGTCATAGTAAGTCAGTCTGACAAATTTATTACTGCGTATGTCACTTTCACTTACAACAATATCCTTTTCTTTTTGACAGCCCAACATTTGAAACTTTACACATAGTGTAAAATCCATTTTATTCAAACACTTCTCTGTACTTTTTTTTTCTTTTTAGTTCTGCTGTAGATCCTCTATAACTGTAAAGCTTGTTCTCCACATGACGAACGTGCTGCACTACTTCTGACAGAAGGATTCCACCAGATTAGTTTTTCAAATGCACTGCAGAGGAAAACCAAATTTGTGGAGATGTACGCCAAGCAATTTTTTAACACTGTAACTGACCAATTTATGAGGAATAAAAACTATTCTTAAATTCTGCAACATATTTCTGCAAATGATAACTTGTGACTGTTTTTACTTTGGGCATTGTTGAAGGCATAAAGTAAAATATCTGTGACAGCTAAACACCATAAATTAACCACAACTGAGTGATCTAAGCTCAGAGTTGAAACACTGTTGAACAACGGCTCTCTCTGATACCACCATTCTATTGCATCGCATCTTTGATATGCGTTAAATGTGTTAAGTTGTGGACACTACAATGATTTGACATATGAGTAAAGACTTGTTCTCTTTAACGTGGGACTGGACTAATAGAAGTTCTATTAATGCAGACATAGGGGTATAAGGGGAAGATCTAAGCCATGTTCTGAGTTAATAAAACATTTCAAACTGTACATAGTACCATCCCACTTAGGAGTCCACACACTGTACTGGCTGCATTTTATCTCCCGGCAAGGAGAGGAAGAAACAGGATGAAGAGAACGTGTATACAAAACTGCTTCTAGTAAATGTTAAAGAGCGTCCATAAATAAATCTCAATCAAAGCTTCTAGCAAAATAGTCGTCGCGTCTTGAACGTAACAATCCGTGTGGTAGGCATAGCACAATTCCAATAATAAAAGTAGCATGCAAACGGGCTATTATATCAAAGTTACTACTCTATGTTAGACAACACCGCTGAGTCAGTCACACAAGGCAAAGGGTAATATTGTTCCTGCAATAATAAGTCTGAAATTAGATTTTTGGTAAAATTTATTTAATTAAAATTGATTTAATACGTTTTTATGGAAACATTTTAAAATTTTATTTAAACGTTCTTGCGAGTTCCTTTGGCGGTGCAAATGTAATTATTTACATAAGAATCCGATCTGTAGTTTCCAGTAGTCGCAAGATTACTTTGCTACTCATAAACATGATAAAGAAGTCTAGCCAACAGTCCCTCTGGTTTCCAACGTTGCTACACATTTGTAATGATTCAGTGTAAACGCATAAGTAAGTTTTAAGTGTGAGTTCGGGTATCGACCTGGAAGTTGGGTCGAATACAAACAGAAATAGAACAAAGTGACTGGTGCTTTAAATAAATATAGTCAAATGTTTGTGTCTACCACATTTGAATATGTTGTAAAAACTAATTAGTAAATAAACAATTATACAAATGGCGAACTTATTTAAACTTAAGTTATATTATTCAACAGATATTGCAAAAGAGATCTAAAACGCCGAAAAGTGTGGGAATCAAGAATTGGAACAATGGAAATAGAAGTATTTACAAAGTTTTGAACAATTGCCTCCAACACTGATTTTAAATGAAACTTAGTACGACACCCACGGCGGCTGAGATGACAGTACATCTGGCCGTTTATGAAATGCTCCAGTGTCTAAAGGAAAGCGCAATGGTAGTATCTTCTGTGGAAATGAGGGTTGAGTTCCCAGTATTTATATTTGTCAACAAACAACATTGGAGGCGCCAAATTTTATTATCATATCCATATGGTTTGCTAAATGCTTTGTCCAAATCTTTCTAATAGCAGGACATTTGTTGTGGTGTACACTTAGCATTCTAGACAAATAATGAAATTTCCTTACCTTAGGTGCTCCTGTCAAAGATTACAAACTTTATGCAGTATCACATGCCTGATCCTATACCATTTAAAGCAGTGATGCTGAACCAGTTCAGTGCAGCTAACCTAACAAACTTCTGGCAAATGACAATCTTTCAAAATCGAGCGGTGCTTAGACTCTCCCCACGGTCAATGAAGTTGAACTATTTTTGGTTTAACTGAAACTGTAGAAAAATAAATTGACGCAGATATGCAGTGCAAGTGTGAGTGTGTGTGTGTGTGTGTGTGTGTGTGTGTGTGTGTGTGTGTGTGGTGCTTGGGAAAATGGGTAGCTAAAATTGACGCTGAGTTGTGTTCGGTTTGTGTCCAACACGCAACAAATAAAGCGTGATTATTGCAATTGCACCACGCCAAACAGAGATTGGTTCTCATCAATGTTTGGGAGAGTGTGGATTAGGAAAAGTATGAACTGTTTAAAAGTTCGTCTAGTGCATCAACATTAAACGTGACAACAAAGAAAGCGCTCTTAATCTTTGCCTCACGAAGGCACGTGCCATTTGATTCAGGTAGCGAGAGTTGTTATTCGAAGTGGTGGTGGTGACTTTTATTGTGGCAGTTGTAAAGTACACAAATGTAAGTATAACTGTCGTATGGGTCTTATGGTCGTACATGCTAATACTGTCCTTTTAACAATCAATATATACTTGTATATATACTTATATACACACCTGCATGCATAAATACATACATATATATATATATATATATATATATATATATATATATATATATATATATAAACACGCCGCATACTTGCATTGCACATTTTTTCTGAACAATTTTATATATATCTGCACAAACGTTAATAGAACCCTTACCCACGAATCCCCTCTTCCTTTACTCACTCCGCTCCAATTCCCCTCTCTTCTCTATAGTCATTAGCCTTCTTTGTGGTGTCTTCGCAAGAGATATTATCAATTTGTGTGTATATCTTTCATGCACCAACATTTCCAGGTAGACGTTCAAATTTCTGTTGGAATGCAGAAATTGTGATGGTAAATGTTCATTTCTTAACACCTCATTTTCCTGCATTCTTCCAGAATGTGCCTCCTGGTATCGCTTTTCCCCCATAGTGGACAAATTCTTTACCCTAAAGCATTAACTATTTTATTTCCTTTCCAAGAGTTTGGTAAAGAGTTTGGTATGTTTAACTGATTGTAAATTTAAAAATAAAAACCATTAAGCACTGGCTAAGACTACAAATAAAGCGAACAGTCTTCATAACCTTCCGAGTCAGAAGACTTGGACAGGGTTGCACCTCCTGAAACAGAGCGCCCTTGGTCTTGGGTATCATGTCACTCAGTGTAGTTTGGTCAGTGAAAGAAAGAACACGTGTCTAGCCCTGAAGTCTACTAAGAACACTTTTCGAAACCGCGTTGTTTTGAGAACAAATGTGCACATTAACTTCGCTTCCTTGGTTTCGTTATGCTTGAATACATCGATTTGAAGCAATTCATCGCTCTCAATGCCTACAAGATCTCATGCTATTGTTGCATCCTGGACGATGTTATTACGCTTCAGAAGGCTGTGATTATATTTGTTGTGTGTTTGCTTTTAACGTAACACGAAAAATAAAACAATTTGACATGTAATAGTGCCAAATTTCATACTTTTAGATATGGCTCAAACATATAAAGCATTGTAGGAAATAAAAAAAAAACCCTGAGGGAATATGTTTAAAGGAAAAGCAAAAAGGCATGAAAAATGAAATATTTTTGTTGCTGAAGAACTCACAATTCCCCCGTTCAGGAGACTGAATTCTCACATGTATGCAGTCCAGAGCAGCAAATACACCTAAAACTATATTACATCGTACCGTTTCGTTTATCATTCGCAATCTTCTGTGAAATATTCGTCATCCATTTCTTCAATTAGATCCCGTTTTTCGCATTGTACTCTCTCATTATGCGCAATTATTTGTAGATACCGAAGATATAACTTAACTTTATAATCGTTAAGATCCACTTTGAAAAGAAAACCGCGATTTTTTTACTTTACCGCTCATTGACGAGCGGTTTACATTTTACCTTGGTAAAGTGTCAGCAAAGTCGAAAACGAGCTTGGTGCACCGGAAATATGACTTTACTGCGATAAACAGAATACTGAAGTTGATGTACGTGGACATAAATGCAAATACAAGGCCTATTATTCTATACTATGACGAATAGAATAAACTTTGTTTATCATTCGTATGTCCATATCTAGTACACTGGCGCTCTCAGGAGATTTGAAGAATATCCAGATGATCGAATTCAAACTCGTAATACGATTCATAAGTTAAGCAGTATCCACACTTTTTAAACAAATTAATTTATAACATCCGTCAAGAGTACAAATTAATTTATCAAAGAGCATTAAAAAGAATAACGGGTAATTTTATTAGCATTTCTCAATTGGAAAAAGACAGCACTCAGTTCTAACATATTTTGCGTGGCATGAGTAATTACATGACATTTTAAATACATCAGAATTTATAAGATGGTCACTTATAGTGTCTCTACCATAGGCCTTTGTGTTGCTTCGTTTGTTCCCTCGACTGACCTGGATGACGTAAGCGATGGCTTATCGGTCGATGCAGTTTCCCGTCACCGCACCAGTCATCAAACAATTGGATGAAGCGATTTATGTGTGCAAGTGGGGAAAATATATATAAGCTACTACTTTAATGTGTTAGTTAACTATAGCTTCAGGCAATAGTCGGCTGCTAAAGTGATAAACGTAGATTCGGATCTATCATGTTTTTCTCCCCTCTTTTCCAGGGTATTTCATTGTTTGTTCCTTCACAGTCGCCAACCTCAGGAAGTAGATAAAACAACTAAATCTGCAGAGTACGGAAAAATCCACTACAGACATCTTCTCCATGGTACACTACGATTGTTGACTTTCATTACAAACCTTTTTACACCATTACTGGAATGCAAATACACAATTCGGGTATAATTACGTAATATTCAAGCGCAGGCATATTACAGATTCCAGAGATGGCTCAAAGCAGCGATTTGCTAAATGACAAGCAATACATTATATCCAAATCTCTGTGCATTCCAAGAAACATTAGTGTTTCATGGTCGGATCCATAGCGGTAGGGGCAATAAATTTTGTTATTTTTTACTCTTGACGGCGGATATTCACTTGACATTGATATGAGGCATATGAGCTGATAAGCTGTGCCATGTAACTTGCTGACATTTTAGGGAAAGCTTGAGGTCATATGCGATCATGTTGCCAGCGGAATTTTATTAAAAAGTCTATCTGATCTGCAGTCACGTAACCTGTGCTGAGCAGAAGGAAATGTGATGCATAGCCACAAAAATTCAGCCCTTTACTAATGATGGATAATGTAAGCCCATTTGCGTTTCCAATCACAGCTTTTGGTTGCATGGTACATAATATAAAGGCTGGCTTAACATGGTGTTTTTAAACTGAAAGATGAAGCGTTTCATATATTTTCTTCTCGGAAGTATTTTATTGCCTGCATTAGAAAATAACTTCCTTTAGAAATTCTGAAATATACATTTTATATGGCTTTATATCAATACATTCTCTATACTAAGCTAGCTTAAAATTATTGCCGGATGGGGAGTTTTAGGCGACTGAGCTCGCCAATCTTGCAAAACCAACTCATTACCAATAACAGTAGTTTATGATATATTCCAGGTAAGGCATTTAAATCCCTTAATCTGTACATTGTATTGTAAATAGGATTGATAATAGACATTGTATAACATGATCACTGTTTACCTCTTAAAATAAAGATATTTTAATTTAATAGTAGCCAACTTCTCAAAAGTAAATGCTTTCTTCATTGACATAATTGATTTCATTTATAAAAATAAGTGTACTTATTAATTAATAAATTCTTAATTAAAACATTCTATGGATTTTAAACTTCATACTGACGGCATGATATTTGTAATCGGCACTAATATTTTGAGAGTAGGAACGAATGGTATAAGGCGCTTAAATATAGAACTACAGGGATCGTTAAGGATCAACATCACAGCTACGTTGCTCTCTGATGTGTGTCCATAGCCATGCAAATGGAAAGCGTTGTTATTGGCGGAGGTGCAGTCCTAAATAAGTTGCATCCTAATCTAGCCACAAACTACACAATGTAACTCAATAAATAGGTCTTCGTGGAAATGCTAAGACGTTTTGAGAATATACAGGTTCTTAAACTTCAATTAATATTAGGCATGTTCTTGACAGAATAAATCCTCTTTTTTAGGTAAGCATTGAGTATTCAGTTCTGTAAACCATTTATAAATACATTTGTAACTTTGGAGTTAACGCCTGCAGTACCACAACTAAGTGTTCCAGAAAATTTGTTTCCATTCTTGAAGTGCCTTAATTCGATCTCAATTCTACAAGAAAATTTCTTCCTCTTTCCGTATATTTACTTACCGCAAAAAGCAGTATTTTAAATCTAACAAATTCCATATACAGCAAAGTGATAAAGTACTAACTGCAGAATAATTATTAAATTATTTAAAGAAAAACGAAGCATATTATAATATAAAGCAAATTGTACATAATATTCTGAATATACTGCGAATGACCTCTGAGGAAGGCATTGTGTGTGCAGGAATTTGCTTATGCGTTGTGCTTCAATTACTTTTATTGTTAGTTGGTGTTGAGGCTATGTATATTTTCACAGTCATATGTCGTAATGAGTATGACGCCATTCAACACTCAGAATAAAAGGGTTGCATTGTTCTTTTTATATTTATCATTAAATGAAAATAATTTTAATTTTATGTAAGTAAAACTACATTCGAACAAAATTTAAAAACTTCAATCACACAATTTAACCAGCTTTCACAGTATATGCCGCAATTTCTGTGTTCTGAATGAACTCAGTGGATTGCAATCCCAAAGACCTGATTTCCAGCACTAAACTGCTTTTATCATGCTATTTCTGTAAAATACAATAAAACGAAGCATTATTATCAACATAAAGCTAGTTACTGAAGTTTATATAGACGGTTTATGTTTATATCGGGCTCATTGGCGGGAAGTCATCCTGACGCAATAACGTGCTTTATTAACCTGTGTGCCTGCTAGGCATTTCGGGGGAACAAAATGGATTCAGAAATGGGTGATGCTTCAGCGTCATCTTCTGTATAAAAGAGGGGGAAAGTTAGATGAATTACAATTAAAAAAAACTTATTTTTCGATTACGAGAAAGCCTTCGATAGAGTAAGAAGAAAAAAATTCTGGAAATTATTAATAAATAGCAAGCTTGCACTTCATTATATAAACGTATTTAGAACAAGTACGCAGTATAACTTTTTATATAGATGTAATAATTATAATATTATCAAAAGAAATAACCACAAATCAATGTATCAGACAAGGTTGTAGTCTTGCTTCAGGTTTAATATACATAATCGGTCATAAACAAGTTACTCCGTACTCGGGTGATATGGTGCACAGCATAAGAGAAAGTTGATATTTCTGCATTTCTGACATTTCTTCCTTCAAAAGAAAGGCAGGTAATTCGCTCACCATTGCTGGGGTTTGAGCTTTGGAGTGTGTGCTTGATTTGGTGGTTAAGTGAACACAAAACTATATGTTCGGCGCTGTCAGTGCTGGCGCCCGAATTCGCTTCCCCAGTGAAATCTCCGCTACATAATGGCTGCAGAGCGACTTCTCGACAACCCTTTAATTACTAAAATATATTTCCTCGGGTTTTACAAAGTAACTGCATACACACCAACGAAATTATCTGGCAAAGTATGCACCAAGGAAAACAGTAGCTGTATTTTTCTTTGTTTAAAGATGCTCAACGTAGATATTTTGTCACATTGATAGCAGTGTTGTACACACTTAACGTCAGCTGCAAATGTAGACGAGCACACATCTGTTTGTTTCCTCTTGCACAGGAAACCAAAATGTTTAAAATTACATATACCATGCACGAATCGGTTTGTTTGTCGATAGATCTTTCCATTTTTATGTTCAAATTCGTCGTTGAACTATGGTAATGAACTTATTCACATGGGAGACAAACAGAGAATGCCTTTCTGCTGCTGTGGTACATTAAAAAATACTATCTGGTGTGAACAGACCAAACTAAATTTGTCAGAATAAATTAATATCTCGGAGTTTTTTCTTGTCACTGTGCAAGCTGCAACGTATACTAAAAGGAAACCAATATTCCAAAAAATTAATTTTTAAAACTCCAGAATTTCGATTAAATTTGTATGTAGTCACTACAGAATGTAACAAAAATACTGGGACAAACTTTGGGGCCAGTTCCTCACACAAAAACAAGAAAAAGGTTGTATAAACATATGCCCTGAAATGCTTGGTTTATGGGCTATGACATTCAAGGAGCCTCGAGGTACACTCCCAACAACTTTAATTTGTTAAAACAATAATTAACTTTCTCAAACAATCGAGTGATGTCATCGATGCTCATATGCATTGTGATGTGCTACCATAAAGGTCTGTGTACATTCTTGGTTAGTCAGTTTCTTACGTTTGATTTGTGCTGTAGTCTACGTTGAGCGTCTAACCGTGCTGCATATACATATCCGGAGCAGGAACTTTTATGCACTTCGGGCGAATGGCAATAAAGCGACGTTGCATTGCTGCATGAACTAACGCAGCCAAGTCATGAAACGTTTTCTAAAGGTAAGTGTCTAATTGCTGAGACGGGATCCATAGCATCACAAACTGCGGATCGAGGGAGGCCAGGAGTTGATCATATGATTGACAAAGAAAAACTGATTTTAAAGAGTGCTGAAGAATCCCAGATATCAGTACAAGATAATTAGCTGTAGCATTTGGTATCTCCATAAACCGCTTTTTTATTCTTGTCATCTACAACATTTTTAGGGTTCAGAACGGATAAACTTACTGATGATTCATTGCGAAATTGCCAATCCATTGATTATCGCTTCAGTCTTGTTTACAGACGAGGCAATATTTAAAAGAGATAGTGTTGCAAATTTTCCCAACTAATGTTTGTGACCTGCCGTAAATCCTCACGGTACAATTCAGGCTAGATACCAGCAGCAGTTCAATAATAAAATGCAGGAAAAGTGTCTGCTCACGATATGAATATCCTACTGTGTTTAGCCATTCAAATTTAACTTACCTGTAGTCAAATCAAACGTAAGAAAGTGACTAACCACGAATATGAATGTAAATGAGTCTCCGTGGTAACACAACACAATGTACACCAGCACCAATAGCATCACTGGATTGTTTGAAAAAATGAATTATTATTTTAATTAACTTAATTGTTGCATGTATCTCAAAACACTTAAATTTATCTTTCAACAATAACTCACAAAGCAGGTTTTTCCGGACATATGTTTTGTGACTTTGTTCTCTCTCTCTCTCTCTCTCTCTTCTCCTTGTTCTGATGTGACGAACTCGTCCACAAAGTTGTCTCAGTATTTTGGCATATAAGAAATTCAAAAAGAATATCGCCACGGGTGGGCGAGGTCGTTAAGGTGCGGTCTTGTGAGCTGGAGGTCTGGGGTTCGAATCCCGCCAGGACCGTCCTATCTGACTGACGTTTTTTCCAGGTTTTCCTCAGTTTTCATAAACGGCAAATGCCGGGAAGTTACCCTAAACTTAGGCCCGGAACGATTCCTTCTTAAAAATAAATTCTTTCCGAATATATAATTTCATCTCATGTATCACCAGTGTCCATCGCCTGTGGTGCCTCTGTAGCAAAAACGGGCGTTAAAAACCATTCATACATTTTTTCATTCAAAGAGAATTCATGAAATTTTGCTACAACGATATACAGATAACAAATAACTTTAAGATATTATGTATTATAGGAATGTATCATAGAAATATATTTATAAATGAAATAAAATATGAAAGAAATAAATTTTTAAAGTATCGAGAACAAAATTAAATGCAATGGCCTTTAGAGGGGAAATCTCAATAAGAACGAAACTTTAAAAGATTATAGAACAAGTATAAATGTGTTTATATTTAAATATTTATATAAATTAATTATAAGAAAAATAAGATATTGAACAAAAACTATACCCATTTAACTATATAGGTATGCGAATAAATAGCTTTAAAAAGTAGCTGAAATTTTACAAAGTAATGTCATCCCAAAACTAATGTATAGAAATAAAACATACGTTCTACTAAACATTAATATTTAAAAATACAGACATCTGAATACGAATTTTAATAGCAGTCGAATGACTCTAATAGATTGTAAGGATATGAAAGAAGAAAATGCCTTCACAATTTTCATTTACAAATATAATACATTAAAATAGAATTACCATTCCAAACATATCCTATAATACAAACTGCTGGTAAAAGTGATAAAGAAGGATCGTGAAAAATATGGTGAAGTCATAACGAGTGCGGGAAATACAGAAAATATAGCCAACTAATATATTTAGAAAGACAGACTCCAGAAGATATGGGTGAAAGTATGGGGAGACTGATTCAATGGCTTTAGACAGCGAAGAGAGTCAGTTCCAGGTGTCCCTCCCTCATTCTGGGCCAATGAAGTTTCCGTTGACTCTAACCATAATTTGTTAATGACTGATAAGTTTTAATGCATGAACAGGATTTTCACATGGCTCGATCCAGAAACTTTTAATAATAATTCTGGGCATGAGAAGTCATCGGTAGAGTGGGTTTTCCGAATGTTAAAACGATCGACCCAGGAGAAAGTAGATGGCAAATTCTCAACAATTTCCAGAAAAAAATATCTATATGATTTCTGCAGGGAATTTTACAAAATAGATGAGTCATAGATATATCCTCCATCCCTAGGTGAGAGTTCATACCACGGAATCGAAGTTTCGCATGTTTCCTCCGCCTGGAAAATTTCACTTTCTAGCAAGTAGTAAATGGGATTTGTCTTGGTGTGATGAAGATATTGATTTGAATTCCAGTAACTTGGAAGTACCTTAATAGGCAACTATTAAACCAACTTGATTGGAAATTGATAAAAAAATTAAAAGGTTATAGAAAACTTTAGTCATTAATGTTTTTCTTCAAAGACTGCTCCACCGTGTTACTATGAAGGGCATTATCAGTGCTTCTGCTTTCGAATTGAAAAGTCCAACGCTTCATTTGCGCCCCAACCTTGCCTCAAGCGGCTTTTATTCCTGTACCTGAAAAATTACTTATAAGCAGGGAATTTTTCAAGGTATGGCGAAAACTATGAGTTACTGATCAGTGAAGTTAAAATCATGTTTAAAGGCATAGAAGTTGCAGCATTGTTCACACACGTGCGGTGACAGCTGAAGGCAGATACTAAGACTTATATCTATGCTCGTGTTACTATTGTCTGATCTCTCCTTGTAAAACACGAGTATATTCTTATAGAGTATGGAGTAATTAATCTATACCACCTTTGTGTACGTTATGGAGTATATTGGTTACTGATCTAATATGAAAAATATCAAATTTCAGGCAACGTCAGGCAAACTGTTCTCAAAAGCTCACTTACGTTTATGAAATTTTACACAGCTATCATTTCTTTTGATTTACGAATATTTTAATGCAAAAACAAGGTGACATATTTATACCTATATTTATACTTAGCTTCATTTTAAAGATAAAATTAGTAAATTATTTATATTTTGATTAATCTTTCACAATGTCACTATACTAACAGATATAATTAAATAGATTTGCGAATTTCATTCATCTGAGATCAGCAGTTACTGACAAAACTGTTCATGCACGTTTTGGAAAAAAAAATTCGTAAAATTATAAAATTGGCACGTGTCCTTAACGGTTACAGATATTTGAAAAAGAGCTCATAGTCCCCATTAACGAATTAGAAACAAAGAACTTTTAAAATGAACGTGTGAATATGAATCAGATGACTGCATTTTGAGAAGTTTTACCAAAACCATATCATAAATAGCCTTAAACCTTCTCCACATTAAGATTGTACTGCCAATGAAAATATACAATAACAGGGTTTACATACATTTTCATGAAATAATGCTTTGTTATAAACAAAATTTATTTGAAATCATATGGTATATAAATATACCTATATACCTTTATTATTTCAAATCATTGTATCCAACATTCGAATGCAGCCCGAAAATGTTTGTAAGCACTTAACCTAAAATCGCGGCTCATACTTCTCCAATACGATTCTTCAAGTCCTAGAAATCTCTCACTTTGGTTTCGTACACTCATAAACCCCCAAACAATAAAGTCAAGTGAACCTGATGATCATATTCGAGATTATCTTTGCCTATCAGTCTATTGGGAAAACAAAGGTTGAAGAAAGCTCTCTTCACATCCAAAACAAAATGAGGAATGCTCCATATTTTTAAGACAACGGTGTTCATAGAGATTTATAAAAACGTTTTAACCGCACTTAACTACGACTTTGTTTTAGCAGTAAAACTAAAACATAATGCTGTGAAATCGGTTTTTAAATTAATTTCAATAATGAACCAATAAATCCACACACCTATTGGGGCGACTCAGGCGGCAACATTTTGGGCTCCCATTCGGGATGTTCCAGGTTCAAATCCATTGGGACCAACCTTCCTGGCCTTTGCTTTTTTCCCTGGTTTCCCGGGAATACTGCGATAGATATTCCTGCTTCATGAATTTTCTGCTCGTCAATTTCATTCCATTGGTTCTGTTGCAGAGTCGAAAGTGTCAGGCAAGTGGGCTGGTGGGTGTACGATGTGGTGATGGCTTGCACTTTATAACATTTCTATCACGGTTCCTGGTGTGGAAGCGGTCCATCTGAGGGTCTCGAACTCCTTGCAGGGGACTCCCCCAGCGTAGGAGTGTTCTGTCTGGAAACATTTTTATAGGATTCTCGTCTATGTCCGTACCTCATATTCCCTAGATCCTGGCTCCCTATTGGCAACATAAGTACAAACGACTAACCAGCAAGACTGAAGTACTGAAGTGTCATCCTCCGTTCCATCCAATCCACGAAATAAATCCACATTTATATTTCATGTCAATTTCGATCATATAAATTTCATTCGTACCCGATTTACTGCCCATTTGGTATACTACTAAATAGGATTGTGCATAACTAGAAAATAGCCACCTGTTTTTGTTATTTTTTTATTATTCCTTTATTTCTATATTTCTTGAAGTTATTTTGTCTGCTAAAAGAAGATCTAAGATAATTCATTTGTATAACTTTATAGATGCTGAGAATGTACAAAAATAAGTCAGCCCTGGTGGTCTAGTAGTAACCACACAGTAAAGCTGTTGGTTCCGCAAATTTACAAGATGATAAAGGACCCCAAACCTGAAAGAAGAGGCTTCTGGGCAAAAATTATCGGCCGTTTCACGCCCTGAATGGAGTGAAAATCTATTGACCAACGGTGTCAAAGAGCGTCCTTATACAAACCTAATAATAATAATAATAATAATAATAATAATAATAATAATAATAATAATAATAATAATAATACATGTATTAGATTATAGTCAATTAAGAGCAATTGTTGTGTATTTTTCAAAAATGGGCAGTTTTAAATATAGCGGGAAATTATATTTTCGAATGCTTCCTTCAAGCACTTCAAGCAAACTAAATACAAATTTTTTTGGTCTGCAATCTGTTAAAACTTGGGAAATATAAAAGGAATTATCCTGTAACCAACATATTATATTTTATCATTTGAATACATTCACCTCACCTTACGATCAGTCCAGGTTTAATATATTTTAATAATGCAAAAGTAAATAAATGAACACTCAGCTTTAAGTTCTAAAACAAAGAGTCCAGTAGATAAGAACGCATGCTGAAATGACGCTCCTATTGGTATGCTTCATCTGCTACGGACATACTTACGTCATTCAACAGCATCCTGAAGACAAAAGAGCGGTTCAATGGTCTCCCCCTTGCAGATGAATGGGTCCGTGCATTGTGTTAAGCCTGTGAAATTTTATCATTCATCAACAACACAAAAGTGGCATCCCAGTTTCTAACGTTAATGATCCTGCCAATGTTCCTCATAAAGATTTCTTATCACTCATTGGCGATATCACACCAATCATTCAAGCCCTTCTTGGTATTCCCCGTAAAGGAGACCATTTAAGTCCTTTTTTGACCAGCGATATTCTCCCATTCTCTGTACATGTTCACACAATTTCAGTGTTTTTGTTTCTGTAGCGTGAATAAGGAAAATACAGAGCGACCCAATGATCTATGAACCAATGCTTATATGCGAGAGCGGCTCTCATTGCCGTGACACAACCATACAACGGTTAGCTTGGCTGTTTTTAAATATTTTACTTGCAAACTTTATAAAAGGAGTTGGAACTGGACAGCGTTTTAGGGATTTTTAACGCTGGTTTTAACTACTAAGGAGTCGCAAGCTGTGACACTGCTGAAATATTAGATTAAATAATAAATTGGGAAAGGAATTTTTTAAAAGGAAGCAATCATTTCAGACCAAGTTGGGGATACTTCTTCGGCATTTGCTATTTGTGAGAACTGAGGAAACCCTGGAAAGATACAGTCAGGGAGGACGACCTCAGGGTCGTTGTTCATACATTTTTGGCAACTCTTCAAAAAACTATCCATAGCTCGCTGTAGTTCACGTTGAGTAAGTCGGTCCTGGTGGTGTAGTGGTAAGCGTACTTGCCTTCTAAACCCAAGATCGCGAGTTCAAACCCGGCCAGGATCAACAAATTTTTTCGGGCGTAAAAATCGTAAGTATGGCTTCCTTCGGAAGGGAAGGGAAGTAAAGCCGTGGGTCCCGAGTCGTACATTTACGGGAAAAAAAACTGAAGCCTGAAGAAAGAGGCCTCTGAGTAAATTTTGTCGGCCGTTTCACGCCCTAAATAGAATGGGACGCTGATGACCTGTTATGTTAAATAGTGTCTGTAAATAAACAAATAAAAACCGCTTAGTAATGCTGGCTACTTGCTGGAGGATAATTTTAATTCCTACAGGATATATGGTTTGTCTTTTATACAATATTTTTTAATTTACTTCACAAATATAAAAGTCGCAAAGGGATAGTTCGCTGTACCGAGGGAGTCACAAATTCTTACTAATAACTAGCATTCTGAAACACTTTTCAGTGGTTAGAGGGTATGCACCACAGTTATTATTTATTATTTTCATTTTAACAATTTCGTAGCTCTTTGCACAGGCCATAACAAATGCCTGTTTGTTGTAAATTATATCTAAATCATCTGGTGGCGAAATTGTTCAAACGAGACTGAAGTCATTTAATGGTTTTTTTTTTTTTTTTTCGGTGAGAACCCTACGCTGTCCATTATGTTTCTTACACTGAACTCTACACTGAAACTTAGAGTAAAATTTATGTATTGTTTTACATCAGAAAATATTTTTTTCAAATCGTCTTTGAACTTGATGAGCTGAGTTCACGTATAAATTATAAACAAATACACGTTGTGCAATAGAAAATATAAACTGAGCCTGAGAGAAAAGAAAAGTGGTGTCTTTTGTTCTGAGCCTGAAGTGACTTCGCATCTTTTAATTAACATTTCAACCCCCCCCCCCAAATAGTCAGAAGTCTTGTCTGTAAAATGGGATAAACAACATCCATCACTTCTTCGTCTCAGTTAAATTTCCTTCCTCGAAGGAACTTCTTTAGTTTTAGAAGAGGAAATAGTCACTGGGAACTAGATCTGGGCCATAGGGTGGATGGTCAATCTCCTTGAAACAAATTTCTTCATAACTTCCAGCAACAAGAGCTGTGTGCACAGGCGCGTTGCCATGAAGAAGGCGCACACCACCACTCGGCTTTCATCGTCCTTTCTCTTTGATGGAAGCACGTAGTCTGCGCAGTAGGCCAACATAATACTCTCCATTTACTGTGATGTTCCTCTCCTTGAGGTCAATAAAGAGTATTCCTTCACAGTCCCAAAAGATTGTGGCCATGATCTTCTTGGTTGACTGAGTGATCTTGGCTTTTAGAGGCAGTGGTTCGCCAGATTTACGCCACTCCAATGATTCTCTTTTGAACAAGGGATCATAACAGAGGACAATAGCTTCATCTTCTGTAACAATGGTTTGCAGAACTTCTCTCTAGTTGGCACGGAAGCACTTTTGATAATTAAACTGAATTCAACAACTATCAGACCCACACTGACAGCCAGAATCTAACGCGCGACTTTGCTTCAGTCAACAGCGGGAAACACATGTACACACGCTCAGTGGAAAATCACAGCAAGTTGGTTAATAATTGATTGCATCACTCCGTACTGCTCATTTGCTCCCTAATTGTTCCATTCTTAATATGATTCTGTTAATTTATTGCACCTATAAAGTGAGCAAAATTCCATTTCCATGGCTTTTAGATTTTGTTTAACCTGTTCATCAAACTACCAAATTTCTGCTGCATAAGACGCAATGCTTTATGTTATAGTTAAGTGTATTCTGACTTAACATTTTCCTTTAATATTTTATTTCAAATTTCAGGATGGAATTTTTGTTAGATTTTTCTAGGGGTATGTTTTTCGTAATATCTGTCTCGTTGCTACAACATTTAGTAGGTAAATATAATTCCAAGATATTTATATGCACTTATATCTGATTTTATAAGTTCTTGTCCAAAATAATGTTCATTAATTCATTTCCAACGGTAGCACATTTCTGTAAAATAAAGGTAACTAACAATAGGGTTAGCTGAAATATGATACAAGCAATTCAACGAAGACAACGGCAATAAATGGCAGTTTCGTTCTTTCCAATTTTCATTTATTTCAAAACGAGTTTTTGCTTCATTTGATTTTTCCTTAATTTTTTAATGTTGTTACTCTCAGACCACACTGAAACAGCAGACGCTATATTTTAATTTAGAAGACGCGGATTAATTGCATGCTTACTCTTTCATATAGTTATTCTTCCTCACTTGCTTGCATAAGAAATGTTGCGTTTTTGCAAAGATCCTTAGAACCTCTAAAAGCAGTTATGTTGAAGAAACGTAACGAATTTAACCCTAAATATGTTCGACTTTTTTACTGTGACAAATTGCATTAAAATGTTACCTCTAAAACAGAGAGAATAAATAATTACCATACTGTGGAGAACTTAAGGACAGAGAATGGAAATATCGTTAAAATATATCAGAAATGTGAGACTGCAGACAAACATCCGTTCGAACTGCTATAACAAAAGTTAATACTTATTATAAAATAAAACTACGCATACTATTATTGGACAAAGTTGTGCGAGCAGAACTGCAAAAGAGACTTGGCCATTGACGGAACCGGCGAATGGCATACCTTAGTTTCGCGCACTGCGGACTCACTCCAAAAATAACTATTAGTAAGATATATCTCTAAGTATTAAAGTATTCGCATTTTGCATAACAAACATTTAATAACATTTAATCTCTTTTAAAGATTTAATAACACGAAAACAGTTCACAGCAGTTTAAAACTTAAACATTATTCCTTTCCATTATTACCAATAATGCGTTCTTTGAAAGCGGGTCACTGTGGTCATTGTAATATACAAGTATTATTATGGGCAATGTATATAAATATGTTTAGTAAACTGAGAGATTCCTTATAATGTATTCTAAGGTAAGGGGAGCAAGAAAACTTGAAGTCTACGACGTAAAGAGAGAAGGTCAACTTCTGAGCTCGGATTATATAATGGTCCGAATTTTGCAAAGTAGCTACAACCTCGTTAAGAAAGCAGAGTCTTTGAGTGTTGTGTGGGCTTTTGTATCTTAGTTTTTCATTAACATTTAGGTATAAATAAGTGGTTTTATAGTGCCTATAATGCATATTTTGAGGTTAGTGGCTATTTATCAGTTAATTTTTTTCTTCATCTCTATATTTGAATTTCTTATTTTATTGTCGATTATATATTTTACACAAATGACTGCCATGTTTCTTCACAGCCTGCACCGCTATAGTTAGAAGGAGAGGTAGCAATCTCTTCCGCTTTCTCCATCTTTGGAAAATCCAGTCCTTGGCATACAATGTGAACGTGCATGTGTTTTTCTTTGCCAATAGATATTACAGTTCCTGGCTTTGCGCTACAAATCAGTTTATATTTAGAGTTAAACGTGTTCAATGTAAAATTAATACTTTTAACATTGTATAATGCCGAAAATAAAATAATTCAAAGCATTTTTAATATGCAAGTGGTTTCATGAATTCCGGCATTTCTCAATCCACGGTAAGATTATTTGTTGCTAATTTTGCAATAAAGAGCTGAACGAAAATATTTTTCCCCAACTTTTAAATATTAAAGTCAATTATGTATAACAAAACTTTCTAAAACAAAATTACAATTCACAATGTTTGCATTTGAGGGTGACATAGCTTCCCCGCGGACAATTAAGAAAACTTGATTATTATTTACTCTGAAGGAAAATACAAAAATGTGTAAATTGTAACTTGTATGCACGTGATTCACTAACTTCAGTGCATTTGCGTATTTTTAAAAAATCATAACTGTATATTTTTTATTTTGTAGGGTTTAAATACAGCTGTTAAAGTATTTTACGTATATTAAACGCCTCTCTTTAGGGCGTAAGCTTCCGAACGAAGCTATGGGTGCTAAGTTACGTTATGGTAGCAGTTTCGTGTGTTTTATCCTGTTTGCTTAGTACATCATGCTATAAATGCAGGGATGCCGATCAGGAAGGCAGTAACATGAATGAAGAAATAATATTAAGCCGTTCATACGTCGAGGAATCCTGTTAAAAGTTACACCTTATTATGAGTTAAATGTATATTTTACTTTTTGTTTAATTATTTTGGTCTCATATAAGAAACTACTGGCATATGAACTCTTAATAAAGTAAAATAGGTATCGATTATCCGAACTAATTGGGACCAACTGTAGTTCGGAAAACAGAACCTAGAAATAACAGTGTGCATAACATTTTTCAGATCTCTATAAAGTAAATGTATATTTGCCTCTGAAATAAATTTTACTTTTCTCAAAACTTCCAAAAGTCAAGTTGGATATAAATTGTAACATGATGATTTCATTTAATATCCGAGCCAGAGCATTTTTATGCTATGCGCATGTATTAAGGAAGATTCACCTTTCCCCTTTTCTACACGGTTGAACATTTTATTTTTTTTTTGTCTATTGTTAACGTCACGATTTTGATTAATCAAAAGCTCTCTTGTCCCCAGAAAGAGGCAGCATTTTAGCACAAAACAGAAGAAAACACAATATGATACGATAGTTCAACTAAGTTAGTCAAACTGAAAGCTTTGTTTTGGTTCATTTAAGTCCTAAAATGGACAAATAGCAGTAACTCATGAGGAATGCAATCACTTAAACCCGCGGAAATATAAGCTTGATGCACTATCATGTAAACTATGTAGTGGTATTGATCAGGCGCTCTTAGGTTTAGAGTGTTAACAATAAACAAGAAACTTGCATTGCGAACTTTCATAACGCATCTTACCTGCGGAGGTTTAAATGAAATCTTGCAGTTAGTTGTAATATTTTCACTCAAAATAGTCGGAATACAGTCATGGAATTTTCCACTTCGTGCATCCCTTCCCTTCTGCCAGCGCTGAACATATGGCCACTTTCCCCTCCTCTTGCTAAACACTGACCAATCCGCGCTATCATGTGATGTTGATTCACAGGAAACAGTGTAATATTACGTGGCAAACTGAAGGAGACAGAAAGGCTTTATTCGGTTATTTTGAGTCAGTTTGGATGTTTGAAGTTTCGGCTGATGTTCCGCAGTATTTAGTAAGCTGAATGCGAAATAAAATAATACGAATGTAATATTACTTCTACATTGTGGTACGTTTCGTTTAAATAAAAGCCCCTCATACTCAAAAATGGAGTTTTCTGTTTCTGTTTACTCTGTATGTTTTTCCAAACGACTTCCACGAGTTCGTCGAGTAGCAGTAGTTTGGAAAGTCGTTCATGCTCGCGATTGGATGCTATGAACAATATGGGAATTCTGCCTTTCACTTGTCATAATACACTCTCCTTCGAGCTTTCCAATTATTCGGCTTTGTATAGGGACGTCTAGATTATCTCTAGGGTCATTTAGTTCACTGTAGCACATTATGAAACAAATTGAACATATACAACAATGAAGTTCGCCGACCGTTAATTTCCATTCACTGTACAGTGTTCACGTTATACATCGCAAGTTGCTGTTGATTCTGTTTTATAGCATGCTTCGTGTTGTTTATATATCTATTGTAATTACTTTTTATGAGGTTGATTACTTTCATTCTTTGTTCTTAAGTTTTGCATATCAAAGAATCACTAGGTCAAACTTAACATATACAAGTTAAAAGCCAGAAACAAACTAAATTATTATAATTGGATACAAGTTATTAAACAAGACATGGAATTATACAAACAAGGCAGTAAAATGTTGGAAAAAGCAATAAAAAATATAGAAAAGAAAATGAATCTCAAATATAGTTGAGGTAATTGTGCTCAAAATTTATTAAAGTTATATTAATATTTAGCGTAGCAACAGTGGCTACACTAAATATTTTCGTAGATCAAACGAGCGTAATTTTTAGGATTCGTTTTTGAGAAAGCGGGTTTAAAAGAAATCAAAGAGCCTTGCACAATACAGTTTTTCAATAAAAAAGACCACAATTTCAATCACCGTGCAAAATGATATTAACAGCTTTAACTTGTGTTTTAGTCATACAAAGATTATTTAAAGAAAATTACGTTAACACTTTTTTTGGATTGATTTGTTTATAGACGCTGTTTAACATCTCAGGTCTTCAGCGTCCCATTCATCTCAGGGCGTGAAACGGCCTACAAATTTTGCTCAGAGGCCTCTCTTTCAGGCTTGAGGTTCTTTTTCGTGACGTAAATGTACGACACGGGACCCACGGCTTTACTTCCCTTCCGAAGGAAGCCATACTTATGATTTTACGCCCGAAAAAATCCATCGGTCCTGGCCGGGGTCGAACCCGCGATCTTGGGTTTAGGAGGCAAGTATGGTAACCACTACACCACCAGGACCGACTTTAACACTAAAATAGTGCTACAATAATTATATAAAGAATAACAAATTTAACTATTATAAAGTTAAACAATTAAAATCGTTGATGTTGTATTAGTATAAGGTATTTAGAAAAATTGTCATTATAAAATAGTTAACATTTATTCACACAGTACAGTCTAAGATATTATAAATATTTATGATAAATTTATAACAAATCATTATTTCCAAACGGAATATATTTTTGCATGTAGCAGTACATTCGGTACTTTAGTATATATGCAACGTTTCAGAATTGAAAAAAAAAATATAAAATTACTTTATAGGCTTTAATTAAGCGTGAAGGAGGAAAATTGGAAAAACAAATAGAAAAAGTTCAGCACAGATCTGGAAGAATCGATGGGCTAAGATGCATTGGTGTTTAATACATGACTCCTTAAATTGCGCTCTTGTTTTAAAATGTCCGCGAAGGCAAATATAAGGTGGAGTAGCTGAAACGCTCTTCATTGCAGTTTTGTTTAAATTAAAAAAAATATGAATATTCTTCTAATTCTATACATTATTATGAATCTTACACGTTATGTGAGTCATTAAATTATAGTCACAGCACCAATGCAGACACGCTTCAGCTCTTTGAGCGCAGCGCGCTCTATATGCTGCTTTACGTTTATAGTCCCATAAATGACAACTGCTTCTATTAGCTATGGGTGGTTTGGCTATTTCGCAGTCAACTGCGTTTATCTTAAACAATAAATCATAATTTCAGTTGAAAACTAGCTGCCATTATAGGCGATAGGCGTATTGTAAAATAATATTTATATTTACAACAGAATAAGCATTAACTTATTTAAATGAAAATGACAAAACTTGGAATATCTTTACATATGAGTAATCCTTGCCATACCCTTATTATATTCGTAAAGGGAGAATTGCTACAGATATGCAATTTGATACCTAGCTCAAGCAACTTCTCTATTTCATTTGAGACCAAGAAGTTTAGGAAGCTTGAATGTAAGCCTTCCTAGTCCAAAATTAAAATTCAACATTTCACTTTAACGTCTATTGACAAGTCTGAATTCATGGTATTCGGCAGCACATCAAAATAATTTGAAATGCAGTTTTATCTGCAAATTACTTTTTTTTAAAATAGCATTTGCATAATTTTTTGTATATTTCTGTGTAAGAACGCACTCTAAAATAAAGAAAAATGGTGCTCCGCAAATATTTTTTCTAAAGATTTTGGAGTTTAAAATACATTTTTGTTTATTTATTTGTATTATATACAGATGCTCTTTAACATCTCAGTCCATCAACGTCTCGTTCAATTCAGGGCGTGAAACGGCCGATAAATTTTGTTCAGAGGCCTCTTCTTTTGAGCTTGAGGTTCTTTGACGTTCTGAAATCTACCGCAACAGGGGACTCATGGCTTTACTTCCCTTCACAATGAAGTCATACTTAGTGTTTTACGCCGAAATAAAATTCATCGACCCTGCCCGGATTGAACCGGGATGTTGGGTCTACGAGATAAGTATGGTTTCACTAGGACACGGATTGACGTTTAAAAGATAATTTGTGTTCAGACACAAATCCGAAAAGAGAATGTCAGAGGTTTATTTCATTTTAAGGAATTTATGGTGTGAGAGTGAGTCATATATAAATGGATCTTTTGTAATTTATTAGAAGCAAATGGAATAAGTCTCGTTTTCTGTAGACTTTGCCGATTTACAAACAAGGAAGTTTCTTAATCCTATTAGTAAGGAATGAGTGCGGTTGGGTTTCTAGCATGTTGCTCACAAGTGCTTTCACAACAACTTCGTCATTGAATTTCTTACCTTCCAATGCTTCTTTTAACGACCCAAACATATGGTAATCGCATGGCAAAGTGATATGTCTGAACTGTAAGAAGGGCGTTACAAAGCTGCCCGCTGGATTTCCTGGAGTTTTTCCTTTATCAAATCAGCTACATGCGAACTGGCATTGATAGCTGAGAAGAACTTGTCGAATCGGTTGTTGAGATGTTTTTCGTCTGCAAGAACTTACCTCAACCAAAAGCTGACAGTAATCAACTGCTTTGACTGTTGGACGTACAAGTAGAAAATTGATTAACAAAATGCCTCGGAAGTTACAGAAAACTGCTAATTTTCCCAGTTAAAAGGAGAGTGTTTGCTTTGACACGACTTTTCTCCACTATATATTTCCTTGCTTCGACTCAGGATTATACATTATGATTCGGTTCAAAAACATTTCTTCTTGATCCCGGTAATGAGCCACTGACACACTCCCACACGTGTAGCCTTTTGATCCTCAGTGAGACTTTGAGTAACCCACATTGCGGAGACTTTTCGATAGTCCAAGTCATCTTGAAACGATGACTGAACACTTCCGGAAATTATTCCAACCTCAAAACCGATTTGAGAAATCCTCAGCTGTGGATCACACTCGATAAGATCCCGAACGGCGCAATTGTTTTCGTTACGGACATTATTGATCAACATTAATAGTTTCTCGTCCTTCTGTGCCACTCATACACTGTTGTCTTAGACAGCATCCTATGTCCTTGTCTTTGCAAGAATTAGGTCGGTTTTACGCCCTTCCGCGCTAAATATGTATATAATGCGTTGCGCAGTAGGTAAGTGTACCTCTTGCTTAGACATGATGCTACTGACAAAAGAAACTCCTGTGTAAGGCGAACCGGCTTTTCTCTAGTCCTGAAACCCCTACGCGTAATCACTCAAAGGCATATCCCGCTTCGCATATACTAATCAAATATCGGTTTATCTCATCCTCGTAGTAATGTCCTTACTATAGAAGCCTTTGGAGGTCCATGAATTATGGGAAAAGTATCATGTTCCTGTGGAAAAAGGTATAAAATATATAACAATAACCCATATATGTTGAAATATTTCTGATAGAACGGTGCAGACTAATTGGTCTAGAGTTATGACCATTAGCAAATTAATGAACATTTCAGTTCAAGATCTCAGTGAATCCAGCTTCTGGAATGTTGCTGCTAAGAGAGGGAGAGTGGAGTCCCAGCTATAGTAATTGACACAAATATACACGTCATGCTGCCACAGGGGGAATCTCTTATCACTGTGTCAAGGGAATGTATTTCGCAACGGTTGTAAATTACAGAGATTTTGCAACTGTGGCGCGTAAAAGCGGCTCTAACCAAAATTTATCTCCAACATTATTTTTTTAGATGGTCTGTCGATACCCTGGAGGGCGATCAGCAGTGTAGATAAGGTACTTCGATTATATTTGTCAAAGCACTGCTCGTTTTCAAAAATGTATAGTATGGTATATAAAACTTTAATGTTTGTCGGTATATTATGGAGAAAGGAACCTTTTTCATCTCAAACTACCGTTGATTGACACTCTATTTTTGCTGAGAGATTGTAATCCATAAATTCAAAAATATTAATCGAAAATACTAAATATGGAAATGCACAATAAAAATTTACTGGTAAATATAAGATGCATGTCGGTATTTATAACAAATGCCATCGTAGTAGCCGTGCTCGCTACGTTAGTAGCCAAAGAGTCGCAGGTTCGAGTTCCGACTAGGTCCTGTTTTGATTTTAACGTGGATTAATATGGACTACATTGCCATAGATTCCTGACTAGTGCGATACAGTTGATCCGTACAGGACTCGAACAAGCCTTAGGCTCGATTTTTGTATCCCACGATGTCTTTTACTAAAAAAGGGGCAAAGAGCAACTGAAACTATACGGCTACGTAACAGAATCACAGATGTGTCCATGAGACTCTAGTTGACCTACTATTAACTATGCTATATGGGGCAGATATTGGGGGTGGGAACAAACAGCGAATCTAGATTCCGTTAGGAACATTTTTTAAATGAATTTTGGAGGGGCAGAACTACTGCGGGATTAAGCAGAAATTCGGAGCCTACAGTGAGACTAAAGTCACAGTAGGTGTAGTATTGGCTGCGAATTTTTCAAGGGAACGAAACTTTAAATAGGGCACTGTGTTACCATTAACAATTAAGATTGGAAAGAAACTTGACATGGACATCCAAATGAAGATGTTTAAGAGTGCCGAACAAATGGAAGGCACATGGAGCAAGGTCGGAGCTATATGGAAGATGTTCGAAAACCTCATTTGTCTTGTTAGCGGCATGAGGACGCGCGTTGTCATGCAAGAGCGAAACGCCTTTTGTAAGGAGTCCTGGTCGCTTCCGTTGAATGACCTTAGGAAGTTTTCTGAGGATGTTACAGTAGGAGTCGGCATGCACGGTTTGTAATTCAGGAGCAGTATGCCTTCGTGATCCCAAAACATTGTGAGCATCACTTTTCCGAATAGGGTCACACCGACGCAGGATGATTCTACTGCTTTGTCTCTGGCTGGTAATAGTGAACCTAAGACTCATCACTTGTGATAGTTCGGGCTAGCCTATCGTGTCCATTGTGATAACGACTGAGATGCTGTTATACCAAACCCATTATTGTTTTTGCATTTTGTGTTGTCGGGTTAGCATGTGCGACTTTGTGAAAACTTTGAGGTAGGCCATGCCGTTTGGAGAACTAATAGCAGCAGTTATAGTGTCTATTTACCCATCTGTCTGCTCGGATTAAATCCTACAACTCGTGCAAATTTGCCTCTGTGGCAATCTCCGTTCATGTTCATCTTCCATACCATCATCCCTTCAGGTAAAATGCTGTACCAAATTGTAAACAGCCTGACGTGACAAACACTTCTCACCATCATTAGGAAACATTTCCTGATGCATATTCTTTGATTCCGCGCCTTTTGCTCACAAAAATGGCACAACGGAGCTCTGCTCGAGGGCTGTGCTCTCACTCAGATGCTGTGTCATCTTCCAATTGTGGTTTCGCTATTATAACATCGATTGTTTTCTGTTTAATGTCACCAATTGTCACCGGACTGATGCTCCATCTAATGGGAATAAGACTATTCAAACTTATAGTACCCCACATCACATTATAAATACTTAATAACTTACCCTCGTACAGCTGATATATTGCAAGGATACTTTTTATACGCTTCAATCATGTGAGAATTCGCACTAATTCAGCTTGCATATAATAGCACATTTGAGTTTCTCAGAAATGTGTGCATCTGTGCATATTACTTGGTCATTTGCTTGATTTACTCAGCACAACATACATTTTCTGCAAATTTATAGTGAAGTAGCCAAAAGTTCTGAAAGGACATACTTGTCATTTATCTCCAATAAAACCCAATAACTACACAATTGGTTTAATGGTTTGAATAAAATGCTAATTTGTGTGAAAACTCACTTTAAAATATAATTGAAATTTATTAGAGCAAATTTCTTAATTGGATTCTTCTCGTTTTAAACAGAGCATTTTCATTTCATTTGTTGCCTAGAGTGGGAGATAGAATACAATTTTGGTGTTCAGCTGTTTTTTTAAATTAACGTTGTCTTTTATGTCAGTCAAATAATATAATATATTATTGAGAAGTAATGCTATTTATTTTAAGTGTTGATAGAAAATTCGCCTAGTCAGAGAACTACTTGCTGTAAAATGTTACTAGAACTCTAAAATTAATATATTGTAGCGGTGCATAAACAGAAGAAGAAAAACATTGTGAACATGTTGATAACACTAAATGATGGCGATGAGTCAGGAGATATTTATAAATTCATCATTACTAAACTGGAAGAGTACTACTGCAACATTGTGCAAGAATAAGGCTAAGGGTCATTAAATTATGCTGATCAATATCAATGCACCTACTCCTTTACATCAAATCAGTATTTACATTTAAATATTGGAGTTTGTTGGAGTTTTGTCGACCTTCCGTACGTTAGACTATAGGGCTTATTGGGTAACTGCGTAGAAGAGACGCTTTTACTGTTTCTTGAACTAGTTAAAGTATTTTGGTTCCAGTGATAGTATCCGTTCCCAAGTCTTCTCTGGTTATAAAAGGAGCGAGTCCCTCTCTTACAGGAATGGGCAATTAAACAGGATGTGCAAGACAGTCTCCTCATCCTGGGTGCATAATCTGCAAATGGGTTCATCTTTATAGAGTCCCACTTTATATAGACGTTTCCTGAAGTGACAATGTTCATGATTTCCTTAATTTTCTTCTGATTGGTATTTAAGTCAACTGAGAATCATTATTATGCAAATGAATATCTTTAATTACTATGTAAATACAATAATTTTAAACGTCATTTACTCCTTTGTTGTCTTTACAAGAGTCACGTTTTTGTGTTAGGGAAATAAACTATGAAACTTTGAACTGTATGTTTCATTAACTGTATCAAATGTATATATCAGTCTTTGTAACTCAGGAATCAACCGTATAGTTTGGATCAAAGTCGCATTACTGGAGAAATCTGCTGTATCCAGTTCAGTTTGTTGCTGACACTTACAGCGGTCGCATGACTGCTATGGCTCCAAGGGTGAAAATTATCAGTTGAAAAAAGTGGCGGGATTGTAATATTGAGGAAGTTAGGTTTGTCGATTCGTCAAATTCATTAAGAATGTGACTAACAATCGAGGAAGTGAAATACACCCTTTACTGCCACACAGTCGGTCCAGGTGGTGTAGTGGTAGCCATATTTATCTCTTAAACCCAAGATCGCAGGTTTAATCCCGGCCGCGGTCGGTGGGTTTTTCGGGTGTAAAAATCGTAATTATGGCTTCCTTCGGAAAGGAAGGAAAGCCGTGGATCCTGTGTCGTATATTTACACCAAGTAAAATAACCTCAAACCTAAAAGAAGAGGCCTCTAAGCAAAATTTATCGGTCGTTTCATATCCTGATTTGAATGGGACGCTAATGATCTGAGATGTTAATGAGCGTCTGTAAATGAACCAAACAAACAGATTCCCCCACACAAATACTAGTAATAACCAAAATTTACCATGACCAGAACAGACTCGCAAAAGTACAGAAAGTAGTGATAAATTCTTTAGAATTTGTACAAAATGTAATGTATTTATAACTGCACTACAATGTGTACAGAACTAGTAGAAATAAATAAAAAAAACTCTTATCTGTATCAACAGTAAAAAGGAAACTTTCAGAAGGTGGTCTAAAGAGACATGTGGCACTAAAACCTATCAAATAAAAAAGACATTTCAGTGCCCTAGACACCATCGATAAGGACACCTGCTGATTTGTCACACACGAAGCTCTTTGATATTAGAAGATTGTATGCCCGCCAATGCAAATAAGAGGTTTCTCACCAATGTGTCCTGCTATAGAGTGGGTTTATTTCTGGAAATAAATATTGAAAATATTGTGAAAATTTATGGAAAGATGAACCAGAAACTACATTATAAAATGCTTCAATATCATGTAATATAAAAGGGGAATGTTTCACTTTGGATCAAAGCAACAATGATGTGGATACAACATGATATAAATTTCATCTAATGGATGCTTGGCCATCCCAAAGTGTGGACTGCAACCCCACAGAAACGTTATGGAATGAAAGAAGTGTATTTAAAAATACTTAAACTATCTCTACAGCAAATAGAATCACCATAACTTTAGAAGAATTAGAAAATGATATAATATATTAAAATGAAACACCAATTACTTCATCATATAACTTAACACCTCTCACGGCGGCAAAAAAGGGCTTCAGTGTACTGAGACTTTCCCAATTTGTTCATATGATTACTGTAATTAAGGTAAATAGTAAAATTAAAATAATTACAGTAGTTAGATATTTAAGACTAATGTTCTGTTTAAATTTCTCGAGTGTTAAGACTACTACATGCCTGTTGTGGAAAAATTGGTTAACTGCATGGGATATAATTCTGATTTGGTTTATTTACGGACGCCCTTTACCATCTGAGGCCATTCAATTCAGGGCGTTAAACGGCCGACAAATTTTGCTCAAGGGTCTCTTCTTTCAGGCTTAGGTTCTTTATCGTGCCGTAAATGTACGACATGGGACCCACGGCTTTACTTACCTTCCAAAGGAAGCCATTGTTAGGATTTTTACGCCCGAAAAAATCCATCGGTCCTGGCCGGATCGAACCCGCGATATTGGGTTTAGGAGGCAAGTATGGTAACCACTACACCACCAGGACCAACACATGCATGGGGTATAAGGCCACACAGTGTTATACTAATATTTTCTAAACTTAATGTGATTTTCATGTTTGCTTCAGTAAGGCAGATAGTCAAGTATTCAATTTCTGAGACGGTCTACAATATGGTTTATTTACTACAATGCAGACGATATCTTGTGGAACGAAGGATGAAATATGTATCATATATGGATGAACAATGTATTAAGTTACTCAAACCCATTTGATACCTCAATTACAGGAGCGTTTTGAATAAAATTAATAAATTTATATGCAGATGTGGTTCCGTATAAAATAAATGTAATTCATAAGAAGAGACATAATCACATACTAGATAAAATCATACAAGCCTAGGCGAAGTAAAGTGCACACAAACCATTGAAAACTTTATGTTAATTATTGTTAATATTCTGCCATCTTCTCCTCTTAAAATTGAAAATATTTTAAAATGATTACTCTAGTGATGTAACTATGTTCAATAACGTGCAATGGTATTTATTTACTACTATTATAGACTATTAGATCTAACAGACTGTGCATATATGCTATCAAGTGTTTACCTATGATAGTCTATTTTGGCCCGTCGCTGCATATCTTATGTTCGTTTTTAAATTGCATCACTTATGATGTTTCTGACAACCTATCCGGCAGCTAAATACAAGTCTGTTTCTTAAGGGAAAAAGTTAATAGCGTATGCTCATCATATATCATATTTTCTTCTTCCTCTTCTTAATGTTAGTAAATGATAAAAGGGTTTCAATACTTTTCCAAATTCCTCTTTTCGTAAGGCCTCAGCATATTTCACAAAAACAACCCAATCAGATTCTTAAGCTCTTCATCAAGTACTGAAAGTTTGAAATTAATGTTTCTTCGGCAATTTCCCTGTTCCCTTGAGCAAATGTAAATTCTCTAACATATACCGGCAACGATAAATGGAGAGTCTTACAAGATGATACCTTATTTTTTTTTGGTAAATTTATGAAATTTATAAGTTTAAAAATTGTTTTGAAAGACTGTATTCTTGGTAAAAACTCAGTTTTAAATTCTGAGGGAGAAAAACTGACGCCTTTATATTATAGACACTTTAGTATACCATACTTTCTGATAGAGGCATTGGGAATACTGTTTAATGAAACAGAAGGATGTGGAGTATTGTTAACAACAACAACAACAACAACAACAACAATAATAATAATAATAATAATAATAATAATGCTGTCCAAGTAAATTAAAGAACTCTTTTAAAAAACTCTCAAAATGAATCTTAAGGTATTTTTTGATGGCAATCACCAGACTTGTTTCATCTAAACAAGCATTTGATACAGACATTAGCCTAGTTAGTGTGACAATAGGTCTTTTTCTATTCCCTACTGGCACTTTGAGACATCCTTTAATAGACGAATCCTGCCATCGTTCTGGTTAACCCACATGTCGTCAACGTAAAATATGCTGCCCAAGTGTTGTGCATTGTGAGCAAGTGTTTTTAGTTATTGATGCGAATATATCACTTCGTTCTATGAGAAGTTTATGTAAATTGGGATTTTCTGTACTGGAACCCTACACGTTTCAGTAGTCTATTGACGGAGGAAACAAAACCCTTGCATAGTATTCCCCCCCCCCAAAACAGTTAATTTCTTGATACTCAGGGAATTGACTTTATTTATTACGTTGATGCATAAGTTAGTAGACTTTTTGTTCTTTATTACAACACTCACTTTGTAGGATATTGTTTACCGTTTGTCATCTGCCATTCGTTATTGGAGCGTTGTGCTTGTAAATACGCTTTGAAGTATGAAGATTTGAAGAAAGTTTGTGTTATTTGAGAACATGGAATATGAATGAAAAAAAAAAGCGAATATTCCCGACATTTTCTCTTTTTGTTAGTTTAATAGAGGAGCAAAATCAGGGAAGACGAATCGAAACATTTGTGCCGTCTACGGGGAGAATGCCGTTTGAGAAATTACGGCAAGAAAATTTTTCTATCGTTTCAATGAGGCCCACCCAGTTGACATGAAAATTCGCCACGTTCAGTAAATCCATCGAGTTTTGATGACCTCCTGAACTCTTTAATCTATGACTATCCCCATATCCCCAGAGTTATTAGCAGATGTGATGAATTATGACCTATGCCATATTTACATTCCATGGGGAACGGGTTAAATAATAATTCGATTTATAGGTGACGCACACTTTCTTTAAGTGCGGGGGAGGGGGGATCAGTGGTTGCAATTTGTTCGTCATCGGTTAGCTCGTAAACAATATCCAACATTCCTTTCCAAGGTTAGCGTTGGGAGAGAGTCATAGATAATGGAGGAGAATATATTAGTGATTAATTTCTGTATGCTACTCACCTAAAAAAAAAAAAAAAAAAAAAAATATCACAGCCAAAAACTCTATGAACTTGTGCTTTAACCTGATATTTACCCTGGTAGGAGTTAAGGCCTGGAGCCTTTTCTTCCCCTCTACCAGGCGATAACACCAGCGTAATGCACAGTACGATATAATTATAGAAATACAAAAATAAAGGAACGAATTAAATATATTAAATGCAAATAAACATGAAGTAGTTGTAATGAAGATAAAAATTAACAAACGTAGTGTTGTTATAGCTCTTTTTACTTTTCAATGGTAGTTCTTTGGTGCAAAAGAAGAAGAAGAAAAGATGACACAATCTTATTCTCGTTATAGTCGAAGCGATGACATTTTAACTGCATTACTTTGCGATATTCTCTGACCTCAGGAGAAATTATATTCCAAATTGCAGGGAGACACACTGAATAAGTTGAATATAAGGACACCACCAAGAAATAAACAAACCAACATCACTAGCAAGTGGTCGATTACCAGCTACCCGTGCAGTATAATAAGATGTACAATAACGTAAGTTTTTAATATTCGATATAATCTTTTTTATAAATCATCAAACATACACATCGGTAATCATTCGTTTATTTTAAATTACCAACAGAACAAATCTTTCATCAGGAGTCATTCCGAATCTAAGAAAAAAGGTAAAAATATCTGCCATAACTAAATTTATAGAAACAAATATAAAATTTGATGAAGAATAATTCAACTGAATAAACAAATACTAGTAATGATATATATGCATCTATAGAAACTATGCGTTACTATACCTAACCTCAAACCGTCCTGTGTTACGGCGCAGTATAAAATTTTTTGACGTTTATTGTTGTAACTAATTCATTGAACTACGTGTGAAATATTAACTGGATTACGTGATAATTTTTTCAGCAGAGAAACCGTTAGAATTGTAATTGTGTTAAGTACTGTCTCAAAAATTTGTATTTATATTTAAATAAGCGCATAATCATTAGAAAATGCTTAACAATACGATAGTTACATAAGATATACATAAGTGTGTATATCTTCCATAAAAATATCATATGCTTGCAGTAATCTATAAATTACTGTAAAATGTTTATACTCCTTTTTTCCTATATTCATAAAAAAGATCACTTAATTCAGTTTTTTCCATATCTATTAACGTGGTATTAGTCTGAAAATCCATCCAAAATATGTAGTTAATAATTTTTTATATTTGTAGTACAACCCACAGTATTTTGTAACTAGGCACACATTCTGCCACGTGTGTCAGAGGTCATTAAGGTACGGACTCGTAAATGAAAGATCTGGGGTTCAATTCCCACCAGGACCGTCCTCCCTTACTGAGGTTTTTTCCAGGTTTCCCTCAGTCCTCATAAATGACAAATGCCGGGCAGGAATGGAACGATTCCTTCCTTTCCCAGTTTATCATTTCATCTCATATATCATCAGTATCCACCGCCTGCGATGCCTCATTAGTTAAAACGGGTGTTAAACTACTTAAAAAACTGGACACATTATATGTAAAAAGAATGCACAAACTTGCAACTACTTTCAGTTTTATGGCATTTACACTTCAGATATGCTATTTTCCAATCTATTTTTATATAATGACTCTAAAAACCTTCTCACAACTTTCTACAATTTTACTAAATGTCCATAGCTACTTAAATACTATATTGGATGGTGTGGCATTATTTTAATCTTGTAGTAATTATTCAATGCACATATATTAATTGCTGCCCAAATTATTTTCCTCCACAGTTGCACAGGGCGGGATATTTAACATAACATTTCTATGATTAAAACTTCGTTGCAATGA
Source organism: Metallyticus violacea (assembly GCA_030762175.1). Lineage (NCBI taxonomy): Eukaryota > Metazoa > Arthropoda > Insecta > Mantodea > Metallyticidae > Metallyticus > Metallyticus violacea. Next base: position 73,326,364 of record CM060846.1, on the reverse strand, counting down.
TGATATTTAAATTTCTCCAATGCACAATAACAGCAATATCTGTTAGTAAAGGCAACTAAAAATTTACATTATTTACATCTTAACTGACATTTATATTAAAGTTACTTTCAACAGCAATAGTTTCCTTAGGCATTCTTAAATCACCAGCAAGCTCTATGATTTTATTTGGAGATAAGGTTAATTCCAAAATATTATGCAATCCTAACTTGTTTTCTGCCTCAGATATTTTGCCTATTTGATACTACATATAATGATGCTGCTTAGAGTTCAAACCTAGCTTCCAGATTTCTTTGGAATTTTCCAAATAGGGTGTATATGTAGTAAATTTTTCTTTCATATGCACACAATTTATTACCTCAATAACAACATAATATGCTATTTAATTTAGAGTAGTTGTCTATTTTATCAACTTTCCATCTAAGCCTTGCGATATTCATTGGTAAACTTAGCAATTACGCTGTACTAACCCAACCTCAAACCACTTTGTGTTATGGGGTACTGTAGCTACTTATTTCATGTAAGTGGATTACAAATAACTCATCGTTTTAAATTTTTTAACTAAATTGCATTGTATTTCCATCAGAGAAATGCAAACGTTAAAAATTAATATTTTTATTCATGCTAAGGTCTGTCTTACTCTGTGAGTTTACACCTATATTTCTTTCTTAAATATATTATTTACTTACAATATATCATGGAAATAAAATAAATTACTCCTAAAATGCTTATAATGATTATTTCTATTATTCAGAAAGAAAATAAATAAACGTAGAAACCGTACTTTGCCACACCTAACCTCAAATATTTCCAGACATTATGCCTACTTATTGCATTTCAGTACGTTGTAAGCCATTTACCTTTATATATATATATATACAAATAATTAACATTAATATACAATCTAACCATTATTTACCATTAACTTGCATTGTTACAACATATTAAATTGTTGGTTTGAAATTACTATGAGATATAGAAAATATTCATTTTCGTCTTTTCTCTTCATTTTCTGAAAATAAGAACATTTTGCATTTTTAGACACTGAAGTGTTTACTGTACAGCCAGTAATACAGAGTTTACTGGGCTTTATAACAGGAAAACAACTATAGTCCACTTTGAATGAACGTAACGGTTAAGAAATTTGGGGAAAAATAGGAATGCCTATATGGGTGACGTCAGAGTAACATCACAAGTACGTTGGCTGGCTGTTCGATGTCAAGGGATCGTGGAGTTAAGCGAGAGCAATATACTGAGAGATGAAGGTACGAAGGATTTAAAGCAGAAGTATAAGGGGATGGAAAAATGTACTTTCTTTTAAAGGAAGGAAAGCAATCGATTGCAAGGAGGCGTTACATGGTAAAATTTACAAATGTTAAAAGACGAAACAAACGCAGGTATTATGGACGCGTTGTAATGTCTTGGCCAGCCCAGTATTCAAATAGTATACAAGATATGACAATAATCAATGTGAAACAGCCAGAACTATTTATGAAATTAATTTAATAATTTATCGTATAATATCTTTATTCTAGTCGACTATATTTGTTGTTCTTTTAGGTATATTTAGTGGTATATTCTTTGAAAGTAAGATAATTTCTCGGCATCCAGCGCTTTCGCTCCCACCTTCGCATCACGTACTTGACCCAATTGCTCAGAAGTTAATTCTTGGCATTTAGAAAAAAAATAATTAAAATCTTCCTGTTTTCTTCTCGACTCTTTATAGCGCATTTGTAACACATTTATCATTATTTCCTTAGTTCATACATTCTAACCAATAAGGCATTACAGGAAAAAAATATTTGTCTTTCATTTCGCAAACATTTACAATTTAGTGTTTCTGTGGTATCTTAAGTTATTATAGTCCTATATGACAAGCAATAAAATTAATTTAAGCTAATTGCACAACTTTTGGTATTTGGTATATAAATTATTAAGCATCTTTGTTGGGGATCTTTCCCTATATTTCTTAAGTAAAATGATATCAATATAAAAGACTAAGTGGCAATGTTTGCCAATGATGTTACACACGGTAACAGAGATAGCTTGCATTGTATAAAGGGCAACCTGCTTTAATATTTTGATTCTACTGCACTGGAAATTAAACTTGGAATGACTATTTTTCTAATAACTAAGGATTGAAAGTTTAAACTGTTAAGTTGTTTAGATGTTAAATTTTACTTCTTTTGGATGTGTGTAAGTATGCTTGTGTAATATGAAGTTGTATTAAAAATATCTAAAATAATTTAATTACTAATGCATAATGCATTTATTTAATTAGGATTTCCTTACAAACTTTTAATGTACCACCAGTCCAACGGTTTATCAATTATTCAAAACACTTACGGAGCCCCTTTTATGATAGTCTGTTCAGAAAACTCATGGTAACATTGCTCAGTTTCTTACCATTTTCAAAATGGCGGCCGAGAAGCTTCCGTTAAGAGGCCAAGGGCTCAAGGAGGATGAGGCATGAGCTCTAAGCCCAAATCTTTGATCTCTCGAGTTACTCGACTTCGATGAGCGATGGCGTTGTCCTGGTGTAAGATTTATCCCTCTAAGGCAAGATTTGCTTGCTTTAAGATTATTTTTTTCTTCAGTGGGCCTCTCAATACGTCACAATAATATGGTCGGCAGTATCTGCAGTTGTTATACAACGATCTTCTTGCACAGAAAAGTTGGCTGTGTTCACGTTGATTTCAGGTTTTGTAGTTGCGGAGAAAATTGAAGGTCTTGATGACCCTCTTGAATCGTTTGTGTCACTCAAAGAATTGTGCTTTGAATTTACTGCATCGTTTGCAAGGTCTGTCTAGGAGTTTTGTCTAGTGGAACACAATATTTAATTGTTATGCGTTGCTACAACTTCCGATCCATGCTTGGTGTTGTAAACATAAACGGCTTTTACCTCCTAACTGAGCAGTGCAGCACTCAAGGCACTACTGGAGAAAGGATTCACCTTCCGCCGGTAGACGTCATAGCCCAAGAAGAGGAATTAACATAATAATTAAAATAAAGCAAAAATAAGAAGCTATCATTTGTTTGCATCACGTTTTACTTTACATACTGAGTATTTAGGACATTTCTCATTATTAACCACTTAATTAGGCGCAGTACTGTTTATTTACATTGCAAGGCATATTGGGAAATAACCTCCAGCGTTTGTCACCAGTTTGGATGGCATCAAGTTAATCAGGAACCGGGTATGTACATGATCAAAGTTTACCTCCTACGCTGCTACAGATAAATGCAGATACCCTCCAAACCTAACCCTGCTTTCGCATCTTGTTTCATTAAATCTTGGGGGTTTTGGTCAGATAAAAATTAAAGGTTATTAATATATATGCTGAAAGAAATATGGTATTGCAGGCAATTATTTTTATACGAGTAGAAATTCTGTTTTTATTATTATTATTATTATTATTATTATTATTATTACTATTACTATTATTATTATTATTATTATTATTATTATTATTATTACTATTACTATTATTATTATTATTATTATTATTATTATTATTATTATTATTCGCGTTTTTATTATCGTTTTATAGTCTTTAATTACTGTTGGAAAGCTTCCTCAGAGATTTTCATTTCAAAGGCATATTAAATTTGATTAAATGTTTCGTAATAAAAATATGTTTCCTGTTTTGTCGCTCTGGTATGTGTAAATTCTTTAGCAGTGGGCCTCAGGTGGTAATGCCAGGGATAAAATATAATCGTAAATAATTGCCATATGTTAACACATGTAGGTTTTTATACTTCCATACTTACAATTATATTATGCTTATCCAATATACGCTATTATAAAATATATATTATTCTTAATAGGAAATGTTTGTTCATCAATTTATTTAGTTTTAAATCAGATAACGTATATCTAATATTCAGAATTACAACCCCTTCATATAATTAATTATGATTTCCCAGATATTGTTAGTTACACAATTTTTCACCCAGCTTTTCAATATGGGCTAGTTATTTCTCGTGCTCTTACTGTAGGCACTACACTCATGACATCTGCGTTCATTATGTACACGAGCTGTATCCAATACTTTCAATGTTATTCGCAAAGTATGCTAAGCGGTCGTAACCTGTCTACAGTATACTTGCCATACAGGTGTGTTCGTCCTATCTATGTCTATCCACCTTTTATCTTCCTGTGTAGATTTGATATTTTTATGTAAGTTTTGTCGAGTTTTGTTTTGATTGCTTGTATTACTATGTGTATTAGTTTTAATGGACAGGCTCCCTATTCTGCTAAGAGATCAGCTCAGGAGATGATATCACTACAACTCAATAATTCTTATACCCTAGTAACATTCCCAGTAGGGGATCGATAAAGTACGGATGTAATAATTTATAATGGTTTAATAAGCCTAATTATTTACAATACAAATATTAAAATTAGCAGTTTGACATGTGTGTAATACGCAAATGTAATACAGCTCTTAATACAAAGCACCATTCCAAAATTAAGAGCTAGTAGCTCATAAAAGAAATTGGACAACATTTGGGCGGATTTCACACGCCCAGAAGCTTTATCTGATTATTTGACTTGCTATGGAGTATAATGTTACGAGTTTTCCGCCATTCGCCTTTGCAAGTTATTGGTTCAAAATGACTGCCAGTTGTAAAGTCCGTTCCGTGATTCGATTTCTCAATGCAAAAGGCAAGAATTGCGGCGGAATTAAACAAGGTTTGTATGTTTATTATTGTGCATGGTTGGTTATAATAATTAGCACCACGTTGAAGCGCCAATTTGGGGCCGTTTTGTAAAATGGTGTATATATTTATTATTGAGTTGTTTAGTTTACTTTCGAGATGTTCAGATTAATTTATATTTATTTGTGGGGGGGAAATTGATATCAGTTAACTGGAGAAAGATGTATATTAACTGCTGGTCAGTCTTGATCTCGTTGAATACCACGGCTATGCTGCTTTGAACACCTTGTTCTGCCGCTATTGAAGAGGTAATATTCTCCGGGATTCTGTAAATGTTTTAAAGATTTTCTGGAATGTTCTTAGGGGAGAAAAAATGCGGGATGGGCTTCACTAAATAATATAATAATAATAATAATAATAATAATAATAATAATAATAATAATAATAATAATAATAATAATAATAATGTTCACTGAACTTCACTAGGTTTATAATATTAGGCACTTTTCACAACACATCTGAACCACTTGCAAGGAGCCATAATATTTTGGTAAAGTTTCTAATGATTTAAATCACAATTTATTTCGTTAATAATACACGTAATTCAGTAGACTTTGGATTATTTAATGTCCTTTGCTTTACACCAAAACTGTTCTTTTTGAGATATTTCTAGCTACTAATTCCTCCAGATTGTATTAGCTAAATGGCATTCAACTTATTTCATGGTCCAAAAATAACTATGTTCCCACATCTCCCAAAACGAACTGCTGCAAGATTCCTCCAAATAATGCTTTTTAATGGTTTCTCTACGCGTCTCTCCGCGAGAATTCAAATCTTAGAATATTCTAGACGCGTTCCTAAACTTTAGCCTCTGATTGGTTGAGTATTTTGCATATGGAATATTCTCAAAGATATAATTTAAAATTCGAGTGCTTATTGGCTGAGCTCATTTCTTTCTTTCGTACACTTGATACGTAGCGAGAATTTCTCTTTTTAAGCGGTCACTTACCCAAGGGTAAAAGCGAGCTACCAAGGTTTTCTTCAAGGACATTTTTTAACAAAGATGAACAGAAAGGTTCCTACTCTATTCCAAAAAAAAAAAAAAAAAAAAATGGTCTTTCTCATGGCGCCAGCATGTCACTTTATTACTACGTACAGGTTTCATCCCTAATGCATAAATTCTCTTTCTACCTCTAGTTCATTTTATAACATTCTATATAGATATATATTATAAGATACATGTCAATAAATGATTAAATTGGATACTTTATAATAAATTTTTATGAATTACATGGAATGGAATCTGGATCTCCACTTATTAATTATATGGGAGTTGAATCTAGATCTCCCGTTACGAGTAGTGTTCCAATTCGATGTGAACAATAATGAGTGAAAGAAAAGTAGAGCATCAGTCAAGAAAAGTCGTACGAAGATTCATGATGAAGAGAGAAGGATGACCTTGTTGAGGACGTGGACGCAAAAATTCCAGAAAATTGCCATTTTACCATCATTTCTTGCAATGGAACTTTCAGGACGTTCACCGAGCACATTGTTCAAAATTATCACAAGTAATATCGCGAAAGGGCCTGAGGTTACCGATAAATTCACTAACTACGCTCGTGAATTTATCTGGAAAGCTCAGATCCTCGAGTGTATTTATTAGCACTATTTCACGAATAAAATAGGATTTAAATATAATTCCTCTAACCTTGACTTACAAAATTGTAATGATAGCATATTTGTACTTAACTTTTTCAGGCAATCTTCCAACAGAAGAATGCCGATTGTCAGTAATGGCAATAGGGAAGAGCAAAATAGGGGTTTAGAACTATTTCACGAATAGAATAACAGCAAAATCTGATACCTATATTTAAAATTCGCGCACAGAATATTAACACTTGTTATACTTATAAATATCTGTTCTATATAGAAACTGTGAGACTGAAATGGACAAAAGTGGACTATTACAATCGCTACCATTCGATTTTCTAATACCAACTGAGAAGAAACAAAACAAATAAGATAACATACACTGTATTTTTCTTTGTATTCCATGGTTTGGAATTCTAATGATTAGATGAATTTGCACTTTTGACGCATCCTCAAAACGCTATGAAGAACCTTTCATTTTGCGTTATGATTGTAGATTATCCATGCTTTGGTTGTTCTCAATATCTCTGCACCACCTCTAGCAAAAGCGGTTAGTGATGCGGGATCAGGAATTATATCATGGAGGTATAGAGTTGACTACACTGACCACAAGACAAATGCACGTCGCGTGATAAAACATATTTGATAACTTTTTTCGACAATTTCACTCCGTAATCCGGGTGTGAATGGTCAAAATTCAAAATTTTGTTTCGTTTCATTAGTCGATTTTAAGATGACGTTACATGAGTGAAATAGTCACCGATACTCGTAAACACTGTTGAGATGTGTGCAAGACGGGTCTCTAAAATGTTCACTGAAATGACGGAAGCTGCATAGCTAGACTGGAACGAGAGAGTTTCTCATATCGTGATGGTGATGAAACATGCATCCCGGGCATTAATGCCGAATCAAAACAGCAATCCATGGAGTGGCGCCGTTCAACTTCACCACTAAAAGAACTTCAACAAGACGTCAGTATAGCGGATTATGGTCACTGTTTTCTGAGACAAAGAACATGTTATGCATCTGAATTGCAGCACAAGTGTATTACGAAACATTGAATATTGCCATGCAGAACCGGAGACGTGGGAAGTTGTCGTCAGGAATTGCTTGCTTTCCTTCACAGCAATGCATGTCCACATACTGTCAGAACTGTCAGCAAGATTCAGGAACTTTGATGGATACGTTGCACCCTTCAATTCCAGAAAACGCTTTGTCTGAAAAATGAATACGATAGCCAAAAGTTGAAAGTGGCAGTGCAAGTGGTTCAATTCCCAGGCGGCGGATTTTTATGCATAGGACAAAAATATTTGTCCCTCGGTATTGGTTGCATTTGGAAATAAACTGTGACTACAAAGAAAATTAAAAGGGCATGTAAAATATATGCAACATTAATAGGTACTTATTTCTATTTATTGTGTATTGTTTTATGAATGAGAGCCCCTTATTTTTGAAATGCAGCTCATATTTATAAATAAATTAGTAACATAAATGAAATTTATTTCTCTCATTCCGAAACGTTTCTTGCTTCTAAGAAATAGTTCCCTTATTTCTCATTAGAAGAAGCATGAGCGAAATGTTAACTAAATCTCCTGATACTGCTAATAATTTAGTAGTTTTTAAACGCACCTTGGTGAGGTAAAATTACAAATAAAAATTTTGCTTTGCATCATTCTTACATTTTATTTATATTTTTACTACATTTCTGATTAAAATACAATTTTCTCGCGTTGAAAGAAACTATTGTACACAATTTGGATTTGTTGTTATTGATTTTCTTCTAGTGATATGGTTCCAGAGTTGCCAAAAATGGTTAGTTATGCAAAAAAAGTTTATGTTAAGTATCTACACAAAGTGGCTGAAAACAGTATGCAGTGAAGAGTAGTGAAAGGTAATTTATTACTACAAACGAACACGAACTTTAAGACTACATAGTTTCCCTGCCATTGGGTAGAAGGCCTTAGCCCTCAAGAGATTTACAGGCTAAATTCTAAATTATAACATATTTCTAACTAATTGCTGTATGGTCTGATTTCGAAATCGCCTGCAGGAATGTTACAATTAAATAACCATATAATATGTATCAGCTTAAAAATGTAAATAATCACCACATTCCACATTAAAGCAATGTTGGTAACAGCGGAGTGTTATAAAAATATTATAACTGGGAATTTTACAAAATGAGATTTATAGTTTGAGTTAAAAGAACCTCTTTTACAACGAACTGTCTAAAACAGTGTGCCTGAACTAACTGATATATTATTATTATTATTATTATTATTATTATTATTATTATTATTATTATCATCATCATCATCATCATCATCATCATCATTCGTATTTTGGAACCTAATCACTATAAACACGTTTCATAATGTGAAAACGCACAATCTATAAAAGGAAACCTATCCTTATGATTGCAAACTTTCGTGCATTTTGATTTATGAACCATGCTGTCATCTCATCGCCTTCGTGTATATTTTCTTTAAAATCGTTATTTTTTTATTTCTACTTCTATATCCTCCTAAAAGATCCTTAGGTATTCTAATTCAGAACTCGTTCTTTCAAAGAGCCTTCAAAAGACATAAACCCAATGATCTTACCTACACTTTTAGGGCTATTTTGGAAATTCCTATGAAATACAGAAGTGAACCTTTGAACTGAGAAAATAATTAACTCCGAGCAACCCTCCAAAATTCTGGGAAATACCCAAAAGTGGTTGAACAACAAAATATGGTCATATGTTATGACTTCCGAGATTGTTTCCAGTAAATTGGTTGGAAAGACACCCGCAATAGGTTAATACGAACACCGCTGTTTAGTACCCACGTGTTTTCCTAGAAAGGTAGTAAAAGCTAAGGGTGGAAGTAGTGAGAACATGAGATGTTCATGTTGGGATGATTTATGGAAGAGCTTTTCAGGGGTTTATGAGATGCGTGCAAGAAAGGGAAGTCACCCTTTTCTGGGAAGAGGTTTACAGCCTTTAGCTTTGTTTCCAGATGGAAGTGGAACGACTGGTAGTCTCGTGTTACATTTACCTTGGGGTGACCGAGTAATTACCTTAACAATAAACTCAAAACACTTAAACCAACGTCACCTGCACTACGGCGGTTAAAATGCATGTATTTCACACATCGCTATTATTTGCCTCAAGGCGGGTTTGGTAGTAGCTATGTAGGTTTTTTCTTCTACTTACGAAGCCGATGCTGAATAGCTGTAGGCACCAACGGATTCTGGGCTTTATTTGGGCAGGCTATATTTTAAAACGAAATGTCCTCTTTGGTGCCGTCACGATTTGCTTAATTAGAACTTTCGTGGCTCTTCCGTTAGACTCTTAAAGATGTTATTACATCCTTCCAGCTTTGTTGCGGTCAGCCCAAGTATTTCTTCCTACTCTTTTCGCGTAATTTGGTCCCTCTGTTAATGACTTTACCACTTTTTGTGATGTGGTCCTATATACTTCACAACAAATATGATTTCTAATCTTCTTTGAGTATTTCAGTTTTTCTTCAACCTTATGCTGACCTTACGAGTCCATTTGTGCTACTTTCGATTTATATACATAAATGATGTTTGAATTTTAGAAAATATTATCAAAAGGTGGCTTTGTGTCGATCTGTACGTGTTTCAGTTTCATTATTCTTTTATAATTTGTTATTAATGTTTTGTTCTCATCAAGCAAAAGTTTTTTCTTATTATGTTATAAAATAGATTGGAATACACAGCAGATTAAGATTATGTGAACTTGGAATGTGTGTTGCAGGAATGCAATAAGAGACGGAGAGAGATAGTTTATACTTTAGTATAACCGGCACAGGCTTAGATCAACTTTTTGAGTCACCAGAGGATTAATTGGAAAAAATATTTTAAACATTTCAATCTCTGAAGACAAAAAAGTGATCCGCTTCCAGAGTTGGTCGAATTTTGGGTAACGTCGGTGATACTCTGAGCTGGATTCAAAGTAGAAAGAATTTGTTTTGGTTTGCTACGTTTCCAATGAATGTCGTACATGTCACATGCACAATAGTACCCATCAAAGTGTACTATTCGAACGGATAACCAGGTGCATTTCTTACTTGATCTGCGTTTATAATATGTTGTAATTATGACCAAAAAAATTGCCACAAAGCCACAAATATCACATTCTCTCGTTTACGACTAGCGGACAAAGGCCATTCTAAAGCAGCTTCTACAAATTACTTTATTTCCAAACAACAGTTATAACTTTTCAAAATGCACTCCATTAACACTTGCGCATTCTTTTCTCTGAAACCATGCAGAAAATGCCTCAATCCTAACTGCTTAGCGGAAGTCACTTACTGCACTCTTGTACGCTGCCATTGACGAAAACCGCTATCCACGAATAAGTTCCTTGGTCTGCGGAAACAGGAAGTCACATAGTGCCAGATTAGGTGAATGGGGTGGATGTGGTAATACTGTCACATTTTCCCCCCAAAAATTAATTTTTGGCCGCCTTGTGCAATGGGGCATTGGTGTAAATACGCGCACTGCTCAATCGTGGTTATGACTGGAAAGATAACCTTTAACATGCCAATCAGAAGATACTGTACGACCTTTAAAGAAGAAACATGCCACTGTATTTTTTTTTTCGGAGCTCCAAATCTTTCGGATTTTTAATGGTCGTTCCTCCATAAGGGGGAAACACACACAAACCAGGCGGATGATCGCTTTTTATCGCGACGATACACCATATTTTATCACCTATCACGATATTATATATGCTCATGGTCCGTCCTCCATAAAATTTCTCAAGCACAAAACGGCACCAGACCACCCTAGGAGGTTATTGCCTTCATCAGGAAACATATTCAACAGGCACCCTTTTATTTAGGTGAACGGTGGTTTACGCCGCTGTTGATCTAAGATTTAATCTGTTCTTTCTGGTAAGGACCTTCTTGCACCGTTTGCTCACATTTTCTTGGGTCACTGCTGTCGAGAGACTGTCCAATTCCTGAAAATGCAGTCCTAGAAGAGGCAGACTCACCAAAAACACGTAATAAAGAAGAACGGCATTCTGTTGCATTCAAAATATTTCTGTAGTCATACCGAGAAGCTGCACTCAACATGATTCCACACTGAGTTTCTGTTCTCGTATTTACTGTGCAAGTTAATGGATGAGTGGTGGCGCGCGTACTTAAAAAAGGAAGCAAAAATATTCTTAGTTATCGGACTACCAGACAAGAATTAGTTAAAATTATGGCATGACCATTGTATTGCATGTAGATGAAAAAACAAAATCTACAAAGTGTTGGGAATTAAGTGCAAAATAGTAAGAAATGAAAATTAAATAAAGGATTGTTGAAATATGTGTAGAGGCGAGACGAGAATTGTATCTACGACCTCTTACAACAGGTAACACGACTCTATATCACTGAACATAAAACGGTTCGTATTTTTGATTTATGAACAAGACGCTGTGCCTAAGTGGATTCATGCTTCAGGAGTTGAACCACTTTTTGTCTTAAGGTGTACGTTACTTTCACTGCTTTTGCCTTAAGCTAAATATTCTCACTTACTACTTTCTGATAATTTTATTTAAAGCACAAAATGTTTGTTTAACATTATCTACTTCAGTCCGTATTATAGAATCTTAGGATAGAAAGGGAGCTTAATATCTGTCATTATAACTTCAGGAAAAGCTAAAGTCGTTTTGCTGTTTTTTATTATTGCTCTTTTGAAAGGTTCAAAATTATCTTGTTTGAATCCCGCTGTTAATTAATAAATTCCAGTTGAATTTATGAAAAAAGTTACATAAGGACAAATTATCTCTAAACAAATGTCCTATTTTACTTAGCTCTTTTATACCGTTTTTAGAACTTTATGCCAAACCGAATGCACCATTTATGCCACGTTATGCAGTTCGAATTTATTTTTCTTTCCCTTTTCTTCCTCCCTGTCCATAAAGACGTTTGTATATCTAGGATTTTCTTTAAAATCGCAGTTATCACTAATTGGATTGAGCTTAAGTATTGAAACTGTGATAATCTATGACATCATCGTTCCTTTCCTTTAAATTTTCCGGCTAGAGATTATTTCAGTTGATCATTTGAATACATGGAGAACGGTTATTTTGATCCTTGGCTTGAGCAGCGGGAAAGCCACCGTTTCTTGGTCTGTGTTGCTTCCCAAAACGGTGCATGTGACGGGCATCTTCTTGTTGCCCTTACAGCAACTTTCATTTTAGGCAGCGGTCAACTCCAATACTGTTGCCTTAGTGCCATTAACACTCAGGTAATCAGGAATATTTTCTATTTTAGAAACTCTTAGACATATTTGCGAATTAAGGGATTTGCTTTGTTAGCTCTTGGAACCAGACATTGGTTACATTTTATATGCATACTTGTTATTTACATTTATTATTCAACTTGAATCAGTGGTTAAACGGTTGCAGTTTAATAATTTATACTATCAAATATTAAAAGTTCATTGGAGGCCGAGAGGGAGTCAAGGTACGTTTGGGTGGTCCACCGGTAAGCCAAAGGATGTGTACATAGGTTGGTCACTTAAGTGTTGAAACACAACGCCAATTTCTTTTTAGTAAGATTTATTTACAGAAGAGTAATGGAAGAGTGTAAAAAACGGATAGTAAAGCAAATGAGAAACTGTGCTGAAAAGATTCTGAGTCCCAAGTATAATATTCGGGATGTTGATATTTTAATTATCTGAGTGAAAAGAAATCAAGATAAGGAAGCTCCGCAGTAGGGTTGACATGTGGAGTCTGGTTCTCTGTTGTATTGTGTCCCTAAGGGATAGTTTATGGGGTCTTATATAGTTTTTAAGCAACTAGGGTGACCCAAAGTAGACATGTGAATAATTAAGTGCCAAACGCTCATAAATTGGAAGGTAATTGTTGGGTCTGAAACATTAATGTGTGGATTTGTGAGAATGACCCAATAATTAATTCTTGCAAATAAATATGTCAACCAAATTCTTTATTTACTGTGAGATTTAATCGAAAGGTAACGAGGTCGGAGTTCGTCTTTGTTCCCTTCTAAAACACTTGCTGTACTAAAATGCAAGAGCGGTTCGGAAACTAACAGTGAATTATTTGTAAATAAAAACCGCGCAAAAACACAAATTGTTTAATACATATATCTGAAAGCTAGAGCTTTCCACTATTTTTCAACATAGCTGCCATGTATACCCAAGCAGTTGTTAGCATTTCACCAATATGAAAATGCCTTCTGAGTAAAACTCGGCTGCCTGGGAATGTAGCCAGCCTGTCACAGCATTGTAAAGATCTTTCATCGTCATCGAAGTGCTGGGCCCCAAGCCCCCTTCTTCATGTTAGTGACCAAATTGAAATCAGATGGAGTCAAGTCGGAACTGTAGGGGGGATGATCTAAAACGTCACATTTGAATTGCCTCAAAATGTTTTATGACGGCGAGCACTGTCAGGTTGAGCGTTGTCATGCAAGAATACAACGCCAGGTGTCAGCAGAATGCCACTTTTGTTTTGGATTGCTCTTCTCAGTTTTTTCAAAGTTTCACAGCAAACTTCAGAAGTGATTGTCGTACCACATTCACTGAATTCGACAGGCAAGATACCTGTAACATCCCAAAACATGGTGACCATAAGCTTCCTTGCTGACAAAGTGACCATAAGCTTCCTTGCTGACAAAGGTTGACTAGCTTTCTTCTGCTTGTTTGGAGATCCTGGATGATCTAGTGCCATAGACTGTTCCTTTGTCTCAGCGTTCACATATGCCACTCAAGTCTTGTCGCCAGTCACTATTCTATTCAAAAATTTTCTCCTTTTGTGTTATATCCTGAAAAAAATTCAAAGTCAGGGCCTATTCCTTTGGTTTTGTGAATTTCAGTTAAAACTTTCGGTACCCTTCGAGCACGAACTTAGGGGTGCTTAATGTTTTGGTGACAATCTTGTACAGAAAAGTCCGAGAAATTTGCAGAAATTGTTCAGAAGCTTCCGAGATCGTGAATCAACGATTCTCAGAACATTTTCGTCAATTTTCTTGGCAGGATCATCACTAACTACAGAAGGTTCCTTGGTTGGTCACGAATATTTGTTCTTCCATCTTTAAAAAATCGAATCTACTGACGCATAAATCTACCCTAATAATGCTTGGGCGTATACAGCATACAATTCATGAAGAATGTTTGCTACTGACAGATGTTTTGCACAAAGAAACCTGATCACACCAGCACCGTGCATTTGGTGGGATTTTATATTGTTAATTTCCGTACCGTCCTCATATCTTAAGAATATTGAGATAATAAGAATGAGAGAAAATTGCATAAAAAGGACATGTACCGCATGTTAAAGGGTTTGGTAATAAACATGCCCTGAAGTTTGGAGGGAAATTGGATAGGAGACATGTACAAAATATGGAGAGGCCAAAGGATTTCTTCTACTTCTTTCAAAACATATGGGGAAATTATATGCTTGGGTGAAGCAGTGGTGATATTGGCATATGGTATGTGTGGTATTTGTTCAGTAATATATTCGATAAATTTCTATTGTAATATTTGGTACATACCTTTCCATATCTTAATCCTTGTGATTTTCTATATCAGTACGTCTCCTAATGTATTTTCATATTAGTATTGCATGGCGCTAGGGGAAGAGTGATGCACAAAAGAAAACGAGCCTTAACAATGATTTACCAGTTTCAAAGGAGCCTTGGAGCCAGCTGGGATAATTAATTTACCACCATTTACTTACTACCAACACGGGTGGCTAGATTTCTAAGCCATGCACTCGCCAACGGGAGCTCTCTGGTTGGAATTCCTAAGGTTTTTATTTTATTTTTTTCCCATCCAATTTCTGGGACCTCATCAATGGCAAATGCCTGGGGTGAACCATAAACGTAAGTCGGAGCTCTTTCTTCTCCCTATTTTATAATTGCGTCTCACTATTACTGCCTATTGCCTGTGAAACCGCAGTAGTAATAAAAAAAAAATTAAACCATTAAAGTAAATAATAAGTTAGTGTAAATTGAACTACTAAAGACTAGATACAGAATATTGGAGAAAGCTGAAACCAATGTAACTGACCGTCTTTCGTTAAGTAGTTCATTTGCACTTCCCACCCACTTTTTCCTACCATAATTGGACAACAGCACAACTCGATAACAAATCGCACCAGTTGAAGCTTCTGGGCTCTTACAACAGAGAGCTGTTTCTTTTAGGAAACTTGTAAAGTATACAGCGTTAGGAGCTTATGATCGCAGTGTCCATTCCTCTTACCCTTGTCAATAATCGAAGAGTTTTTATTTTTATCAGAACTGAAAATGTCCAAATTCAGCGTCTTAAGAGTGATAAACAATTACTGAAATGCTATTTTAATTTAAGTGCTAAAACGTATGTCAAAAGAATCTCCTAGTCGTTTCTGTTTGAGCAGTAAAAAGTGAATGTATCACTTACTTGTTCATTTTGTTTATGAAATCATTGAGGTATTCCAAATGCTGCATCGGAAGTTTTTTATTCCCAGATGTTTACCCAGTCGTAATACATAACATATTCCAAGCAGCACTGATCGTTACCAAGTTTATTCACAAACATTCAATCGTCTAATGGGACCACCCTATTTGAAAGTTGAGTGGATGTAACTTCTATCTTTCTTCCCTGCTCGAGGAATGCATAAATCGTTCTCTGGTTTATCACTTGCATTTCCATGTTTAGTGTTCACACTTACAGAAAGGTGAACAAAGCAGGATATAGCTGTCACATACAACCACCTCATTATATCCCTTGAAAGTTCCTCTGTGTCAAATTCGGGAGAGAGATGGATATCTCTCACAAAGAGGAAAATGTTTTGTTAAACGACCTGCTTTCTCTGACGTTTCGTTTAGGACGCTTACATTATCCAAGGAAAAATAAGTATTAGGAGACAATTTACAATTATGACATATTGTTATTGTTTGTGCTAGTGTCTATGGGACATTTACAGAAGTTGTTGAAATGGCTACCTTGAATATGATTATATTCATTACATCGTCGTGTCTATGTTGGATTTGATCAGAAGCAAATATTCGCTTAGTCTTGTGTCAACTGGGGTCGTGTACACGACACTATGCACAAAGAATACATTGTCATGTCGATCAACTTAGGAAAGCATAGACTACACACAGAGGCAAAAGGCGGGGACAAGATCGCATCAGGTAGTTTAAATTTGGAAGTAGCGCACTGAAACATAACAAACTGACGTGCACAACTTCCAAATGATACACCAGAGACATACAGTCTTCTGCAAATTAATGTGAACAAGCAGGTAAATTTTGTTTTATAACTTATTCAGTGCTAATAGCTGCTTTTCCCTAATTCTACACCGCATTATTGGTACTCATTGTTGAGATACTCAATTTTAGTTATTGCTTTTATTGGTTGTACTAAAAGTTGTGTAATTTGCTTGTGTTTCTAGCTGTTTTAACATTTTATTTAGCAATCATGATTTTATTCATAATGGACATCACACCTAAGAAGAGAAGTAAGATATCATCCATAAATTTAGTAATATGACTCAGATTCAGATAGCAGACGAATGCAAAGTAATTTTGCATGTTGTTAATATGAAGGAAAAATGAGATTGGGTGAATTTCAAGGGGAGGGGCGATTTGGCAGAAAACGAAAAACGTCCAGGTAAGATTACACCTATCTAATCAGAACCAGCAAAATTAATCCTGAAAAGAACAGTTTTGAATTACAAAAATATTTGGAGGCTGCAGGGGTAAAAAAATCTATGCTTTAACTGTTTGTAGGCGATTTTAAGAAGCTGGAAGGAGAGCTCGAAGACTGATCAGAAAACAGCTACTGGCGTGTCCTATGAAGAAAAAGAGATTGAAATGAACGCAAGAAGCGTGGAGAAGGGTCCCATTTTCTGAGAAAAGTCGTTTTGAAGTGCAGGGATTGAACGTCTTGCATGTAAGGAGAGGCGATAGAGAGGAAATCTCGGCGAAGCACATCAAACAGATGGTAAAGTTTCCACACATAAAAAAGAAGTTTTATGGCTGTTTTGCATTAACAGGCACTAAATGTTTTATTATTTTTGATGGAATGATGAATAGTGACAAGTAAATCCCAATTTTAGAGAAAAGAGCTGCCCCATAACTGAAGAGATTGACGGAGGAAGCGAACATTGAAAAGGTGATTTCCAGCAAGATCTTGCCATAGAAATATGTTAAAAACTTCAAAGTAAAAAGTAGTTTTCAGTGCTTGGGCTGCCCTGGAAATTCACCGGCTCTCAACCTTCACAATCGCCCAAAGAGAATCTTTGGGCGATTGTCAACAAACGGACATGGAATATGGACTGCACCACCAAAGAAAAGATGATTTATGTTGTGATAAAGAGTAGTTTCATGGCTCATAAATAAGTGAAATATGTAAGAAACTCATTGACTCTATGGCCAAAAGATGGAAAACGGTAATAAGGCCAAGGGGGGCACATTAAATACTAAAAACGCTGTTTTAATAAAAAATAATGTTGAAAGTTTGTGAAATAATAAAAAAATAGAATAATATCTTTATTCACATTAATTTGCGCAAAGTTGTAGATTGTTTAAAAAAATGGTTGTTATTGTGAGATCTAACTCTCCGATTTTGTTACAGAGGACCTGACTTACTCCGTATAAGGCTGTTAATTTTTGTGGCTTTCAAGCTAATGGATGAAATACAACGAAATTTGGTACAAATATAACGATGTATGGGAAGAACGCTTACGGAAGGGCACAAATTTCAGCGCTACTATCTAGTCTACCTGTCGCTCATGGCCGTGAAGTCCACGGCACTGTTGTTACGAGATCTCAAAAGCGAGGCAACTTTGTTACGACTAATACAGCACGTACAATCAGTAAGAACTGGTACACAGTGGAACAGCGCATGATGTTGTTGCAGTATACTGGAAAACCTCGTGGATGAAAGAGTGCCAAAGACAATTTATTGCGAAGTTTGGAACTCAGAATCCACTTCAGGAATTTATGAAGAAAATGTAAAACACAGAAATATTGTGGGATATCCACGAGGGAAGCAGCAACAGCGCATGAGCTGCCAAACTGACTGCAAATCTCTCTACAGAAACCCCCCTTTTTAATAGTGTTTAACGATCGTTTCCACTGCTGAGGCTTTACTAGTGATACATAAGATGAAATTATACATTTCGAAAAGGACCTTCCATTCGCTATCGATGCCTTAGTGACCTCAGCCACTCGTGTCGGTACATAAGCCCTTGTCAAACTGTCATGAGAGTTTCCACAAACACTGTGAACGACTGCTTGCATATCCTGTTACTGCTGTGTAAGAATTAACTCCACCTTCAAACAGAAGAGACTAATGGAATACCTTAAGCTGAAAATACTCCCACTGCATGAGACATTTGTTCATGATGAAGCTCTGACGTGGTGCTGCATTAAGGGTGGCATTTTTTCCTTAAAATGGTAGGCATTGAAATCGTACATGTTTTTGAATATGTTGGATGATAAGGAACTGCGCACTGCTATTCTCAACAGGGTGAGACACCTGCCAAACTTTATCAGCATGGTTGAAAATGTTTCCTCCATTATACCATCTGTAAAAGTATTTTAGCTCTCATGAATGCCTGACATTGCACCTGATTACTTCCAATGGAGTATACTGAAAGACAGGTGTATCGCAGCAAACTTAAGTTCAAGAAAACGTTTACCTGGAAATTGAGGCTCCCGTGCATACATGCCATAATATGTAAAAGCTTGTGCAGACAACCGTTTTTAACAATTGTTTTGAATAAGGCTGTAATCTTCGGCACCGATAGAGTGGAATATGTGTGTTGAGTGTAACTGCCCTCTGACGGAGGTATGATGTTCGTCACTACGACCCGCAGAATTTTAACTATCAGTCAGTCACATTACAATACAATCCTGAATATAACTGATACTTTTGATGATAGTATGCTTTTGCAATTATGATTATAAAAACTCTCGCAACAGAAAAATTATATGATGACTTACTTTCACACAGATTAACTTTTCACATGTTCTTAATACAATTGAGAAACATCAATTCTTCCGATGCTTGAAGCTGGAACGGTTATATTAATTGGGGGTTCCACAGTTGTTCGTTAATTTGCAGTAGGTTATTATGGTTGTTCCAATGTAGGGGGGAATGATGGGTTCTCAGGGTAAATTTGGACTGTTTTTAACGACTTGAAAGTCGTTAGGGGGGGAAGGAGATTGTTCACTGTATTAATAAGTCCGGCACTGTTTGAACATTTGATTTATTTAATAACTTAGTAGGTTACTTCCTGGCGGCTCGTAGCTGACCTCACTACACACTTAGACTGACTTTAGAAAATGATTTACACTGCCCTCAACTGAACTTTAGAAATGATCTAGACTGATTACTTTCGGATGACTCAGACTGCCTGATTCCGTATATTTCTTTCGCGTCTCTCGTATGATGTCCCTGTTTCTCTTGAATGTCTGAATGTGCGAGAGAATGTCTCCGTGAATGTCTGAATGTATGACTATGTGTCTACTGAGTGCGAATGCCCCTCTGACTTCTGTACTCTAGTTTTTCTACTACATCGCCACGCCTTTCGCTAAATTAAATTCCCTCGTATTTTATCTATTTCTGTGTTACATGTTCGTCATTGGCTATCCTAAAATTATTTATTGGTATCTAAGTTCTCCTGATTCGTTAACTTTTATCCGAAGACCATTGGCTAGAATTATTCTTTCCCCCCTGATCTAACGTCTTCCCACGAACTTGAATTTTCCCAGAACAAGCTGTCGTAAATTTCGGCACTTTCCTTATATTCTGATTTCTATTGAAAATCTTTTGCCTTCCTTAGTTTGTAGATTTCTAAATGTTCCTAGAGATTAAGCACGTGGTTTCGGCTTTCCTGTAATAAAACATTTTCGTCTCCGTTCTGACATTTTCATTTTCTCTTAAATTATTGCTACCTCTGACTTTGTTAAATACTGTCCCGTTACGGCCACATGTTTCTCTTATTGTCAACTCCTAAGTATTTCCTGGGTAGAAGGTTCGTGACCTAACAAAAGATAGTTTATCCTTTCTTCAGCCTTGTCTAAGGAGCGGTCAGTGAGTGGAGTCAGGTATACATATTCGTCTTTCTCACATATTTTACACAAAATGTATACAAAACCCTTTTGTAAGTTACAAGTTACAAATTATTTCTATTCCTGTTATACCTATCTCAAAATGATTTTCTTATATATATACATAACAATTGTCCTTATCAAATATAATGCCTTTGTAAATATAGCTCTGCAGCCTTTAGATTTTAAATTAATAAAGGCAGCATTATTTCCTGCTTCAAAGCCTATAACGCGAATGCAATGGCGCAAGCAAATACTTGGATACCAGTTACATACACCTGCTACTGAACGCGTGAAACAAAAGTTAAACGAGATTCTGAGATAAAATAGTGATTAAAAGATATGAAATAAGGGCCGTGATACTAAGTAATAAAACAAAACTAATAACCGCTGACATCTGTTAACCACAGAACACATTATATCCCCGGAATAAGAATTGTTTTCGTACTATTCGGAGTACAGCAAATGTATTTTATTATGTATCGTAATTATGGCTACACGGATTCTGAAGGAGAGGAGGAAAACCTAACTGACAAATTATTCTGTTACAATTATTCAACACAAAAAAGTAATGGTGTATGGCTATTTGTATTTAATTTTAGAAATGACTGCATATTCACCCTCTTTATTTCTGCAGTTTATCGTACACTAACATATTCAAGTGAGCAGTTTATACACCATATTGCAGTTAACTCGTGTAATCACCCCGCATGATGATAAGTCTAGCTATGAGACATCAAGGTTTGTACGGGTAAAATATCGCTGATTTACGTCCATTAATATGAAATTTATTACGGAAGATCAGGGGCAGAAAGCGAGAAAGCACCCCGTACTTCTTACTCAGTTTCCTAATGTGATATGCGCTACTGCATCCATTTAATCATACCTACTACTAAACTCTTCTGCCAATTACCTCTCAAATATCTACTAGAATTGAGGTTTTAAGCATACGAAAAGGCCTGTTCTTTACCGATTTTTCCAGTTGTAATGCAGTATTGCAGAGAGATCGTATGTAAAAATGTGCTATATTTAAAGTTTAAATACAACAGAACATCCGGTATTGACATCGCTGATTTCCTACGTTCCGAATAATGCAATTGCTTATAAAGTATATGACAAAAACAAGTAAATGGAAACAAAGGACATCATCGTTTTAGAAGAAGGTGCTTCGATTTCTTCTGCCTAATATATCTCTATTGATCTCTCGATAAATTTGTATGCAGTTCCTCTTGAAACGTGGATGATTTCCTCTCCCCATTTCCAATGTAATTCTGCGACGTAATATTAGATCCTCGCTTTCGTTCTTCATTTGGTATTGAGTTACCTGTATGTAGGACAAGAGGTATTACCATCTGCTTTGAACTAATGCCGTTTCCTATTGGCGAGCTTACAATTTTATTCCTATCAGGTGGGGTATGCTGATACATAATTCTGTTTTTCCAAATCAAAGGGGACATTGCTTTAGAATAACAGAACAGATATCTTCTCTTGTATCGTTTCTGTAGTATTCAGCACTTTCTGCAATGCATACATTTATATCTACATGTTAAACGCATTATTTACAATATGCGAAGGGACGTTTATAAGTGGTCTGCAAGTCACTCTTCCACTATACTAATTACTGCTTCATTTATATAAATAAATGAACATAAATATACTTGCCTAACAAATCTGCCATAAACGAGTATATTACCATTTGGAATGGAAGTTCGAACGCTGAACGTATGAAGTTAACTCATCGCTTGTTATACACACCGTGTTGTTTACATCAAATCCGAGCTCCCTTCGCTTGATCTCTTTAATTTTCTATAGGAACCTGCAGATACGCCAGTACGGTAAACAACTGACAGTATCCCATGGTATAGCTTAAATCTGTAGCCGCATCTAGGCAGAGTTTTGGTGTACGGATTGGATCTTCTTCATTTTATCGCCATTCAAGCGTGCGATATGAAATCTGATGAACTGATCACCAAACTATTTTAATATTTCCATATGTTTGATTCGGTTTACCTTAATTATTCTAGGTTGGCATTGCCTATTTGCACATCTTTAATATAAAAGTATAATGCTATATTACATTTGAGAATATATGGGAATTCCTGATTTTTATTAAATACATTTAAAGCACTTTAGCGGAGTAAATATCTGAGACGAAGTTTAAATGCATTACTACAGTATCTGACAAAGGGACTTAAGATATATCTCAACTTTAGTGCACTTATGATATAGGACGGAATCTGAGGAGGGAACTATCTTATTGGATCTTTCATGGTTTTGTCGCCCTTTTCAGGTAGCTGGCAGGTCGGCAGTCACAGCAGTATCTGCGGCGAACCGAAGGTAATATGCACACAACTCCCAAGGGCTCGCAATTACAATGAAAATAAGCATGAGCCACGTGAAAGAA
This sequence comes from Metallyticus violacea, assembly GCA_030762175.1. Taxonomy (NCBI): domain Eukaryota; kingdom Metazoa; phylum Arthropoda; class Insecta; order Mantodea; family Metallyticidae; genus Metallyticus; species Metallyticus violacea. Next base: position 73,303,582 of record CM060846.1, on the reverse strand, counting down.
AATGTTAGAATTTTTTTCCTGCTATATACACACATTTTGGGCATATTTTTAGTAAATTATCGATTACACACCTAGTTCATTTTCCGAAATTGAGTCAATTTTTTGACTGATATTTTGTTTTGTTTTTATTAAGTGCAGAGGTTTGTTCCATACATTTATTTCTCCTCCGCTCCATAGAGAATAATCAGAAATGCTCTGATAATTTGTTAAAAATTGGTGCGAGTAAGTCATTCCTGTATCTTGCATTTATGAAATTTTCATAAAATATAGGCCCTTTTACAAAGTATGCATATTGATTTTAATTTCCACACAAATCATGCTTCATTTTTAAAAAATATCAAGCGTGCATCTATCATTAACGTTTCGCAACATCCAGTTACAGAATTTATCCGAATATCAGGATAATTTACCTCCACTTCCTGGACAACAGTGACCTTGTATGCTTTCAAATTTAAATTATATCAATTTTGAAGTAATACTGATGCTAGTGAATGGCAAGAGTTGAAATTGAGAGAACTTGAATCAGTTGCGCGCATATCAGAACCACTTCACCGAGAGTTACCGCTCTAACTGCCAGCCCACCAGCTGCCGTGAAACAGTCAACGAAAATATGAAAGACCGAATACAAAAGTACCGTCCCCGTTCTGATGACCGAGGTAGTTTAGGGGCATATGCGTGAGCGGGAGGACTGGGTTCCATTCTTGCCAGAACCGCCCTTCCTTACTGAGGTTTTTGCAAGGTTTCCTCAGTACTCATATTTTTAAAATGCCGGAGAGGTACCTTAAACTGAGACCTGGAACGCTTCCACTTCCATTCTTAAAAAATCCTTTCCATTTGATCATTTCATCTTGTGTACCACCAGTGTCCACGGCTTGTGATGCCTCAACAGAAAAAATGGGCGTTAAACACTATTATATGTATGTATGTGTATATATGTAGTTTTATATTCCATGTGCGCTAAATGTACGTTCAATAATGGGTGATGCAATTTTTTTCCTCCCCTAGTTAATCTCGAAAAAAATGACATTTTACGCTTAATATCGTTGAACCTTTGCAAGTATCTCATGGAATTTCGTCTTCATCCGCTAGACAGCTGTGGTGCAGTTAGTATGGATACTTTAAGAGAGGTGACTGTAAACAAAGGACACCAATAGCATTTAATTTAGTTGAAAATTTAAAAAAAACATCACTATTTTCAGAGAGGTTAAGAAATATGCGTGGAAAGATGGAGGTTGATATAACACAGTCCATTGTTGAGGGAAAAGGGTGTCATCATTGTTTGTCCTTACGGCCATACACTACAGTCACACCTGCAATGATGAAAAATAATTCCTTATTCTTTATAAGAACCAAATGATTCGCTGTTCAACATTATCTCACTGTCGGCAGTAGCAACACAATTATCCATCAGTGAGAATATTTAAAGATTTCTGCTAAAGAGTACTTCAAAATCTAACTGACAATGAAAGGAATAGATAAAAATAATCTGTTCAGACTTTCATACTCGTTATGAGCCTTAAGATGAAGATTTCCTCTACAGTAGTGTCCCGTGAATACTACTGTATTCACGGGAAATGAAGCATGATAACGAGGAAGTTCTAACCGCATTACTTATACTTCTGAGAACGAGCGGGGTGGCTCAGGCGGAACTCGCATTCGACAGGTCCCGGGTTCAAATCCCTTGGGGCTGGCCATGCTGAACATTGGGTACTTTTGTGCTTTCCCCATATTACTTAGGCAAATTTTCTACGTTTTCATTTCATGCCATGTTTTTCCTTTGGTCCTGTTCAAGGATCGAAAGTTCCAGGGCGAGAAGGGCTGGTGCAGTGTGACGGTAGCTTGAACTTTGAAAAGTTTTCTGCCTCGGTTTCTTTTTTTTAGAAGCGGCACTTCTGAGAACCTCGAACTCCTTGAAGGGGGCATTACCGTCGTCGGCATGCTCTATCTGGAAACAATGTTAGACATCGCCACAGCGCCCTTGAATCCTGGATGCCTGGTTTCTTCCTCACCTCATCTCTTCCTACCAGGTATGTTCCCACTGGGGGAATGGGCACAAACATCCAGCCGTTGGGCAAGTATGAAATACCGAAAAATTCTCCTCCATCTCTAACAATTCAAATAGACGGCTGAGAGACCTTTAGAGCGATTTCACATTAGCATACAGGTTCTGATAATAGGTGGCGCAAAATCTTAGTTTTTCAAGGGGATTATATTAAACATATCATGTACAGCCTAAGAATTAAAGTACAATTCAGTGTATTTGAAAATGACAAAACAAACCCTGAAGGAAAGAAAAACATTATTGTGGTGCTTACGGAACGCCACTGCTAGACTAACATGATAGCTATGACAGACTGAGGCCTACTCATATTCTATAAGTGTTTTAACTCTTGCGTGAACTCTTTGCTCGATTTTAAAGGAAAATATCAGTAGTGAAAATTAACACACGTGCCCACACGCAATTAGTATGAATTATACACTCCCTAATACTGTTACATTTGCCGACGGTTACCTGTCATTACGGATACAGAACAAGTTTGAAATAACGTGCAGTGATTAAATAATCCACAGATTTTAGAAGAACTGGATCAAATAGTGGTGGCCATCTTGGGCACTACTTCTGTAAGTAGTATAAAGCTAAGTTATTTAATCTGAATATTGCAACATTGACATTTTGTGTACAAAATTTTGGAAGGTGAATGTCAATGTAACACCTACCACTGTTGAAACATTAACTATCCAAGAATTATTTTAACAAAGAGTGAAATGGAGACAAATAAAGTAATTACGTACCCAATATAAATGTTACCTTCAGGAAAACAAAAGACAGTTTCATTAATATTGGTGAAACTGCAATGAAAGTGTTGCATCACGTAACATATTTATTTCCTTTAGAGAATAAACGCTTTTATTAACAATTTGTACGCCTGAGGGCCGTTTGGCATAAATTCCAATGGTACACATGTTCATGTATTCTAGAAAATACCTCATGGCTATGAATATAAGCAAGACTGAATACGTGTACTTTGCCAACATGTCGTTTTTAAGTAATTATTTACTCTTAAATTAACGATAAAATAGCAATCAAATACACAAAAACTGCAAAACAAACTAAATGGTGGAATGTTTTTGAGGACATTTAAATAAAAAGAAATAATTACAAATAACATATAAAGTAGTTCATTTTTTTACCCCTGATAATGATGATGTTATTTGGTTCGAGATATTCGCAAAGATTTTATGCTGACTCATTCAAGCTTAAACTTCAATAATTTATAAGTATTCTTAAGATATATCTGTGAGAATGTTCATTCACTGATCATTTTCTAATGAGATACATTTCAAGACACCACTTGTGCGCTCATGTTTTGCCTCCCGGCCAAATGGAAAACTCTGAGATTCTGCACTATATAATCTTGTGGATTCTAACTGAGGATATCCTTTCAAGAAAAAAACTGAACTAGTTGAATTTCCAGTGAATCGATACCAATTCGATATTTAACAATTTAACACTATTACAAAATATAATACAAACATATAATTGTATTATTTTGAGAGTACAAATAAAAAACCTAAAATATGGATCTGAAACTCTTTACTCACGTAGTGTATTTTTATTATCAGATATTTTAACAATGGGAGAGCCTCTAGAATAATTCAAGGTGCTGAATCAACTCTTTAAATTCGTCATTTTTGACCAAGATAAATGGATAGTTGTCTTGCGCATTATGTATGCTATCTTCCTGTAATTAAATTTGGTGCATTATCTTCTTCTGCCTTGCACGTATTAGGCCTTATGCCCTGTTCCAGCTTCATCTAATCTCTGTATCAGAAGTTCTGGATTTTTCGCCCTTTAGGTTTATATAGTATAACTACTTTTGGAATTCTGATATGATCCATTTTGTGTACATTGTTTACCCAGCTGTTCCTGTATTGTTGTATGTTATAATATTGGAATGAATTGTTAGGCTCTGAGGAGGATGCTTGTACTTCAGCTTACGGCTGGCCGTTTGTGCGTACATAGGGTCCTTAAAATGTTTTCACATAGAACAACCCGTCACCGTTGGATCAATTACCCAAGAAGTTCGAGTTCCTCAGAAGGCATACCAGAAACCTTTACAAATCGCAAGCCCCTGTCACACTGCACCAGCCACCCGATCCTATAGCGGAACCAACGGAATGAAATGGGGAGCGAAAAATAGGTGAAAAGTAAAGCAAGCAAGCAACGAGGGTACGAGGGTAAACCACAAGAAACTAAAGGCCAGGAAGCCGGTACAAGGGATTTGAACCTGGTACCTTCCGAATGCGAGTCCTAATCGTTATCACCTGAGTCACCCCGGTTGGTATATGTTTAGTTCCTTTCTTATTTATAATCTAATCTTTGTATCCAAATAATGATTTCTCTATTTTGAATATGTCGGTATCTCTTTTCTTACACTGCCATACAACACTACCGAATAGCCATAGTATTATAGACCTTTATTTTGTACATGTTCGTGTTGTTTTTCTAATAGTTTCACACATCATCTGGTGCTGCTTTGATTAGTTTTCTGTATCTTTATCTATTTAAGAAATTTGCAACCAAAAGAATGTATATTTTGTACTTCACCAAAATATTTTTCTAAAATAATTTTGCTTTTCCCTGAAAAGCCTCGATCGTTGTTATTGGAGTTCACATTTTAAGCTTTTATTTCATTTGAATTTTGTTATAATACACACATTGTGTTTTGAATCTTGTACTAGGCCAAAGTCGTCTGCATAAGCTAAAATATTAAAACCTGTCTCTCAGTTGGTGCTTTTTCCTTCCATCTGCGTAGGATTTCACCCAAATAGGTGCTAGAAATAGTAAGTGAGCCTAAAGCATGTGCCGTTATAGAGGTTTCTTATACACTTTATTAGCTCAGCAGGGTAACCACGTTTTTCCATTATGTTTATATATTTATCTTATCAAATGTCTATTCTAGCTCTATGAATGACATGTGAATAACTCGTTTAATTATAAAAATATTATGTGTCCGTGCTCTGCCAGTTCTTCCATTATTAATGTTTCTGTTATTGATTTGATCTATTATTACATTCCTGCATAAGATTATACACAGAGTTGAGCAGCTGTTGTAACTGTAAAAATCTAAAATGATTAGTGCTCATCATTTTCTGTTTGTGTGAATTCAATTTTGTTATATTAACACAGTTTTTTCTTTGCTTGAAGTGCGTATACATTTTTGGCACACTACATATATTGCATTGGGGAGTTCAGTAAAAAATAAATAAATAAAACAAGTTATAAACTGAAGTGACATGTTTTTCAGATTGCTATAGTGAAATTTCACACCTCATTAAAAAAAACTCATATCATAAGAGTGACAAAGGACGCAATTATTACTCAAAAGTTTCTACTGAAAATAGTTCCAAAATTCACTCTTATTATTCGAAATACACCGCCTTTTGTCACTTCAAAATAACAAATTACTTGAAAATTTCAAGTAGATAATAATGTAAAACCAATTTTCGTGCTAAAGACGCTGAAGTATGATATTGTTACAATAAGTTGCTTGTGAATCTTTTATTATGGATTCTGCGGTCGCTAGCTGTCATTTGGAAGCTTATGAATTAGACACGTGTTTTCTTGCGACCACCTTAAAATGAGCTGTTTGTGACAGTGTTATAAATTGTTGTATTAACAAGGTATTGCAAAAGCTTATAACTGAGGTACAGGGCTATCATTCGACATCTCTTGAGTACCGAGATTGATTTATAGGCTCACAGGGGGCTTTTGGTAATACCTGTAGATGAGTTCAATTTGGATTGCGGGGGCGTAAGTTGAATAGTTTGGATAATTTTGATGCCCTATGTTGGAACGTCAATTTGAAGTCGGGTTAGTATCTGGGTGGAAGCTGATCATTTGATATGTGTGGGGTTGTACGGCGGATGCGGCTGACTGCTAAGTAGTCATTTCACTGCTGCTCCGTTTGATGGGGTTTCTGTTGTGGATATTAGGATCTCAGGGTTTGCTATATTGGATATTTTGTGACTTGGAGTCAATTGGACGAGGAGATTTCGGACACTAATCACAGAGAAATTTGAATGATGTTTAACTCCCGGTTTTACCATTGAGGCATTACAGGCGGTGGACACTGATGGTACATGAAATGAAATGATATATTGGGAAACGATTTTTTAAGGAAGAAAACGTTCCAGGCCTAAATTTTGGGTACCTTCCCGGCATTTGCCATTTGTGAGGACTGAGGAAAACCTGGAAAAATCCTCAGTCAGGGAGGACGGACCTGGCGGGATTTGATCCCCAGTTTTCCCGGCACGAGTCCGCGCCTTAACGACCTCGGCCACCCGTGGCGGTACTATTCACAGAGAAAAGCACAACAGCCTCTTTAACTCGTGGTTTATTAACAACACTATATAAACACTTGAAAAGACTGTCGGCGAAGAGTTGATTTCTAGCTATCACTTTTTCCAGCTCGTTAACAGCCTTCTCTCTGAACTCAAATTCTCACTTCCTCAATAACCTTTCAATTCTTACTTCTCGGCTAGTATCTTCTCGTCCTCTCCTGACTGACTGACTGACTGACTGATTCTTACTCACTGACTGACTTATTGACTGCCCTATCTGATCTCTGGTTCTGGCTTTAATATCAATAAGCTACGCCTTTCGCGAAAAATACTTCTCTTATTACCGTGAATTAAACTCTACTTATACCTTCCTTATTGGTGATTATTCAATACAGATTTTTATGCATATAGGCTCTGATTCGTACACTTATGGACGATGCTTATCGGTTACCACTTCTCTCCCCGCCTGCATTTTTAACTTTATTGCCTCTTTCTGGCCTTTTTTAAGAAGCATCCCTATCATAAATTTTGGCTGTCATCTTTTATGCTATTCCATTATGTTAGCGTTTCGTCACTTTCGTCACTTCAGATCTGTATGCTATTACTTTCAGATAAAACACGTTTCAGCCATCTGTTCGCTATCTATACTACCTGGTATTTTTTCGGCGAACTGCATTATTGTGCCCTGTACTATTTCATATCTGTCGTATCCGATGCATTCTCATAAATCTGTACTTCCTATGTCTTTTATCCTTTGCTCCGCTAGATAAACAATAAAGCTTGAAAGTGGAAATGACCCTTTTAAAAATACGCCATCAATGTCCGCTTTAAAGCATTCACAAATGTTAAGAACAATTCTCAAATTATTTCTATACCCTTCTCTACCTGCCTCAACTCAGCGGTCTTTACCGGGACAGTCCTTCATTCTTAAATAGTACGATGCAATCAATAAATCCTTCTCGTGTCGTAAGTCTTACAGACAAGTTAACACAAATCGGGAAAAGAATGTCTCCACCAGGAATTCTGTTCTACACAAAGCATATCAATTGGAATATTCATCCATGAGACATTAATGTTAATACTAATATTAACATAGATGAAATTATTATTCAGGAGCTATAATTTTCGACTACATACCTCCTATAAGTTAAATAGAATAGTACACCAAAGAGGTTTGTATCTATTGCTTGCCATTAAAATTGCAACGCCAGTAAAAACCGCGTTAAACTAACTCCATATTTCCTCAGAAGGAATAACTCATCAAAAACATGACAGCAATAGCAGCAGAGGTCTAACTTTGATCAAGGGGTAATTGTATCATGCCGAGAGTGCTGAATGTCATTCCGAGAAATTGGTGACGAAATGCGTCCACAACGAAACGAATATGAGATCAGTGGATCGAGGGAGAACGAACACAGACGCGAAGGGTTTCAATGCCCCCGTAAAACATCCGAACGAGAAGACAACACAATTTCCACATGATTATTATGAACACACAAAGCATGCTGCAATTTTAATGACCAACAGGGTGGATTAAACCCAGGCTACACCGCAGTCGCATTCAAGCAATCCTAGAAAACATCAGAAATCGTCGCTACGTGGAGTATTTCCCAGGAAGTTTTATCGTCCTTGCTATGGATTCTTGTAGTGGATGATGTCCTTTTGCATATGAATGAGAAACGACATTTTTATACATATAGTTTGCTTGATCTATCAGAGCTAGATTCATTTTTAATGTAAAGGGCAGATTGACAGCTTAATGGACTAGCAGGGGCAATAGGTGCGTGTGCGGGTAAGTTGCACGTGGGAGCTAGTAGTAGTTCGTCATTCACTCTGATGCGAGCCACTGATACCAATCTCATCGGTTGCTGTAATACCAATGCATGACATCGTGTTTACAACCAAGCAGGAGTGAACACGGCAGAAGAAAAGCGTAAATATTTTAAAAAATGTAAACCCTAATGGGAGAGGGTTACTGTCCTTGTTTAATATGCGAAAAACATGTGCTGTGCAGAAAACATGATTTAAAACGGGACTATGATGTGTACCATATAGAGAGACATTAAGATATTGTTGATGACGAAAAGAGCAACATCAATCATTAACTAAACCGTTCGAGTACATTAGTGTTCATTATTTAATTTATTAACCTTACTATAATGATATTATTATTTACATTATTAGTGAAGAATAATAATAAGTATGCATATAAAGACATTTTAAATTAATTAATGGTACAAGGGTCTTTTCATTTAAAGTTTTTAACTTCATTTATTAATAAAATCCATACAAAATATTTTAGGAACCCCATCATAATATTTTTTTCTAGGACAAAGAATGCAATAAAATTTCTTTTTATGTTTTGTTGGTATAAATTAGCCAGTTACTCTATTCCGTTAATTTCGTTTACCAGAAAATTTCAATTTATGATTCCTAAGAGTAGTTGTAATAATACTATGCTGTGGGTACTGTATTCATTTGAATACATTAATTGGGTACGTACGAAATATACTTTATTTCTGCTTCTAAAATACTGAAAATATCATATGAACAAACTCTATTTGTTCTTTACACCACAGCCTTCTTTAATTGAAACAGGCATGACGTACCATTACACATGTCCAACCCTTGCTCACTACATTCAATCGTCCATGGCACAATAACATAAGTCCTTATGGGTAGCACACTTCGTAAGATCGCTTGTGAGCGCGAAGAGTTTTGCCGCTGCAGTTAAAGAAAGGGACAAATCTTGACGGTGGTCTTTTTCCTTGGAACTGAGATTACAGTAATCTAGCTGTTTATTATGTTATGTAGACGAGAAATGTAGTGTATCAGAGTTAGCTAAGGAAAATAACGTTTTCACGTCTCTGGTATGTCTTTCAGCACTGTTTAGTTTAGAGATGGAGTGTGGAAGTAGGAGCAAATTATATATTCATTTATTCTTTCTTTATTATTTGAGGCACCTTCGCATTTTTTAATACGAGAAAAGGGAAATATTCATAGTTTCTGCTCAATTTTTATATACTAAGGCATTAGCGACAACGCTGGAAAATTATGAGCTATTTTGTGGCAGTGTACTCTTATCACTGTTTTGATGAAAACGATAGCACTCGGAGCCCTATGGGATGGGATGAGGTTATTAAGGTTTGTACCACACTTTAAAAACGCCTGAAGATGGAACTGTTACGATACTGGTCCCTTCCTCATGTAAAAAACTCATTATTGGACATGAGACCAGATTTTATGACAACAGAAGCGTTTTGATACACCTCTCAGGATGCATTGGTTACACGGACAGAAAATGAAAATATTTCAGAACCATCTTACTTGGTTTTCAGATGATTCACATGTAAAATCCTGGCCAGAGCTTGGGATATACAGCATATCTCCCAAAACAAAACTTACCTTAGTCTTGGAAATTACACTCTACTATTTTTCAGACATAATTATTTGCGATTCTGACATGCGCTCAAAGAGGAATTGAGGAAGGCTATAAGTTCTCAAGTTCTTCAAGAGGTAAGCTGTTCTTCAAACACTTGACTGTTAACAATTCAAATCTATAGAAGTTTATATGGGAAGTAGATAAACCTTCCACAAAATGAGAAAAACATCCCCTTTATTTGACCTTTATCTGTCTGTGGAATTAGCACACTGTTTGCAAAATTCATGAACCAGAAAAAAAATGGAAGAATTGGTCTGAATATCCTGATCAATATCTTGGCAAAAGCCCCAAGTTAGCTCTTATAGATCAATTCTGCATTTAAAAAGGAAGTAACCAAGGAAAACGGTTTCAAGGAGACCAGAACTGCAGATTATGTAAGCAGAAGTTGAAACCATTAAAAACATACTGCTTGAGTGGAAGGTCCTGAAGAGAAATATATTTGGAAGAATCTTCCATGGGAGCAGAAGCATAAATGATTACTGTCACAACGCTATATCTTAATGTTTCTGATTTCATTTGCTAATACTTTCCTTTACATTCAGAAATGCTGATTTCGGGAACGAATTTTGATGATTTGCACCCATTTTGTCCTGGGTTAACACTGTTTTGTTTTGAATTGAACATGTAGTTTCAAATATATATATATACAATAGCGAGAATTGTAGTGCTGGTAGGGGGCAGTTTATCAAGAAAAATACGTTGCTCTAACCTTTTTCATGAATAATGAATGGAAGCGGAACTGAAGTAGGGCACTGCATATCGCCCTGTGGCCGAGACACAAAGACACCGACCGCGTGAGCGAGCAAGTTTTATAACTTAAGATCTATATTAAACAGAAAATGGTTTTAAAGCTAAAGCCGCGCTAACAAAAATGTTAAACGAAAATTCTCAGGTTTCACTTTGATTTAAACTGTATCTCGTACTTTCACCTATAAGACTGAAACTTTGCAAGCTTACTACATCTTTTGTTCGAGTATTCTATCCCCACAAATCATAGGGAGCCACTGTAAAAATATTATCCTACCGTGCATCAAACAAAAATATTCCCTTGCGTGACACCATTCATTCCAGCTGCGGATAACATCCCTTCAAATGAGTGCTATATTTCCTTCATTTCGTTGTCTTCTTCAGCGCAGCATGACATGTCTTAAGTCACGTAAAACAGCCGTATAAATCATGATGTTTAAATTCTCAAGCTGTGTTATGCCGATGCTGTCACTGGCAATGATCTATTCTAAACAGTTTGAGATGCCACCCACAAACCGTATTACCCGCACTAAACATCGGAATCACCAACTTGATGCTGGCTACTATATTAATATTAACGTGCTCATTGTCGCAAATAGCTTAGCTCTATTGTATGTACTGTACAGTAAAGTTAGTAAATTTGTTTAAAACAGAAATATTATTGTTATAATTTGGTAGCAAAACCAGCAAAATTCCTTTGTCGCACAAATGATGTTAATAGTACAATCACATATATCCACTTTGCATTTTCCACAAAGTCATAAAGATTATCAAAAAATTAGCCGCAAATGATTTGAGTTGTCAGCGGACGGTTGATGATTTTATTAGATTTTTCATTGTCACAAAGACTTAATGTGCCATAAAATCTAACTTACAAGATGTAGACACATGTAATTTAAATTAATCTCAAAATTTTCCCAAAAGAACATTTCAAAATAATTATATGTTTTAAAGTACACAAAAATTTAAAATAGTAACTCAATAGATTTAATTTGCAACAATATATTTAATTTGAAACCACATACATATTTCCTTGTCGCAGATCATACGGTATAGATTACATATCTTCGTTATGCAATTTACACATCTCCGTGACCCAGTTTACACTATCTTGCTCATCGACCGTGCCGCAGATTACTCACTGTGGCAGAGCATATGTCATTTTCATGTGTTTTCAGTTACCAATGGTGGAGTTTGTCTACACTGCTGCTGTGTACACTATTTGGGACCATCCAAGAGTGGGCAATTCATACTGAGAAAACGTAAGCTCATTGGACAGGGAAGGTCATTTCTATTCAGTTCAGCATAAAACTCTATGTCAAATATGTTCTTGCTATGTTCGTTCGTGCCTCTTTTCAACGATTAAAGACATTTTAAGAATATGGGGATAGTTATGGCGAAGACATCAAATAGCTAGAGGGAAAACCCTGAAAGAACTTAAGGGCAAAATGTAGCAAAGCTAAGATGAACATTTTTATTCACTTAAAAAATTTTATAGAACAAAATTAATTAAGGATGTTCATTAAAAGAGGCAAGAAACATTTGCGAATGCTGCGGGAGCCTTCAGCTCCCAAAGTCTCTTTCGCAAATTATAAGCATTGAGAGTTCTAGAAATAGCACAAAACATTAAAAAAGAGAATATTTCAATATTTAGCATTGATCTAAGGACACAGTGCAGATTATATTTACTTATTACAGGAGTGGATTCTACTTCCCGACTTACTAGATATAGATTCCTTCAAAGATCAAGCAAAAGAGATGTTTTAAGACACCAGCAAAAATACTGGCAGTAGAAAATAGACTTTCATCAGATCAGTATGTGCCTGCTCATTATGCTAACGAGTGACTCTAGACACTTCTTGTGACGGAAATGGTCATTAGAACTGTAAATCTAGCAGTAACAGGTTCTCTTACATAGAAAATTTCAAAAACGTTTTAACATAGACAGTGATCAGTAACGATTATACAAATAGTAAGCAAGAATACTATGTTACATAGATTTTCTTTAATAGAGTATACTTTTTAAATGGGACAGGTATGGATGTTAAAAACTGACAGATGTTGCTTCCTTCACCTTTGCAGATACCTCAATGGTCTGATAACACGAAAGATAACTTAATGGTAAATATGTTGTACCACCTACGGTTATTTTTGGGTAAATTAACCCGACGAGTCTGTTCATAACGGCATGCTTACGTGGCGGCATGTGAACAAGGAAGAAGAAAAACTAGTATATGGATCGAAAAGGAAGGAATGTGCGCAAGAACGGCTCAGAATGTAAAATAAAAGACCAGTTAAATTTATTAAGAAATAAAATTGAAAATATGAACAAATACTATATTTGTTTAAAGTATGAACATTTAACGAAATATTACGAAATATGAAAGTTACAATTGTCCATATTGGATTACACATATACTAAAACATAACAATTATGCTCTTTAGTACTCTGTGATCAATAGTTTAAAATATTAATTTTAATCTTTTTCATATTTCAAATCATCAGAATATCAAAGCCTTACTTTCCTGTTAAAAACAGTAATTCATGTAATGAAGCTGACGTCATAGCAACATTATTACTTTATTAAAATGATGAAACATTCTTATTGAAATAGAAGCGCAGCATCTGTAAAACAAATCTTGAGTATAGTCACAAAGAGATACAGAAGTGAACAAATTATTAAACACATTTTAAAGTCCTATTTTGATCTTATTGCAAAATATACTCTTTTAAAATCTGTACCCGATATTCCTTTCAAGTGAGGTTTATTTTTGGTACATATATTCACTTTAATTTGGAGTAATTTTTGAGTTTATATTTGGAGACAGTTTAGGAGAAAGTGTGATGTAATTGCTCAACTAATTTGCATTATAATTCTCTGCTCATTTTCCTGCGTTTTACCTTTTATATGGAACACTGGTCGCTTCAAACCAATATTGTTGATATTGATTGTTATGTAGGTACTGGCATACATTACATTTGATTTTAATGTACTTGTAAAATAGAATGAATGCAAATACTATGAACCTCAAGAAAATTGCCATGGTCAGAGTACTGCTTGCTGAAAAACGTTGCTCATAGAAATAGAATCTAAGACTGAAAATATTACAGCTGTTTATATAGAATAAAACAAGGTGAGGATTCTAGGAAAACTAAATCCCAAAAACGAACAGCAAAATTTGGACGAAAACCAAAGGGTGAGCGAAAACTGAAATATTTGGCACAAACAAATCGTAAGGCTACTAGCAAAGAATTAAGTAAGTGATTAGAGAAGTGCGGATCGCTTGTATCAGCAAGAACTGTGAGAAGATATCTGTTTAATGATGGATTGAAGGCAAGGCGACCTCGCAGGAAAGCAAAGGCATCACCTGCTATGGATGCAAAGAGACGTCAATGGACGAAGGAACATCTAAATTGGACAAGCGATGACTGGAAAAAGTAAATTAATAAGTGCACATTAACCTAAAATAGTAAACTAGTTCTTGTTTTCTGAAGTTGGCCACATTGGATAATATCAGATTTTTTTTCTTCGAAAGCTATGGTCTACTCCAGCATATGTGAGATAATTACAACACACTCTACCATCCTTACAGTCTTCTTGTATTTTTTATTTTGTTTCAGGCTTGCTTCAGTGTTGAACCAGTATTCTCTGTGGAGAAGAAACCAGCAAATATGTCAGAAGAAGATAAGAAGAATCTTTCAAACCAGACCGGGTGTAAAACAGTAATGGATCCTACATCAGTAATGGTCTGGAGTGTCATTTCTTTGCACGGATATGGACGGCTGTACTTTGTGGAAGGAAATATGAGACAGAATTGTTAACAGAATTGGTTTGGGAAAAATTAATTTATCTTTGTGCAAGACGGGGCGCCATGCCACAAAATTAAAATTACATGAACTTTTTAAGAGAAAATAATGTTAAGCTGCTTGATTGGTCTGGAAACAGTCCTGATAGAGAATTTATGGTCCATAGTTAAGAAAAACATAATAAATTTAACGACAAAGACTGCCTTGATTGAAAAACTCATCCAAATCTGGTTTCTTGATGATGAAATAAAATATGAATGTAAAACATTGAAGGTATGCCCAGTCGAATCAAGTCGCTAATAAAAGGTAAGGAGATACATACTAAATACTGAACTTAGAAAATAAATAATTTGTAACACATTATCTATAAAATAAAGGCTTTAATGCGTTTACTCTAATAGTTTCGCAACGTCTGCATTTTTATTTCAGTTAAAAATAAAAACAACATATTTAGCAATGGTAATATAATAAAAATTGTAAACATTTTCTTTTTTTTTACCGTGTCCAAGTGTTTTCTAAAAAAATAAATTACGTGTTAATTTTGAAAAAAGTATAGAAAACTCTTGTACTTAAAGAAATTAAAAATTAACTTTCTTCGTCACATAGAATCCATTTCTCAAAGAAAACTGGTGTTCGATTCCATTAGCAGGTAGCACGAATGCGTGTGCAAATGAAGTTCGGTTTGCTACACATCAAATTACATTTAATTAAATATTGCGCAGTCGATTAACGTTCCGCCAATAAGACACTCTCACCTATAGCCTGCTGAGAGTGCCAGTGACATGCAGTTCAGGACTATAATTGAATCAGCATGTATACACATGTATCTGGTGTGGATTGGGTACAAGTGGCAGTAACCGCCTCTAAGGAAAGGCAATGACCTAGCGCAGAGATACGAACTGCATAATAGGACTATGTTGCACTTTTCATGTACTGAATTTAATAACGGTGGAATAAACAGGCATAGGTCTGTGATCAAATCAATGGTATGAACAGACCAAGGTATGCATTATTGAAAATTGTATTAACATTTCATGTCTACATCTTCGGGATGATGAGCTAAATAAATTGACCATTCTTGACGCCTAGCATTTGTTTTTCTTCAGTTTCGCTTAGGCTACTTCTTCAAACCACAAATTAAGTTCTAATCTGCTACTTAATCAGTGCACACTTAGCGTCTGAGCCATGATGCTGGGGATCGAAGATTGGTAAGACTACTATACTTTAGTTATAAACCTTGTCCGTTCTCGCTGTGGTTCAATCCCTGTCAGGACCGATGGATTTTTTCGGACGTAAAAATCCTAAGTATGTCTTCCTCCGGAAGGGAAATAAAGTCGTGGGTCCCGTGTCGTACATTTACGACACGATAAATAACCTCAAGCCTGGAAGAAGAGGTCTCTGAGCAAAATTTGTTAGCCGTATCACTCCCTGAATAGAATGGGATGCTAATGATCTGTGATGTTAAAGAGCGTCCGTAAATAAACCAAATCAACACAAAGTTTGCGCTGTGTTTTACGTCACCACTACTAAGCACGTCACACTCGGTGGCGCCCTTCCTAAAACGTGTATGTCTTATTTCATAGAACATGCTGGAATTGTTGTCTTTCCTCTGCTATAAAGACATTGCATCAGGAATTCTGTTTCGATTAAGTTCGGTCAACACATATTTCTGATTTCGTTGCCAATATTTTCCTTTACATGCTCAAACATCAATTGTGCTAATTTTTTAAGTGAACTTTCAACTTTTGCGCTCATTCGCTCTGTTATAAATGTGCATTTTTGTCGTGCTTTTTTGTGTTTTGGTGACTGAAATAGTAGATGCAAATTTGTGCATTATATCGTGAACTGCAATTAATCAGGAAATGTATTTATAATTTCCACAGAGACAAGATAAAATGATTCGTCAGTAAAATAATGTTTTCATACAAAAAATCCTTTCTCCACAAATGATGTATAACTATCTATGCAAATGAATGTATAATACCGTGGGACCACTAGGAAATAGGTTCACAAAGCTGTGTTTAAGAACATGACAATAGGGAAGCGGATATGAAGTGCAGTGCGTCTAGTAACCGGGATGAGAGCACGCGTTTTATAAATAAAGTTTTATATAATTATGTCGTACAATTAATTCTGTTCAAGACCCAGAAGACGTGGCAGAGATCAGGAAGGGAACCTTGTTCTTCACTCTACACATTCTCTTTATATCAAAAGGGATAAATGTCCTTTTCCTGCAACAAAATGTAATTGCACTTTAGCAATTTTGTTCTAGTAGCGCAGTGAACGAACTTTATTATCCTCCTTTATACCTTGTTCACGTCCTACTGGGTAATTAAGTTTCCTACAAAGCACAAGTAATCATTGAGTCGCGCACTACATGCTAAACATCGAAAAGGGGATGGTGTAACCCAAATGCTACGCCGCACAGAATGAATGAATAGTGTCTAACGCCCGTTTTTACTACTGAGGCACCACAGGCGGCGCACACTGATGACAATGATACGAAATGATATATTAGGAAAGGATTTTTAAAGAAGGAAACGTTCCAGGCCTGAGTTTAGAGGTACCTCCCCAGCATTTGCCATTTATGAGGACTGAGGGAAACCTGGAAAAAACCTCAGTCAGGGAGGACGGTCCTGGCGGGATTCGAACCGCAGACCTCCCGCTCATAAGTCCGTGTCTAACGACCCCGGCCACCCGTGGCGGGTCCGCCGCACAGAGAACTTACCTACATACTGTCCGGTACTTTTGCCTGCATTTGCGTTGCTCGTGCCTAAAAGAATGATCGATTATGAAACCAATAAAATCCATCAGTCAGTCGGATTAACACTTATGAATTACACGTAAAATATGGAATACAGTATGCTTCCAGTAAAAATAAAGACCCGGTTAACAGTTACGTTTTCTATTTACACAGATGCCTGCACTGCAAAGTGAAAATTAAAGGTGATAAAATAACTATGAGGAACGTAGACCTAACTCTACAACCAACATTGAAAAAATTATTTGCAGACATAAGGATTTGTGTCGTTTGAACTTTATGTATTAACCTAAATGAAGAAATATTTCTTATGAGGTTTCTTCTTAGCGCCCTATTATTCTTGGACATTTTCTGTAGGTCTGGATATTGGCAAAAGAAGAATATACCAAAGTCGTAACTTATAATAGTACAATGACTTATATCACAAAATAATAGTGAATAAAAATTATTCTCCTTATGTTTGCTAAATCATCATTTTGCTTAACTTTAAACGTTAACGATGTTACAAAAAAAAGAGGGGATTCATTAAAATTAATAACGATCTTGTTTGCGGTTAGAAGGAGAAAAAAAAGTTGCAGTTAAGGAGTGAAGGAGTTATTGGTGGGAGGAATGCGGGGGCGTAATTTTGATTATGATTGTCCCGCGTTGGTGGGTCATGGTTTGAAGGAGTTTTAGATGGCGGGAAGAATGGTGATAGGAGTTTGATTGTTTAAGACGTAGCTTACCACTCAATAACTGTTCTTGTCAATCTACAGGGATGTAGCTGGTTTTCGGGACCTGGTAGTGCCGGGTTGAGTGAAAGGAATTAAAGGTATTGTGTTGATCAGAGAGAACACCTTATTATGTGCAAGTGACCTCGTTTATTCAACAAAGAGTGCATCCTATGGCATTTCTGTTCGGACCGCAGTAATGAGACGTCCGGCTGATACGCGGAGCCATAATACTTGACTAGCAGTATGTTTCCTGACTGCTGGGAAGACGTGCCGAGCAGAAGTGACGCTGGAACATTGGTGTTCCTATGACTTCTGAACGCTGATGACGAGAACAGACCAGAGTTCCCACAGTATAGGAGTAGAAGACCTAAAAGACCCCGAAAAGGGCGATTTCACGTCCTTATATATCCATGGCATGCTTTACCACGTGATGCAGGGACGCTCTATTTTCCAGCCACTATGAATTTAGACATCCTCATAGGTTATCTGTGACTTCATGCCACTCTCATATTATTGGCCAGTTTGATTATTTGAGCTTAACCACTCGGTGATTCGTTCAGCGTCTAATTTCAAGTTTTACTGAACGTTACAGTTCAACGGCCTTAGCGTTATTATAGCGCTGTTCTTTCCCAGCATACCTGGCCGGTGCGAACACCCGTCCTCCTAATGAACAAAAGAAAGATTTGCTCCATTGTCTGCCTAAACGGTCTCTCTACTGTCCGAGCAAAATTCCTGCTTTTCTTGATCTTCTTACAAACAGAACCCTTCACTTAAAGCTAGCTGAAATAAAAATATTTTATAATCAATTTCTCGCAATTGATGGAGTACCAAAAACTGTATCAGGAGCGAAGCAACTATTATCTGATGTAAATTCTAGTAAAAAATAAATGTTGCACAGGGAAATAACTTAATATCTTGGTAAATATCTCGGAGAAGAAAGCAGTTTCAATTAAACTTCGTGAGTTTCCAGTATTTTGAAAGAATTGGGGCAAGTTCTGTGCATACATTTTAATTAATTTATTTCAACCGTGCTAATATTGTAAACAAACTCATAGATTTGATACAGTTTATTTGAAAATCCATAATGTACTTAGAGCTCGAAAATGAATCTTCGCTCAGAAACAGGGCATGTATGAGGAAAAGTAGCAAAATTAATCGTTGACGGTTATATGCAAATATGGGTTGACAATTCATTATTTTCATCTCCTTAAAAGTACATTCAAAATTTCTGTATAATTTTATGATTTAAATTAGTACATCCAGTTTACAGTGATCCTTGGCCATATTATACTAGACATGTCCTCGATTAAATGTTTAACTATTTCTACAACGAAAGAAAAGTCATCTCTCTCCCTTCCTCTTGTTTATGATGGTGAGGTTGGTACCGGTGGTCTAGTATTAATCATACTTGCCTCGTAAACCCAAGGTTGCGGTTTAAATCCCGGCCAGGATTGACGACTTTTTTCGGGCGTAAGTATCCTAAATATCCTTCGGGAGGGAAGTAAAGCTATGGATCCCGTGTTGTAGGTTTACGGCATGAAAAGGAACCCCAAACCTAAAGAAGAGGCCTCTAAGCACGGCCTTTTCACGCCCTGGATTGAATGACGGGAACCGATGACGTGAGATGTTAAAGAGCGTCCGTAAACAAAACAAATCCATTGATTTATGAATGATTTTCTTTGGGGCTTAGGGATACTTCAAATAAATGCTCATTTCTGTTAATATAAGTGTAAAACAATTGCGTTAACGGTGTTATGCCTTATTATCTTAGCCCTGCTATCATTTCTCACATTTGTTTCATTTTTCCATTTTGTTTTTCAACACACTCTCGTTAACGGTAGAAGGGATCACTATGTCACTTAGTCAAACGCATTGAAATTAAATTCTGAGAGATAACCCTGGAAAGATTACAAGTACGAGACAAGGATAACTTAACAAAACTCAGAAATGACCTTGAAATACAATTTATTAAAAACGTTATTAAAATATCGAAAGAGCGATTATAAAATGCAGCATAATAAGTCGTGGTATGACATGAATTGAATGCACAACAGCAATGCTGGTAATAAAGCATTAAATGTTTAACATTAAATGATTGAAGACAAAGAACTCTATAACAAATTATAAAGACCGTGACCCGTAATGTGTGATTACATTACACGTTGCGCAAAACGATCATAATTATATACGTTACATGTGACTTGTCTTCATACCCCAAAATAATAAATAATAAAGTTGATTAAAAAAGGCGTGACTGTAATTTATTGCCAAAAAAAGTTCACTTAACACACATGATAAAATTCCCTTGGAACACCTGTAAAAACATTGCTAAAATTACTCAAAAATAAACTATTGTACTAAAAACCACCAAAATTCAAAAAAATACATTATACAACAACTGCTTTTACAGGTTAACACATTAATAGCTGGACATTTTAGTCACTATTATCACACAAACCTGGAGCTCCTCAGAATAAAGCTAAGACGAGTGTGCTCTTGCTCGATGAGTGAAAAGTCGGTCTTGTGTGTAGTGGTAACCATACTTGCCTTCTAACCCAAGATCGCGGGTTCAAACCCGGCCAGGATCAATGGATTTTTTCGGGCGTAAAAATCCATAGTATGGCTTCCTTCGGTTCGGAAGAGAAGTAAAGCCGTGGGTCCCGTGTCGTACATTTACGGCACGTAAAAGAACCTCAAGCCTGAAAGAAGAGGCCTCTGAGCAAAACTTGTCCGTTTCACGCCCTGAATTGAATGGGACGCTGATGACCTCGGATGTTAAAGAGCGTCCATAAATAAAACAATTCAATAATCGACGCGTAAAAAATACTTGCCCTTACACGGAAAATGCAACGCAGGCTGCAAGCCGAACAGTAGCGAAGAAAGTCGTTCGGGACTGAGGCCAGCACATATCTTCGTTTCGTAAGAAAGCGCCATTATTTTGAATTAATATAACTTTTTTTATTTATTATTTTGTTCAACTTCTGAACTAACCGAAAAAATGACAATCAGATATAGAATAGGGCATGAAGATAAAAAACTAGTTAAATTGTTATTTAGGAGTAATATTATTTTTATGTTCTATTATATATATATATATATTTGGTTAAATTTAAGCTAATTTAATCTCACGTGTGAAAAGTAACATTTATTGGATTAGAACAGTGTAGAAAAAAGTCTTATTATGAATTAATAGTATTTTTATGTTCTATTTTTTAAACTAAACTAACCTAACGTTAAAAACATAGCATTTATTGGATAAAGAAGAAGGTAGTGTTATTATGTAGTAATATTTCTATTTGTTCTACTATTTTGTTAAGCTTAAATTAACCTAACAAAACGTATGAAAAAGTAGCATTTATTGGATAAAGAAGAAAATAGTCTTATTATGTAGTAATCTTTCTTTATTTTCCATTATTTTTGTTAGGCTTAAACTAACCTAACCTATCGTATGAAAGAGTAACATTCTTTGGATTACGATTAATGTGGAAAAAAATTAAGGAGTAATATTATTCTTTTACGTTATGTTAAACTTAATCGGAACTAACCTAATCTGTGAAAAAAGTATGTTTATTGGATTTAGAATAATGTAGAAAAATTATGAAAATGAAAAAAAAAATTACTAACATTCATTTTGAGAGAAATAATATGTAAACCCTAGCTTACTAAACTAATAGAACTTCATGCTCAGATTAAACTTTTTCGTGCAAAGTAATAACTACTGCTAAAATAGTAAGCAGCGTGCATTGCCGTCTCCGTGTAAGAATAATTATAACATATTCTTTAACAGGGAAAGCGATTTCAGCAAATAGGGGAACACCTCCAACATAAGGCCACTCTTACGTCACGATTCGAGAATATACAGAAAATATGGAGATAAAACATCGACTTAGGTAGACATATGGGCGCAAGACCGGCACAACTGCATAACATTCAGGAACAGAAAAATTTCGCCTCCCTTTTGGAAATGTAGGAGGACATTAGAGAGTCAGTAGTATAATAAAGTGTTTAATCAGATGAAAAAACACAACCGGAAACAGCACGATAATGGCACATATGCAAATGAGTTCCCCGAAATTAGACATTTAGGCATAATTTAAATTTTGTATGCGCATTTTTCTTTTAAACTTTTACTTCACGAACATAAAAAATGAAGAACATAATATAGAATTATGTGACTAGTTAATAAGAACCAGATACCCAAAAGATATTTTAGATAAAGTGCATATTTTTCTTCACAGATGAGGCTATCCAAATAAGTCAAATTTTCGTCGGCAGCACTCAATGTTACGCAATTACTGCATTTGGACATCTTTTTCTTGTTATATGCAAGTACACACATTCTTAGAAAATAAACAATAAAATGTACTGAACATGTCAAGAGAACGGATAAAAGGAGTTATCAACAAGGACCCCAAGAGAAGAAGAAAATAAAGCTTAGATGGAAGGAGTTAATTAAATTATGAACATAGTGATAAATGCAGATATAACTCATAAACGTATAAAACATACAGGATGTTTATTATATTATATAGTTAATGCTCGATAATTATATGTTCCATAATTATTATGGGGAAGATAACTTATATTCATTTCTGGGATAGAATTTAACATTTCGATAATTATATGATGATAGTGAGGGTTAGTATTGTCCAACAGATGGTGATTTGCATTTTATAATGTAGTTACTGCAACTGTCGCCAATAGCGTCAACATGGCATTGAATGTTTTATATTTTTATTGCTGTCAAAAATAAGAGCCTAGAGACGAATATAAAGGCCCTATTCCACAAAAGTATGGTCTAATACATTATAAATGATTAGAAAATGTCCTTTTAAAGTGTGGAATTTAACTTTCTGTTTCACAAAAGAATGTAATAAATTAATAAAACGACATCATATATGAGCAAGATGCAGGAACAGATGTTTGCCTTTTTGAGTTGTGTTATGACGACTTCTTAGTAATAAATTAGTATATTTTAATGTGCAGCACAGATTATTATTATTATTATTATTATTATTATTATTATTTCTGTTATACGGATATGGTATTTTCCCATAAATAATTACCATTTAAGCACTTTAGTATACATGCAAATATATAAGCATAACATTGAACCTCGAGATTTTTTTTTGATTAGTGTTTAACGCCCGTTTTTACTATTGAGGCACCACAGACGGTGGACACTGATGATATATGAGAGGAAATGATAAATTGGGAAAGGATTTTTTTTAAGGAAGCGTTCCAGGCCTAGGTTTAGGGCATCTCCTCGGCATCTGCCAGTTATCAGGACTGAGGAAAACCTGGAAAAAACCGCAGTCAGGGAGAATGATTCTGGTGGGATTCGAACTCCGGACCTTCCGCTCACGAGCCCGCGCCTTAACGACCTCGGCCACCCGTGGAGGTACCATCTTGAGATGACGTTCGTATGTTTCCATACGGCTATGTCACAGATCAATTTCAGTTGAGATATGTTAGAAGAATCGAGCTTCCACAATGTGCTCACACATTTATTTGACCATTTTTATTTACATGCATTTATTTATATTGTTTGAAAATCACATTTCAATTGCAAGCAAAGCAATTTCAAAATGGCGTCAAAGGAGACTATTTTAAAAGAGAACTAGACAAGGAAAGAGCTTATTTTCGTGGAATTTATCGAGAACTTTAATCATGCTGGACTGAAATATGTATTTGAATTAAAGTCCTATGTCAGCCATATGTGATAGTTTAATTGTAAAACGTACCTATGTCATATGTAACAAAATATTAATGCGGGCTGACAAAGTAGTTTGCATTAGCAATCCCCTACTTCGTTAAATACAGTGAATTGTATAAAAGCATTTATGATAGAAATGACAAAATAACATTCAAAATAATGTAATAAATGTGAGACTTAGCAGCGTTAGCGTGCAACAATAGATAGCTAGGTAGAGAGAGAGGGGGGAAAGAAGCGCCAGTAAAAAGATGTTAACTTTCATAAGAGACTTAAGTCATCTTTTCAAGAAGGACCAGTTTATAGTGGGACAGAATGGTATGTGTGGAATAGATGTTAGACAAAGTTAAGGATTTCGTGTACTTGGCATTACGATGAAAAGAAGATGGCCAAAGCACAGAGCAGAGACGAAAACAGCAGACACTCTCTACCTACATACTAAAACCAAAGATGTGCCCATAGATTTATGGGACGCAAATCAAATCTACTAAAACATATGGAATAGAATTTTGGAAATGAAAACAAATGAGGGACACAGTTACGTTACTACTCGATTTTTGAAAGGGGTTTTAGTCCTGGGGATGGGAGCAGCGAATTGCGGAATTAAGCGGAAATTCACGGCCTACTGTGAGACTATAAATAGAGTTAAAATGAGAATACTGGAGTAATACTGTGAATTATTTATGGGAATAAAACTTTAATTCGGCACTGTACTAGCATGGACAGCTAAGGTTGGGACGAAACAAGAAACGGGCATCCAAATTAAGAAAGGAAATGTAAACGATAGAGCTGGGATCTATTTGGATAGTTGGTCAATGGAATAGACATGTATGGAGGAGGGATATGGATAACCTGAAGACAACTGTGCAATTCAGAGAAAGGATTTCGCTGCAAGTGCAATTGGAGCTAAAATGTAAGTTGGTAATGTCAGTATATCGAAACAGGGGCCAAATTCACTAGACGGGGGTTCGCATGGCTTAAGGTGGGAACATGGCGGATGATTAAAATCATAGACGAAAATGGATTGAGAACTTTTCCCACACGTGTTGGGGAGGAATTATTGATACATGTACCGGCCAAACGTAAAACTACGGGAGAATGGAGGGGAAAGTATCTACTAACGCCCTTGACCGGATCGAACAGAGGAGAATGATCATAATGGGATCTGCTGGCAGAGAAAGAAGACGAGGAGAGGACAGGTAAATTTCTGATGAAAGTGAGACAGCTCAGTTCTGTAAATGCTGTACTAGGGCAGGGTGTGAGGGAAACAAATTGAATGAATCCAGATGTGTGTGACATTCCTAAGGATATTTTTAAAAATTTAAATACTTATATATTACTTTATTGTTAAATATATTTATATTAAATATTTGAATGGATTAACTAAAATTTAATCTAATACCATGTAAATCAAACAGACCTAGTATATTATAATAGCAAGTTCGGTCTTTTGGAGCCATGCGCCTGTTCAAGTTTCAATGTAATGCAAACATATTGCTACCATTACCATTTCTACTACGCTTATTCTATTCTGGTGTGAAAAGCACATGAATATATTATCTTGGTATTCTGCTATAAGGCATTTTCTGAACAAGGTGGCACAGTAATTATCTTCTAGTAGAGTATCGAAACCTTGTAAATATAAGCGATATTATTAAAAATCGATATCCTGGTCAATACCAACTCTGAGAGTGCATTTTACACAGAAAGGATATGGTTGTTACTAACGCTAGTTTCTGCTTTATCGTTTGTAGATCAAAGCACATAAACCAAAATCTTTAAAAAATATTATGTTGGCAATTGGACATGTATACTTTATATTAGTATATTTTGATAAAATGTTTCCATTATATTTGTTTAATAACATGGAACACATTAGCCTAGGTGCTTGCCCCTTAGCACACCTGCAAGTAATATCTTCGATTTTAATGTTGTATCATCTTAAAAGAAAGTAATTCTGGGTAACATACAATAAGAGCGTCAAAAATGGCAAAAGATATTACGGAACCCAAACTAAGTTCTTTAATCTGCCACCAAATGCTCACGACTGACTTACAATTTCAAAGGTATTGTGACATCTGGCCATGTTTTTAGTATTTTGTATCTTCCAAAACTGAGTGCTTTATTTTAGATAGACAGCTTTTTTAAAAATGAAATATTACACATAGCTTGATATTGGTTTGCAATCGCCGAGGTTTTCCTGGAACTGGAAAGGTTGAACCGGGAGGTTATGGCAAAGCGCCTAGGTGAGCAATGAGAGTTTTATGAAACGCCTATGGATGACGAGAATATGGAAAGCTACGTGTCGAGGACCAGAGCAGAAGCGGCCTGCTTAGGTCGAAAGCTGGTGACAATGACAACATGAACGAGTTGAAACAGGAACCTGACCGCGACGGCTCGATGTGTTCTGAATGCTCATCACAACCTGTAGAAACCGCCGACAAAGTAGAGAGTGCAAGAGGGAGGTGATCGGCAAAGTAATCCTTGAGGTAAACGTGGAGGAACGGCAGTCGCGGAGATGTGTTAGAACCGACTGAAAAGGAAGAAAGAGTGCGGGGAGAAGGGCGAATGAAAGAAAGAATGATGCCAACAGTGGAGAAAAACAGAATGTGACAAAATGCTAGGAATTATTTGTAATATTTTCATAATTTTTGGAATACAAAAAATATGAAAATAAAATGCTCCATTAAATATAGTATATTCATTTGTTAACACTCAATAGTTGGCCATTTCATTAAGTTTGGTGTTTTTATTTACCTGTTAAAAGGCATAACAAACTAAAGCAAAATTATATCTGAAATATTTTGATAAGTGCATGGAAATCGATAATAATTACAATTAAAAAAAAAAAAAAAAAAAAAAAACATAACTATATTCATTTGTTTTAAAAATTTAAGTCACTTTGAAATTCGGCCAAGGATAATAATTTCCCCTTCTATGTACAAATTGGCTGTCAGTCCCTGCAAACCGTTTGTATGTTGCTAATAATTTTCTTCGTAATATTTTGTCCAACGTTACTCTACTCTTCTGCAGTCTATGCCTGCCTATTTTTTCTCCTCTATTTTTTTAGACTACAAGAGTTTTCCTGACTGGTGTTCATCTTAGAAAATTAGTTTTTGATGGAGTTAAGTTCAAGGAACCGAACTGGTGTTAGAACCATTTTTAGGAAGATTTAACAGCCAATTGGTCAGAATAAAGACATTTGTTTGAGTTTATTGTGGTGGTTGTAATAGTAAAAATTAAGATATATTTGTTATACTGAAGTTTTCAGCACTTTGTGTAAATTGCGCTTTAATATTTCTAAGTACTGTCATTTATTCACGTTGTGAGTTTAGCAATACCAGCAGATAACATACGCTCTTAGATCGTAATATTTCCTTCAACATGTTAAACTGTCTGTTGCAATTTTTTTTTTTGGGGGGTAGGATTCCTGTTAATTTTTTCATCTACAAAAAGCATCACTGCTCCTCATTCTTTTAATGTCCTCCTTAGAAAATGCTACTCCTTTCATTCTGCTGACTGCAATTACATAGAATATTTCCTGGGAACTATTCTATTGTAATCTTCATTTAACAAAACCCTTGGAAAAATCTTTAGATGAACTTATTTTCGCGTCCCTGTTACTGCAACAATTATGTACTTATTTCAGGATTTATCTTTGCTTTCTTCACTACTTGATACTACTTAACACGTTTCTCGTTCATTAGGATTAGTTTCTGAGGCAAAGATTATACACTACCTTTTCACTTATATTCTATTTATCAATTGTACTTCTAGGAATGTTGAATAATTTAACACTTTTTTCGAAGATCCATTAAAAATAACAAGCAATCACTGTTCAAATATTGTAGAATGTCCTTTGTATCCCATTGATATACATGGAGTGCCATGACAATATTCACAATAATAGCACAAACTCAAGTGACGGATGACGCTAGCCACTTCTTTCACCAGTGGGAAGGGGTAGAACCTTCCCGGGCTAGTCACTCAAGCAATAGTGACCATATAGCAAGTGCGGATATCAGAAGTTGCCTTAAAGTAGGAAAGTAGTTTCTATGTACCTAAGTAAAAAACCTACCCTTCTTGACAATTAGTGCTATTTAAGTGGAAAATGCAGCAATGAATTATGCATTACATGGTACCTAACAGCCCTGAAATGACATGTGAAGGTAAGCTGAAACATGACAACAGTGCATTTTCGACTAGGAACAGGTTTTCCAAAAACATTAGCGCCAGTCACCTGTAACAGAATTATTAAGTTGCATTCACCACCCGTAGGTGAACACGCATGTGACTGAATTTTAGACGTTGTTTAACAGATATTACGTTGTACATCACATACTTTCTTTATTACCCGCAAGCTTCTTTTGCACACGCCATATTTTAATGTACTAGCAGAAATGCCGATCTAATAAAATATTAATTACTGACAGAATATTAAAATGTCCTCTATATTAAACAATTAGGAAAGTTGCAACTTATTAGTACGTATTTTATGCTTTTGAAATGTTAAAACATACAATTTATTTGTAGTATTTAGTACAATATATTGGCTGTGTGTATAGTAAAATAATCTTTAGTAGCTTACAGTTTTAGGTAGAGCAGGGACGCTTTCTTGAAAACAAATGCAACAAAGCAGTAACACAATAGGTATCGATCTACGGTTTAAGATTAATAGTTTACCCAAGTATAAAAAGAAAGGTAGTGTTTTGCTAGTAACAGAGGTTATAAAAAGCCACCTTTAAAAGTCTTTACTTTCGCAAGAGCAGCAATAATTTCTCTTGAAGAAAAAGAAACAATGAACAAAATTTGTACTACGTTCTGTATCTAGGATTTAAAAGCAATATGGACCGTAAGGAAGCAGATGCATCTATGGAGAAAAATAAAATATGTACACTTTTGTTAAAAAAAAAGACATACCTCAGATCGAAGAAGTTCGGGAACGTTGGAAAACGCTAAATGTGCATAACGCGCATGCAGCGACTGGTACATTACAGTGGGCGCTTTGCCTGTAAACGTAACGATCACAATCATAAGCATTTCGAGACAGAAAGTTAGTGTAGAGTAGCAGTGGCCGAAAGGTTTAGAAGCATTGCTGTTCTGCATAAGCTCCTGGGTTCAAAAATCACACAACTTTTTTTTTTTTATTTTTTATTACTGTTTCATAAGTGTATACGTAGAACGTTGCGTTACCTTAATATCATATTTTAATGTTTCACTTGATTTTTATGCTATTATCTATGCACGCACGAAAACATTATCACAAACTAATATTCTATACAAATAACTAAATAACTACATCAACAGAAATGTTTGTCTTCTAAAGTGAGAACACATAGAAATAAACACACATTAATATCGGATATATGAACCTTCAGCATGTATAACTGCTCTATATCTTCGGGGCATAGACAATATCACAGTTTTACAGTAGTGTGGAAGGGGCTACAACATCCCAGGATTCTTGAATGTGTGCCCAAAAGTCATCGTTTGTTCTTCGCACATGTGCAGGGAATGTGTGTGCAGCATATTATAACTTACATAATATGTTAACGTCAAGTTTGCTATGTATGGGAAACAATATTACGATGTTAATTCGTCTAAATTCGTCTAAATATGTAACCAAATTTTATTTTAAAAATTGCTTTATGGCGTGCGACAGTTCCTCACACCCACGCATGTGCAAGAGTAAATACCTTTAGATAATTTAAATAGTAATAATTATTAAATAAATGACTTATATTAACCAACAGGGACATTTCTTGTATTGCGAAAATGTATTCATGGCTACCAGACGTATGACTCTATGACAATAGGGAAAAGGTTGCCTTTTGTCATCTTTTGTGTTTCTTCTGCTGTTAATGGCTAGAGCGATGGGTCTTTCTATTGTAACAAGGCTAAGTGCTTGCAGGCGAACAGTAAATCTTTCATATCTTATTTGCTGGAAATTATTCAAAATTCGTTAAAGGTAGGAGGGGAAACAGGTGTCGGCGATGAAGTCGTTACATACAATGATCAGATCTCCAATAAGGTGCCAAAGATAAATTTAAAATAAGCGCGTTTGGGAGCTCAAGAGCTCACCAATAGTATTTAAATATTTCAAAGGCTCAGGAAACCGTGGATGCTATGTCGTAAACCCTTAGAGGTTTTGTAACCATGTGACGACGATTTGGATTTCATATATAAGGAGAAACATCCTAGCAAAAGCACGTTTTTTAGTCACACGTTCGCTCATTCATACATACGTTTTGTGTACACTCATTCATTCATACGTTCCGTTCGTTCTTTCGTTCGTTCTCTAAAGGTAAACATCGCTTTACATGGGCAGCAGACGAGAAGCACCCAGATGCAGCATATGTAGTACGCGTCATCAAAGTCATAGATAACTAATCAGGTGGCCGATAATTAAGTGTAGTGTGATTAATCATTTAAATGTGTTCAATGGAGCAGGGTTGTGTGATTTGAACCACATCTTTCCATCTCCCTCCTCCCGTAACCAATAAGACACGAAAGGCGACTTCGGGCCCCTGTACGACCCGGGGTATACAGTGGGATCCTCCGTCTAATTTTTTTTTTTGGAATGATTTATTTATGGACGCTCTTTAACACCTCAGGTCATCAGCGTCCCATTCAACTCAGGGCGTGAAACGGCCGACAAATTTTGCTTAGAGGCTTCTCTTTCAGGCTTGAGGTTCTTTTTCGTGCCGTAAATGTACGACACGGGACCTACGGCTTTACTTCCCTTCCGAAGGAAGCCATCCATACTTAGGATTTTTACGCCCCGAAAAAATCTTGGGTTTAGGAGGCAAGTATGGTAACCACTACACCACCAGGACCGACCCTCAGTCTAATAACAACACCAATATCTGCATATAAAAACCGCTTCATACGGGAGACAAACCTGCGCTCTTAACCACGGCATCATTGCCCCACTCTGCTATAGGGCTAACTGAACATACATACCAGTCACCGTCTTTAGTACATGCCATATAACACAACTGCTGCAGTGGTTATAGTCTTGCTGGTTGTCTTGTAAACCGCGCGCTATAACGAGTAGAACTTGGAAGAGTTGTGTGTTCTAGAGATTACTTATTCTTTTGTCAAAGGGTGTACAAATAAAAATATAGGCACAGAATTTTAAAAAATGCAACATCTTTTGCACACACGTCGGCTATTATTATTATTATTATTATTATTATTATTATTATTATTATTATTATTTACAAAGCATATTATAAGTTGTTTGCCATATATGCGCTATTAAACATTTTTGGAAACGAACTCAAAAATTTCTTGTTTGTAAATGAGCATAAGTTCTCATATCATAAATGTTACAGACATGTTCTCTTAGCATTGCAAACACACGGGAATAATAACGTAACCTTGTTTACTGTACAAATATGAAACGGTTTTCACGGTGAGTTTGACTCCATACGGAAGCCAAACAATTTGTACAACACAGCAAAATGGAATGCGACACCGCTGTTTTACAGTAGACTCACATTAAAGCAGCAAGTATATTACACAACTTGAAAAAAATGATGTTATATTTAACATTATTTGCTGCAGATCGTTGTTTCATTAAATTATTTGCAGATAACACAATAATGGACATTTCTGTTACTCAACCATACTATCCTAATTCCATTTGAGTAATTTTACAGTGTGAAGAGAACATATTTTTTCTGTATTTATGCGTTCGTTACTCTGCGATCATTGAGTATTATGTTATCAAATTGCACCAATAAACTTCCTAGCATAATTAATAACTGACTCAGCATGAAATTAGTTTATTATTGTGTATTAAAGTTACTGGAAATCGATAATATGCTGCTGGAATAACTGGAATAAAGGACATAATTCGCTTTTTACCGCAATACTACTTAGTCATTTTTAGGTATATGTATATAATGAATTTTCCATAAATTTTTGACATTATATTCAAATAACTGGAAAAAATTTTCCTTTACAGTTAATATTACGTGAGAATACATAAAAAACTGAGTATTTTCTCAAATTATGAGATTTATGATGAAGTAAATGCAAGTATGTGGTTATTTTAACAGTTATAAATTCTAAATCACATTTTTACAGCATTAATGTAAAATAGTATACCTATTAATTATAAATAGTGTGTGTATAAACTTATTCTGTTTTAATATTATTTTACATTGGTGTTAAAACGTACTCACGCACAACATTTATGCAAGGTTAGTCATAAATCTACTTCTATGTTACACATTATTCATCTTCTTCCCACGTATTTAGCAGCATATTCAGTTAAAGGAAAATATATCCTTTATTCTAACGTTGTGGGCATATTTTAGTAACCTGTTTTTTATATTTCATCTCCAGTCTTTACCGCCACGAGTGGCCAAGTTCGACAGAGATGCTACAAATACAAAGTAAGGCAGACAAATTCATGTGCTAAATAATATGTTAAAGAATTAAACATCACAAAATGTATAGCAATTTAATGTAATATTACTAATGTTCAACTTTAAGGCAAATCATTATTCCAAAATATGCACTTGAACATAATGTTCTTAATTTAAAGTGCAAATAAATTAAGTATTAATTTAATTTTACTTACATAACAGTTGATATTCAAAATAATCAATGTCTTAACAACCAGTGTTTAACATAAAAAATGCATTTACATATATACCCCCATTTAATCAAACTATGGTGGAAGAATTCTTAAGAAAACTGCTCCAATATGGAATGAATGATGAATGATTGGTGTTTAACGCCCGTTTTTGCTACAGAAGCACCACAGGCGATGGGCACTGATGACACATGAAATTAAATGATATATTGAGAAAGGACTTATTTTTAAGGAAGGAAACGTTCCAGGCCTAAGTTTAGGGCACCTCGCAGGCATTTGCCATTTATGAGGACTGAGGGAAACCTGGAAAAAACCTCAGTTAGGGAGGACGGTCCTGGCGAGATTCGAACCCCAGACCTCCCTCTCACGAATCCGTGCCTAACGACCTCGGCCATCCGTGGCGGTCCAATATGGAGCATAACAACAGTAAACCAGGCTGAAAGCCTATATATAACTACAATAAAAATTCTACCGCAAGACAGTGAAAAGATAAATATTATGCATCCAATGAATAATTAATTAGTAATCCAGGACACTGCTCTTAGTACAGAACACGAGTCAGGCTCAAAATTTATCAAATATCAAAGTAAAATTTATAGGTAAATCTTGCTGAAGGATATCGTCGCAGAACGATGGAACACGAGATCCCACCCAGTCAGGCGATTGTCTCGAGGAAGGACAAGCCCAAATAGTTACCTATATACCAAAGACGAGCGCCAACTGCTATGTGCCAGCAAGTAGAATGATAAAAAATGAATAGAAAATCATGGCGCTACATAGCGGTAAGAGAAGCAGAGAAGATCTCTAAGATTCTACAGGAAGGTAAAATTCAAAGTAGAGCAAGAAGGCACATAAACTTATCCGAGCGGCGAATGCTTATGTAATTTTTACTTTTAATTTTAACATAAGCTCTCCATTATCAAAAGTAATAATAAACACACAAAATGAGAAACATTTTTCTCGGTCCCAGTGATGGTAGCAATTTGTGATATCTGCATAAAACAAACCATTATAATTGGAGTTTGGCGAAAGGGTGTGTAGAAGAAAAAGAAAAATCACTCACGCTTAGCAAACTCCATTAAATATTACATTCAGCAACAGACGAGTAAAGTGAAAGTGAAAGTAACTTAAATTACACGATCTCAGAGTGAAACTACTGTGGATGCGTACATCCATCCATTTAAAAGTGCATATTTACGGTACTGGTAAACGCTGAGAATAGAAGTGCAATGCAAATATTGATGCAAAGCAGAGAGAGGAAGCAATTAAGCAAAGTTTGGTAAAGTCGATGATGTGATGGGGTGTTCTGGTATCCAAACGGGAGCTAGACGAAAAACAGAAGATAAACTTTCTGTGGTGATTCTCCAGGGAGACAACAGAATAGCGGGACAAAATGCAACTGAAATAAGAAATGTGAGATACATATGTTTATTGACTGGATGGAAAAACTGCTGTGGGGAATTGCGTTATGTAGTAACTTAGATATAACCATTAGAGGGAAATAATTGTACATTTAAATTTATTTTATATACCTTACGTAGACTATTAAGACTTTTATAATTTTATGGTCCATTTGTAACTTTTAAGATATTATGATAGTGCAAAATCACCTGAATACTGCAAAATTGAAAAACTAGTTCTGAGATAGCACAGAAATCGATGAATTTGAATTTCATACATTTAACCGAATTTTGATCATTATAAAGTTTTTAAAATTTTAACTTTTTATATAATGGTTGTCCACTAATTCAGTAACGATTTTGTAGAAACGGGGCATGTAGGGGTAATATTTGTATACCAGTGCATAGCAGGTGTATTGTAGGCGTAAATGTTGTAGTTACTGCTGGAATTCGTGGAAAAACATTTGCATTATGTTGGCTGACACACCACTTAGAATTCCAGCGAGACTGTACCAAAGTCAATGTGTGGATAGGAATAACCATTGACAAAATTTACGGCCGGTTGTTTTTCTTCGAAAACTCCATTATTGGAGTATGTACCTGGATATACTGCGACAGTTTCTGTTACCATAGTTTGTCCAGGATGAACGTGTGAGTACTGTTTACTTTCAGCAGGGCGAAGCACCATACCATTATGCCATAGATTTTCGCACTTTTTTATGACGCGTTTCCTGCAAGATGGATTGGGCGCGCAGGACCCATGCTTTGGGCGGCGGGTTCTCTTGACCTCACACCAATGGACTTGTTTGTGTGGGGATCATCAAGGGATTGTTTCGCCAAAGCAGTACCACATTGGTGGAGCTCCGTGACCGAATTAGAAAAATGGGATTGGTTTTGAGATGTGAATGGTGCTCATGTTGAACGTAGCATGTGATAAACATACATCTTAATAAACATTAACAATTAAATCGCTATTTAAACGAGATTGATACATAATTTAGGACACTCTGTATACTTATGTGGATAAATTTTTCTCACCTTATAGTTTGGTATTTAATATTTCTTTTTAGGCAGCTCATATTAAAAGCAGTTCTTTTAACACCAGACAATTAAACAAGAAAATGCATTTTCTAACACTTAGTTTTACTAGTTTTGTTTTCATACGGAATGGGATGATTATTAATCTACTTAAGAGGATACAAATAATATATTTTTAGAAATTTCACTTTCTATTTAGACTTCGGTAACTATTCCCCGATGTGAACCGACAAACTGCTGGAACCAATAACAATAACTGAGTCTCTTTTGTCATCGGAAGATTTCAATTATAGCATAGCAGTAGCACGATATGCCTTTTTTCAATCCTTTGCCGTGTGCTCTTGGAAACTAACAAAGTTTTGCGCAAGAACTTTGCTTCTGGCAATTTTGGGCGTCTTCCTCAGCGGACACCTAACGTGTTCCTATGATTTTCATTCTCTTCACTATTCACTGAATGGAGGAATTTTTATGGTGATAGCCGAACTCCAAACTGTCATTAGCACTGCTTTATCGACGCAGTTTTTCGACATTGCGACAGTGACTAGACAGTGGCACCACCATTCGTACACTCTAAGAATCGTGCTATTTATATACACAAATATGTCTTTATCGAATATCTCGGAATTACAGTCATTAGTTTGAAAATTATAAGAAAACGCCTAAGGCAAGAGCGAATGAAGCACTTCATAGCTAATCAGTACTTTTTTCTTTGAAAGAGCTGAATGCATGTCTGTCATACGCTGTGATGGGAGAATACTAAATATTGAGCTGGTACAAATTACACTGGTCAGTTATGAAATTATTGACTTAGAAAGTTATATATTTTCGAATATGACATCACTTTGAATCCAACACATTGGCCAGGTTCTTCCTAGCATGTACTGATTGCTTGGAATCTGGTTAGATAAGTTAAGATGATAATAATTTTTACAGAATTTATTTATCCAATTTTATTCAAAAATAAATTTTCCATTTCCTCAATGGAAATAATGAGTTGTTTATTATGTACGTGTCTAGAACTCTATACATCATTAATATGAATAAGGGAGAAGCAAGGAACAAGGAAGAGCAAGGAAAATAAGGAGTGGGAAAAAGAGACTGTTGTCTTAGCCCACCAAGATGCCTACAATGTAGTTCTGATTAGATGCTTCAAATAAACAAGTTATTGCCCACTCAATAATCTGACTACATTAAATACCCGAGTTTTATTTGTGAGTGGATTCAGAAAGACTGGGCACATAGAGTGCACTTCGCTGCTCATTCAAAGAACGTTGAACGTGAAAGCCTCTTAAATTCTTCACAAGTAATTCTATCGCCTCTCCATATCAAACTTGGATTATCAAGGCTTTAAGCAAAGATGGTGCCTGTTATTTAGCAAGTTTGCTACAAATTTCCAGCTTTCTCAGAAGCATAATTTAAGTAAGGCACATTTAATGGTCCTGATATCAGAAAACTCATGATTAGCATTCATTTGAACCTACGATGGTCACAAAAGAAAATGCAAATAAGAAGCCTATACAGAAGTCATAATAATAACAAAATTTCTTGGCAACGAAAGCCTGCAAATTATAAAGGTATTGCGGGAAAAACGCTAGACGAATTTGACTGAAAAATTAATCTGAAAGTTCATATTTCAAGTTCACATCTTGACTAACTTCCCGAAAACCTGGGTTCCCTTAGTGAAGATCAAGGTGAAAGGTTCCATAAAGATTTACAGACGTTTCAGAAAGGATATCAGATGGGATATCGATATGCTTGCAGATTGTTGTTGAATGCTCAAGCGAGAAAATCCAGAAACCTTACATCAAAGAAAACGCAGCAAATTAACATTCACAAAGAAAAAGCAAGGATTGCAATAATGTATTTGTAAAAGAATAGGAGCAAAACTCTAGACATTGTGTAATTACAGTATTATTGATGGTTATTGTAAATATTTAACAACATTGATAGGACAAATAATGTAAATGGTGATATAAAGTTACGAAAACGTAAACACATTAAATAAAATTACAATTAATATTTGTGAGCTCTATGACCATTTTCAACATTTTCTCTTTTTTATTTAATATTCTTCGTATTTAGAGATTTGTATTCCGAAACAGCGTGCTCAAAATTTTGTTTGTTTTTATAATTAAATCATATGAAATTGGATTAAATCGTTCATATAAGAATTTGTTGAACACCATTACGTGACAATAATAAACTGAATTGTTTTTCATAATTATCACTGGAGTTTCATATGAATTCACTTTCAACGTGGCAACACGATGGTGAATAGATTAAAGTTACCTGCTAATACAAGTCTAAGATCTAAAGAAATATTTTAACACTGGATTACTAATATCATTGCTTTAAAAAGTTGTAAAATGAGCAATATACTTTTGTCTTTGTAACATTAGAGAAGTATAGCAGCGCATGATGTGTTCAACTTAATTAAATTGTTATACCCTGTTTGTTTTCGTTTACTGCACTATAGCTAAAGTCTTCGACCTGTACAAAAATATATTTAGAAGTCTTTGCACCCAAAATCCACTGCTAGAAATATTGTACGATTAAATTTAAAATTGATAGAATATTTAGGAAATTAAACCACAAATTAAATTTCATACGAGGAGTAACACGTCAGTATGAATATATAGGTACCAAATTCAAAACTTTAAATCTTCAATATGTTGAGCATTTCCCAAAAATTTACATGCTATTGAAAACACACGCAATGTTTAAAAATTCCAGTTATATCAATTCAAGTCTTTTTAAAAAAAGGTTTAAAGTGCTATATTACAAAAATAAACAAATACATTAATATCTTCCCCATTAGGCACATTCTATCTTATTTATTTAAACACTTGCAGTTAATTTTTTTTCTTTTCGTAAGAATTAAATTACCAATAAAATAAATGGCTTGAATTGTGATAGAAAAAATATCCTTAAAAATGTATTTCAGTACGAAAATCTATCGCTTCGTAAAGAGGCATTCTTGAAAACATTAGATCTTTACTACCGGTAATATAGAAGAAAACTGGAAATTGGAAGAAGGGTCCCAGCGACATAAAGGAGCATTTAGAAGAAGTGCCCATATAATGATCCTGAACTCTGCTCATCATTCCGGTGTAAACAACAGCAGGTTTCTGGCATGCATCCCCTTTCCTCTGATACCATGGACTCCAGCTGGCATCAGGCTGATACCTAGTTTCGAAAGGAACTGTTTCATCTCTATCTAATTAAAGCTTGTGTAGCACAGCTGCCGATGTTCACAAAAAAAAAAATGGCGCCACTCAGCATAGTGATAAATATAGTGCATTCCGGTGTTCCGCTCTATTTTTGTGCTATATACCTAGTCCTTGAACTTTTTGATAGCACCTCGTGCTAAAGTTTTAAGAATGATAGCGAAAATGCCTTTCAGAGATTTTTTTTTTTTTTTTGTAATTGATTTATTTACGGACGCTCTTTAACATCTCAGGTCATCAGCGTCCCATTCTATTCAGGGCGTGAAACGGCCGACAAATTTTACTCAGAGGCCTCTTCTTTCAGGCTTGAGGTTCTTTATCGTGCCATAAATGTACGACACGGGACCCACGGTTTTACTTCCATCCCGAAGGAAACCATACTTGGGATTTTTACGCCCGAAAAAATCCATCGATCCTGGCCGGGTTCGAACCCGCGATCTTGGGTTTACAAGGCGAGTATAGTCACCACTACACCACCAGAGAATGCTTCTACATATCAAAAATATGGTATGTAATTGCTTCATAAAAAAAGGAGCAATTTGCCACCAATCTGTGGAAATAATTTAATAACTTAAGGCCAAATTTTAGAAATTCATAATACCAGATTTGATAGGGTTCAAAGTTATTTAGATTAAAATGCACTGCATTAGTTGATTTTAGGTCAACTGGAGAAAATTGTGTATGCATAGAAATCTTCCAGACTCTCACGTAAAAATTATCCCGCAATCGCGGTGTTTTGATTCTCAGTGGCTGGGCGTGTCATGGCTGCCCGAGAACGTCCTTTAACTTCGCTTTCAAAATTCACACCTGTTAAATCAGGTGAGCGAGAGGGCCATACACCAGCCTAATCACTCTATCTTCAAACACTTCCTTAACTTTATTCCATGGATTCCGCTGCATTGATCTGTTCCAGAATCCAGTTGAAACACTCATATGATTTCTATTCTTCTGTTGGCTGCTGAAAAAAATGGAGTCTAAATGTCCCTTCTGTTATCTTTCTGCATCTATTGTCGTTTCATAAAAAATCGGACTGATAATACGCCTTGAGCCAAAAGCAAACCTATCTCCAACTTTTCTGTCATAAGAGGGATTTACTATGCTCGATGTGCAATTTAGTACACCAGTAGAGCATGTTTTGATTGTTCACAAGACTGTTCAGGTGAAACCAAATTTGGTTTGAAAAGAACAAAAGCGTAGGGTCCATTAGACCTTAATTCACAGATGTAAAAATCACTCACGACGCACCCTGGTTCGCCGTGTTTTAAACAATGGACACGTGTACACTTGTACGGTTTGAGGTTTAATAGTTATGTTGGTTTGTGTGCAGAACCCACTGATATGCCCATTTGTTGTGCTAATTTCGGGAGTGATTTTGTAGGCCAACGTTCAAGGTTTGCACCAATTTCGTTTACGTTATCCGCTGTTAAAACTGTGTTTCCGCGTGTTTTTGTTCTACACTGATTCAGTAAAATAAAATCTATTCGCAATATCGCGAATTGTTTTTCTGGAAGGAGGCAATTGTCCAGGGAAATGCAAACGAAATTCTGCACGAACACGACAAGCTGACTCGTATTTGTGGTAACATTTACGCACGAAAATGCGCGACCGCCACGGGTGGCCGAGGTCGTTAAGGCGCGGACTCGTGAGCGGGAGGTCTGGGGTTCGAATCCCGCCAGGACCGTCCTCCCAGACCGAGGTTTTTTCCTGGTTTTCCTCAGTCCTCATAAATGGCAAATGCCAGGGAGGTACTCTAAACTTAGACCTGGAACGCTTCCTTCCTTAAAAAATATATTTTTCCAATATATCTTTTCGTCTCGTGTATCATCAGTGTTCATCGCCTGTGGTGCCTCAGTAGTAAAAACGGACGTTAAACACTACTCGAAAAAACAAAAACAAAAACGCGCTACTCTAGAGTCACCCTTTCCACCTTGCAAAGCTGAATTACTGCACTGTTTGAAGCAATGTTCAAGGATAAAAGGGGAGGCTGATAAGGAAAAGAGTGGGGAGCGCCGCTGGCAAAGAACGGGATTCAAAACACAGGGCGTGCTGGATAGTTTTTACGTGAAAGCACTGTATATAAGTTACATATTTGAAGTAAGACACAAGGGTCTTGGGCTGATTGTTTTTTCAACAGGCAAATATCCTCTACAGTGGACAGCTACAATACATTTTTGGGAATGCTGGTGGCAGTACAAAATCAGCATTTGAATTTAATTTAGTGAATGACTGCACTTCGTAATAGGGTAATTAGTTAAAAATTAATAACTACGTACAAAAATGTTTAACTGTAAGCAAAACACAATGCAAAGATAAAAATGATATGAAAATATAGAGTTTTTCACTAATAATTAACAAAACTTTGGTTTTTAATTTTACCCCACCAAAATCTGTTTAAAAAGTCACTAATTACTACCGTTTCTATATTTATTCATAATCAATATTATTAATTACATTCATAGTTTCATGGCCGGGGTTTTGAATCTTTACTGTTCTTTTTCCACAATGAAAAAAAAAAATGTTCCCTCTGATACGCGGGCTGACTATGACAGTTAGTTGATACCTTAAAAAGACGACGTAAGCAAAACACAATGTAAAGATAAAAATTACATGAAAATATAGAGTTTTCACTTTAAGTTCCACAATCTTTTTTTTTTTTTTATAATTGGAAAATTCAAGCAAAAAAAAAAAAAAAAATAAATAGATTTTTGGCCCTATTTGTGCTGTGTCAATGATATATCTGTGCAAATTAAAATTGTATAACACTATTTTGTTAAAATAAGCATTCATTACACACAGTTTTAGGTATTTGAGGTTTATTCTAAGGGATAAAGTAGAGTGCACAGACTGTATAGACAACTGTCTTCACTAAAGCGGAATTTACCACAAAAAATCTTGTATGCTCAATATTATCGATTAACGAGGCACCTGAGATATGCCCAAGACCATCACAATGGAAAACTGAAAACAAAAAATAAATTTGTTCACCAATAGAAATTCTGCACATGTTTAAGAATAGTATCTTGGAATGTGAGATCATTACACACGAAAGAAAAACACATGTATGAAACCTTAAGCAGAGCAGAAGCAGCATAACTGTCATGGCCGAAGGGAAAAAAGAAACCGAAAGAATTAAAGCAGCAGGCAGCTATATAATTGTGAAGGGGGACCAAAATAGAATAGGTTGTTGTGTTGTAGCGATGATGATGGACAAGAAGTAGAAAAACAAAATATATCACATGACAGTTATGGGTGTACACGTATTAGACCAAAGCGTAACAGAAGAAAAACAGTTACAGCAGCTTTAAAACAAAGTTTACATCCTTTACAACGGGAGGATAATATTGTTTATATTTGGAGTTAGAGATAAAACAATATCAAATTTTATAACGGAGATATATAATAATAATAATAAGATATTGAAACTCATAAGAACTGTAAAGCGTTTAACTCAGGTAAGCTACATTTTTAAAAAATATTATTACCTATATAGCATATTAAAGACAAATTTACAGTTTGAAATAAATTATGACTGAAAAATAAAAATATTATAGGAAAGATTTAGGGCATAAAATTTAATAATAAGAACAAAAATAGAAAAAATATGCAGAGTAGAAAATATTGTTAACTAAAGAGAGGAAAATAAGCAGGAGCATTCGGAAATATTGGGGCAAGTTTATGTCCTACCTACACAAAACATGCGAGGTACTGCAGAAAGTTCAGAACAAACCTTTTAACTTTAAGGTAGGATTTATTCAACTAGACCAACTGGGAGTAAGCGTGTACCCACAACATTGGTATTCAGCAAAACTGATGTAGAGAAAATATCTCAGTTATTATCGAATAAGACGGGTCTTTATCCTAGGGTATACGAGAGTGCAGGTTTTGTCTTAATAAAGTTTTAAAAGAGAGAACTTGCTGTGAATGTACGTGTTTTCGCAAGGAGGACATCGTTATTACAGTGCACCTCCTTCCAGAAAATGTAAGCATTGCATTAAAGTTAGGAGGGAGAAGAAGATTAGGAAATTGTGTTTTTTGTTAAAACGTAAAAACATAACTTTCCTTAGGTAAGGCGATATCAAGTTATGATTTGATTAAGAATTTCTATTTTGCAGCTTCGGAAACACTTATCGTAGCCAGTATATTGAGAAGATAAAGTAGATAACTGTTTATTTCAAATATACAGGGTACTCATGCCGCTTTGCAATTGATATTATCGATGAAAGGTACTGCGTAAAGGCCTCGTCACTGTCGAGGGAAATTGTTTCTCGCTGCTGGTTATCACAGTGATTTTTTTGTTTCTTATTTATTGGTGATAAATATTAACACTGTACATAATATAAATGCCCAATGCGCTCCGCTGTAAGACACGCCTGAATCCTTTTGAGACTCTCGCCATTGTTGATTCTCCCGAATATTGTAAACATCTCCCTGATATTTTGTTTCAATATTTTCACGGTAATTGTTTTAGACACAATATTAATTTTATATGGATGAAGATGCAGCGGCTTTATGCGCACTGCCGACAGATACACAAACATGCTGGGTTAACTGTGTCAGGAGAAGTTTCAATCAATAGCCTATTTCATCAAACTCTATTCTGTGAAAACCGAGTTTCTTAGTTTCGCCCTTTCATTAACGAAAACGCCTTGGGTTCGAACTTTGTTCACCAATCTGAAAATTGCATTTACTGATGGGGATGTTGCTCTTGAAAATATAATACGAAAATTCTCTAACAGTATCTGTACGATATCTTTTGCATATAAAATTCATAAATAAATGTTCTTTGTTCTAGCGTATATCTCACTCTCACTCCGCAATAACCTTACACGGTAGAAAGTCTAACATGCTTTTCCTACAGAAATGCAACTGAAACAGTTGACGTGATGGACACGACTGAGGTAGCTCATTTGTCTGCACTAGTCTAACTTTAACTCCAGTCTTACCGGGAATCCGCATCCACCGAAAGCCAAACGGTTTCCACTAGTGTATACAAATTCCTATTGCGTACGGGAATAAGCGCATGGTAAAAACCGTCAAATTGCAACTAACGTTATTTAAAAGAAAAATTTTACCAAGTAGTTGTAAATCATTAGGTAATGTAAAGGTAAATGGAAGTAAGTATATTCTGCCTTTTCCGTTAAAGACATCTAACTTAAAAGAGCGATTTGCATAGCATGATAACGGTGATTAAAATTCTGTAAAGCAATCTGCATTCCTTTTATAGTTCTGCTACTATCCCATTGTTGTAATATAACATTATGCAAACAGCAGTGTTAACTATTCCTTTTCATTGCGATCTATAGTAGTATTTGGAGACCGTTCTTTCAAACTAAAATATAAAAGTAACATTGTTAGACGAATGTGAATGATCGAATAAGGAATTTTTGTAATGAAAATATATAGAAAATTGAAATATCCATATATCAATGTTTTTCCCGTAGGTCTTACACTGAAAAAAAAATTCTAGTTTTGAGAAATTTGTTACCAGTATCATATTTTAGAATGGTTAATTGTATTGTTAGGGTCGGAGGAGGGCACTTCCGCTCATGCGTTGGCCGTTTGTGGTTACGTCCCCAGTGGGGCACCTCCGAAAGGAAGGAAAGATATCGGAGAACCAGTCCTCAAGGGCGGTGAGGAAAGGACGTAGTCGGAGTCCCCACATTTTTTTCAAGCAGAACACCCCCTCAAGAAGTTCAAGCCCCTCAGAAGAGCTGCTTCCATACCAGACGTTAAGACAGAAACCTTTCCAAATCACAATTCAGCGTCACACCGCACCCGCCTATCTCGCCCTGGCACTTTCGACTCTATAACATAAACAACGTAGTGAAAGCATATGAAATAGGAGACAGCAAAATTCGTGGAAAAGAAAATATGCATCCTATCATCAAGTAACTTAAATAAATATAGGGAAATCAGAAAAAAAAAATGTAAGGAAAATACAGAAGAAGATCGCAAAGCTGCATGGAAAAATATGTAAAGGTTAACCTTTCCAACAATATATGAGGTATACCTTACAAACTAATGATGGAGATAGAAAAGCTATCTACTCTGGATAAAGGGGATGATAAAATGGCGGTAATTTGGATAGATTCTGTAAATTTTCTACCTCTAAAACTAGTACCTAATGAGATAATAATAACCCAGGGCACAGTAAATTAAAAAAGGAACTCATTATTGAAAATACAGTCGGTGGAATCCTTTATCCCTTTCATGAAGTTGAAATAAGGAATTAAGGAAGAACAAGTCACCAGGACGGGACGAAATAAAGTCGGAAGTGTTACGATAGATAGAAGATCGGATTACTTCGTACCTGTCTCAACTGTCTAATAACTGTCTATGGCAGGAAAGAGTGCATTATTGCTGAAAGGAAGCGAATGTGAACATCTTAAATAAAGGGGCTGATAAAGATCCCACACAGTCGAAATCATATAGGCCTATTTGCTTACTAAAAGTTATGGGCAAAATTCAAGAAAAACTATTGAGCAAAAGAATCGATGAATATAGATCAACGATTGGTATGAATATTTTGGATTTAGAAAAGACAAGCCA
This sequence comes from Metallyticus violacea, assembly GCA_030762175.1. Taxonomy (NCBI): domain Eukaryota; kingdom Metazoa; phylum Arthropoda; class Insecta; order Mantodea; family Metallyticidae; genus Metallyticus; species Metallyticus violacea. Next base: position 73,259,231 of record CM060846.1, on the reverse strand, counting down.
ACAGAGGACGCCATTAATGAGGCAATAGAGGCGGTAAAAACAACAAATAAAAACATGCAATTAAAATATTTTTCGATATTGTTGGGTCCTTAGCTTAGGGTGGCCGGCACGCTTTCAAATATTGCTAAAACAAAAGTATATATTAAAGGTGCAAACCAGACTATTACAAAGGAAATCACCAAAGGATGTACGCAAGGATCAATTTTAGGGCCGATATTTTGGGATCTCTAATAGAGAAATTAAAAGGTTTAGATAGTATAAAGAGATTAAGCATATGCATATGATTTACTACTAATAATAAAATGAAACAGTTGAAAGGAAATAAAAGAGAGGTGGAATATAATAACTGATCATGTAAACAATTGGTGCACTGAAGTAAAATTGGAAATAGCTATTTACAAATCTTCATATATATTTTTAAAATGGAATTTAAACAGAAACCCGATTATTAAAATTAAAAAATACTAATATAAAAGACAAGGTGTAAATAAATATCTAGGTATCTATTTTAATGAAAAATTAAACTTTAAGAAACATAGAAAATACAAGAAGTCGAGGAGAAATATTTATGCTTAAGTTGGCCAAAATTGGATAGAGATACTTCAATATACAAGCTGATGGTATAAAAATCTATCACAAAGAATCTTTACAGCCTAATTTAACTATGGAGGAGGAGACAGGTACGCTTTAAATATTTTAGGCTCACTTTAAAGAATTTCCAATAAAACAATCATTGAGATTTATAGGGGGCATTTTCCACAGCTCCTATAATGGGACTGTTGGTAATCTTGGGTGTATGGGCAATTGCTTTTTTAATGCGCTTAAGAGCAGGCACTTATTGGTTTAAAACAAACTAATGAAAACTAGTGTACATTATTGGCAAAATTTATAGAAATAAAAAATAAATCATAGATCCTTTATTACAAATGAGATGAATGGGATGAAATTAAAGAAGGTAGAAGAGTGTACGAAAATTCTCCATCCATAAAGCAAAGATTACAACTCAAACATATTCAACCCAGTAAGGGTTCAGTACATTATTAAACAGGACACGGTCCATATTGTTCATGTTTGCAAAGATTTAAATTAAAGCAGACAATATATGTACGGTTTGTAACGTGATCTATACACCGGAACATGTTTCATTCGAATGTCCTAAATACCAGTCAATTGTAGCTGAGGAAAGATTGCGGGGAAATACAATTGGAACATAATGAGAGATAAAGATGACTTTTTGGTATTGAATGATTTAACTAATAAAATATCATGTAAAATGACAGAATAGTATATAAAAATAAAACTAAAGAGAGAATAGAATAAAATAAGAAAGAAAACCCAACTGTCAGAAATCATATATTCCCCTAAATATCCAAGAGGATCAGATAAAGGGAAGAAAGTCATATACGAGAATAGTCAGTTCAAAAACAAAAAGATGAAGATAACACTCAAATTGAATCAGAAGAAGGAAGAAGAATTAATAGCAGAAGAGAATAATGGTAGTCTTTGTGCGGAAAGGAAGCAGCTGAGAGAAGTAGACCGAGAACAAAAGGAAGAAAATAGAATGAATATAGGGAAAAGTAGAAGAGGCAGACAAGAGAAGCACAAAAGTAAAAGCACCAACGAACAATCCAAATCTATGATGAAGGTACATTGAAATATAAATAAAATAAAAAATCTATAATACCACATCCCAGTACCTTGTTTCCTATACCGGAACGTATATTTCAGAACTTTTATTCCTTATTTGAAAAATGACATGTTTACTTTTGTTACATTATTACAGTTCATATTTATTTAACTCTAAAAACTAGATAAAAATAAAGCGATTAAAACAAGAGGAATAAATGGAATTGATGAAGGCGCAGATAAAAGTTTAAATGTAGAATAAATTACAGAAAAATGGAAGAGAAGGAAACTGCAAAGGCAACACCATGGATATAGCTGCTGCTTGAGACCGTCAGCAATCTCATTGATGTTCAGGTTCTGTTGCCTGGAATTTCCGATGAGGAGCAGCCCGGATACCGAGCGTCAGCAGAAATGAAGATTTTAGATTTAAAGTGTATAAAATTGTAAATGAATTAATTGTAAAAGTTAGGATATCTAAAAGGTATGTCGTTTGAAATATAAGTGAATTGTAAAAATGTATTGCTACTGGGTACCAGTAGCAACTTTAGGTTTAAGTATAAGTTATAGTTAAAATAGCCAGAGCACTGGATTCCAGTACCGATTTAGTTTTCTGAGATTTTTAGGTTGGTCCAGTTACAGTATTAGAACTGTAGATTTTAAAAGCTCTATACTTTTTCATTGAATTTATAAATGTAAAAGAGGAATAAATAAATAATTAATCTGAAGTATTGTGTTCTGACATAGAATCAATTTATGAAAATATAAAGTAAGCCTTGGAATGAAATAAAAAAATAATAAAAAATATAATTCGCGTAAGTGACCAGAAGAAAAGCACGGAAAAGTCAAGGTTAGAATGGCCGGCCCAAAGGGATTTGAATGCTGGACTCCTTCCCCAATTGCGGGTTCCAAGCGTTACATCCTTAGTAAATTTGCTCAGTTTTAAGGGTGAAAGAACGTGTATAATAACTTGCTTGTCCTTTTTTGGGCTTTTCTCCTAGACATGTCCAGTCCGAGGAAAAAAAAAAATGTTTACACCCTGGTAAGTCACTGTGGAGTTATGAATATAGTTAGTCATCTCCCTATATGTTCTTAGATTTTGTTAGCTATGGTTGATTTGAACATCATTCTAATATTATATGTAAAACGTTGTAAAGCGATGAACAGTAATCCATAACACAAGGACAAGCCTTTTAATTCTCACGAAAAGTGTAACAGAAGTAGTACAGTATGCTGAAGGTAGGCTTTCCTTCGTATATCATGCTCGTTGTTTTTAGGAATTGTTGATAAAAAGACAGTAAAATAATAATTCTCTCTTTGTACAATTAAATTCAATTAATAACTTAAATTGAATCCAACGTTCTAGTACCAATATTCGAACACAATACACACTGTGTCATAAGTAATGTAGGTTTTTAAACAAAACTTTATTTGAAATGTGCTCTGACAAGAAATTAAACTAATCTTCAAATTAAAAATCATTATATTTTATAGTCTTGAGCCCCCTTTCAGCTAGGTTTATTATCTCACGACTGTACAATTTTCTGGGTTTAGAGTGCGAAGAATTCGATGACACCCAATTCCATAGCTTCGATGCTTTCAAAATTTCTTCCACGAAAGAAACGGGTCATGGATCGAAACAGGTGGTAATTTGATCAGAGGCAAGATAAGTCAATATGATGGTTGTGGTAGCTGTTCGGTCCCTTCCAATTCCTGGTTTTTTGCCATGGTCGATGGAGCGGTATGGGATTTCGCATTGTGCTGCTGCAAGAGAATTCTATTTCACTTGACTGATGCTTGGTATGTTTGACTCAAAACTTCCTGGACTCGTTGTTGAGAATAAAAGTTCGTATCTACTGCATGCCGTCCCAGTGAATTACACCTTCAAAACTCCACCAGACACATAGCATTATTTTGAACCGGAATTTCATTTAGCGATGACTTTGGTAGGATAATGGCCTATTGTTTGAAGGAGTCTGGGATGCAGTAATATGCTTATTTTCCAGCACAGGTGACAATTTTCCTAATAAATCTATCATCCACGGCAGGTGCGATAAGCCCACGATACATATTCATTTTGCGTTCAACTGTTAGGTGACATTTCGTGAGAGAAACAAATCTACAGCTTTGTATGATTTTAAGTGGTTTAATGTGGCGATGAATGGCAACTTATAATGCACCATGTTCTTCCAACAGTCTATGAAAACATTTTTGAAGATTCTCTTTCAAAAACTCTGCGTTTATTCTCAATATTTCATACGTTAGTTCTTCTAGGACGTAATAAATATTTAGTGTATTCTTCTCCATTATTTGTCAGTCCTGATGGTGTAGTGGTAACCATATTTGCCTCCAAAAACAAAGATCGCGGGTTCGATCCCGGCCACGACGGTTGAAATTTTTCAGGCGTAAAAATCCTAAATATGGCTTCCTTCGGAAGGGAAGTAAAGCCATTGGTCCCGTGTTGTGCATTTATGGTATGATAAAGAACCTCAAGCCTGAAAAAAGAGGCCTCTGAGCAAAATTTATCGACCGTTTCACGCTCTGATTTGAATGGAACGCTGATGACCTGAGATGTTAAAGAGCATCTGTAAATAAAGCAAATCAAATTATCCATTATTACTATAAGTTGGAACCATCGTTGAACTGCACGCTCAATATCAACACCTCCCTCTACTTAGCAGATTCTTCGAGTCGCGGCATCAGCTTTATAATTTTGTTTGCAGTAGTGCTTTTAGAAGGGCTCTAATCTCAAACTTTGTTACTTTCATTTTATGATTCTGTATAACAACCATGGAACCATTAAAATACGAGTAACACCGCAAAAAATTACAAAACGCCAAACTTAAAACTACACATATCTTTTGAGTAAAGCAAATTATACTGTAAATATGTGTATAAATTATAAACTCTGTTTGCTTTAATTGATTTTATATTTTTTTCTGGATAAGCTTCTAATGTTTGGAATTACCGAAAATTACAATATTGCGGAAATAACCGTACTGACTCCGATTTCCACGACGCACTGCATGCAATAAGTGGAATAGAGAATATGTACGCCGCGATTATTTTTTTAACTTCATAACATTTTCCAGCTGATCCAAAACCTATGGGAGAAAACGGTCGTTCATTTTCAAACCTATATCACAAAATTTCCTCATTCAACTCTGATATCGGTCTGAAAATGTCTCCAATGTCACTGTAAGCATTACAAAAACTGTACTTCGTGGCCGGAACTCAAATCACGGATCTTTGGTTCACTACAGTTACTACCTCAGTGAAAATGCTTTAAGCCCTAAAATGGGAGAGCATTTATATATCTTGAGCGTTTTAACTTTTTAAGGATTTTAATACTACACAATATTCGCGTCCGTTTCCTATACCAGTTCTCCAGTTCTGGGAAAACAAAAATGCTGAAAATGCCCTAAACTTGAACCAACAAGAACGCATTAACCCTCCCCCTTGCCATTGTATTTAGTTTTTTCCAACTTAAGCATCAACCACTTGACTTTCCCGCTCCCAAGAAAGCGATGTTGACAGATTGTTGCCTTATATATTTTAATTTTTCTGTTCGGAATAGTTTTGTGCTGCAGTTATTATCACACAACATAAAAATATTTTATAGCTCTTTGTAAAATGCATCAAGGTATAAATAAAAACACGAATAGTGTGAATTGCGTTCCTCGCAGCTCTGTATACCACGAAGAGCTTTTCCTTGGGAAGCCTAATCGATATTTCATACAGGAAATTCTATGACTAATAATTCACACTGAGGTGTATGCCAACGGATATTGAAGGTGCGTCACATTCCGCCCGGAAGTGTGTAACCCGAATGTGTCTGGCTTCGCAGAGAGGATGGGCATTTGCAATCTTGTTACTAGATTGGCGTATGGAGGTACCGGAGAATAAAACCTTTACCGCTCTAAACTTTGAATTTTTGTTGACAAAGAACGGTGAAGAATTCGTGGTTCCTTCGTGTAATAGAATATGCAATAAAATTGAGAGACAATTGCAGTTTATCATAAACTAACGAAGCGACGGTGGCTAAAGCAAACATAGAAACGAAAGATAAAGTATTGCAACGAATGTGTGATTTTTTTATTTTATTAAGAACTGTGAAAATAAAATATACTTAAATGAATAATTCAGTGAATTACGATAAAGAAATGTTTATCTTAAGTGATTTGTTTTAAGTTAAATTTCTGATTGGAAAGGGAAATGAAAAATTAAGCCATTTAAGCATTGTTTTTAAAATGAACAAATAACAAAATTCATACATGAGCTATTAAAAATAACTGAAATGAATTAAACACTACACTTAAAGTATTATTAAACAATTGAAAATACATAAATGCCATGCTTATTTATGATTTTAACAATAAATGTGTACAAAGAAGAGCAGCATCATACATTTACTTTCTAAAACTGATTCTGGAGGAACATAAAACAAAATCAATTAGAATCGAAACAATGGTACCGCCACGGGCGGCGGAAGTCGTTAAGGCGCGGACTCGTGAGCGGGAGGTCTGGGGCTCGAATCCCGCCAGGACCGTCTCCCCTGACTGAGGTTTTCTTCAGCTTTTCCTCAGTCCTCATAAATGGCAATGCCTCGGAAGCACCCTAAACTTAGGCCTGGAACGTTTCCTTCCTTAAAAAATCCTTTCCTAGTATATCATTTCATTTCATGTATCATCAATGTCCACCGCCTGTAGTGCCTCAGTAGTAAAAAAGGGCGTTAAACACTATTCAAAAAAGCAAGAAGAAAAAAAAAAAAGAAACAATGGCAGAAAAGTTATGGATATAATAGTTCTCGTAAGCTATAAGATAGTTTAAATAAACTAATATAATTTAATTTGAATTCTAGATAGTTTAAAGATATGCTTATAAATCTGTGAGGATACGATTTGAGACATCAAAATGCTTCGTCTACCATCTAACGAAAACATACTTTCAAATATTTATCAAGGGAAATTCCATAGCTCTCAACTATACACTACATTTGCAAGTTTTAAAGTAAACAACGTGTTACATCTATAATGTTTATGTGTTAGGTAACACAATTTTAATTTTACAAGAACAGGAAGGAAATTTATAATAGTTACTGAAATTAGCAAATTTACGTTACATTCGCCAAATTTCTTTAAAATGCCAAAACATTTTCAAATAAATAAACGACGCTTTGACAGATTAATCTTCATCTCAGGTGTGTGTTGTTCCAAGTTTTAAGAAATGTAAATTATGCTTATCAACAACCATACTTAATAAACATGAATACACATTCAAGTTGTCTATAATTGCAACATTCAATATGGTTCCAAAATAATCTTATTCATCACACTGGACCCTTATTACTGTTTTCGTTCAAGGTGAATTGGTGTTATCTGTTGACTAATGGTCATCTGGAACACGAAGCAATATTTCGTACATTTTCTGTGGAACATACTGCTCTAGATCTGTAGGTGTCTTTTTTTCCTTTAATGTTTTATATTTGTTATCGATGAAGGTTCTTATGGGTGTTCATGATTAGGAATTATCCAGTTATGGATAACTGGGAGAAAGGAAAGAAGGGCGAATACAGATTTGAAAAGCTACTCCTGAGATAACTCGCCTAGCATAGCTTTCTTTTGTCTGCTATTTCATTTAAGGAATTTTACTAACTGGTGTCTAGCTAGAACCTGAATACAATTCCAATCTCCTTAAATTCCTACATCCATTTTATGGTAAGATAATGGCGATTTTATTACCCTTTTCAACTTCTGTAACAATTCTTTAACCTAAACTTGCTCCTTACTTGTAAAAATATAATTGTGAAAGGAAGAAATGCTTCAAAAATGTTCATCTTAGAAATGGAATAGCATTTATAAGACTGTAAATGGGAGAACAGAATGCATTAGAGGAATATTCGAAAATATGTGGATAAAACATTCTTCAAAGAGACATTTAACAGAACAGGACTCTTTAGTTATATACGCAGCTCAATATCTTCCTCTTTCATCAACCGGATACTGTTCCTGAGACAGACGGTATAGTCTCCCTTTTATTCGCTGATACAGATGACTGATATACTGTGTCACGGTATGGTGGTATGGTATCTTCTCCAGCTGACTCAAAACAAAATAGTCCACGAGATTTAAATCAGGTTTACAGCATAGTCATAAACTTATTGGAATAAAATACGACCCATTTTGCTCAAGGATTAGTACTGTAACAACACAAATGGGAATCGGTCAAAGATTAATTAAAGATATTGCCTTCTATAAATCAGTTTTGTGCAAATATTATGATAGATGCTCATATTGCGGCGTTTAACGCTTCATTGCAATTTGCAACTGATAGCAATATGTATTCATTTTGTATTTATGGTATATTATTTTTAATTGCGAGAAATTATGTATATCTTCTGAATCGTTTAGGAGATATACATTAAAAATGAGTTTTTATTGATTGGTTAATTTTTGGTTGGAGTGATTTCAATTAGAGCGTCTTGCACTTTTCAAAAAATGTACAATTTAATGGCCAGTGCCTTTTTTGTTAATAGAAAGGGTTCGAACGGAGGCGGAAAATCTATTAAAAATTTTATTTCATGTGCACCCTTTGACAAAAAAAAAAAAAAAGGAAAAGAAAAGAAAAGAAAGAAAAAACATCACTTAAAAAAAATGTCTTTTAATCCCTACACGTCACAGCCCTCGGTTCACAAAGTAACTAGCAAAGTTGTGTAGCCACTGCAGCAGTTGTGCTACATGACATGCCATGAAGACGCTATGTAGTATGTGTTCCATTAGCTCTGTGGCAGAGTGTGCAGTGATGTCGTACTTAAGAATGCAGATTTGCCTCCCGGCATAAAGCAATTTTTTTAAATAAATCTTTGTAACACATGACAATTTATTTACGTAAATCTTTTACCCCATAATCAGCAAGATTTAAAGTTAACATATAATATTTATTTTTATAATGAAACATTATAATAAAGGGTGGTTAAAAAGCATGCTGGTTATAATGCCTATATCAAATTATGAACCTTATTCTTTCAAATGAAATTAAACAAGGATATAAATATGTTCATCATACCTTCCTATTTCAGATATAGAAATGATAAACTTACATTTCTATTTCGCCAACAATTCGTCGAATTTCCTCCTTTAACTCGCAGATGTTTCAGGGCTTATATAAACCAATGCTTTAAGATTACCCCAAAGAAAATATCACAAGGGGTTGAATCACAAGACTTTGGTGGTCATTGATGATCACCATTAAGCGAGATGAGCCGACCCGGGAACCTTTCATGGAGCAATGCAATTGTTTCGTCGGCAGTGCGACAGCTGGCACCATCTTGCTGAAACTTGAATGTCCTTCCCTCTAAATGAGGGCACAAAAATATCTTACCACCGTACGATATCGGTTTCCATTAGCTGTAACAGCTTGTCCAGCATCATCTTCAAAAAAATAAAAATAACAGTCGATGACACTCCCCGCCCAAAATCCACACCAAACCATTACTCGCTATGGATACATTTCCCTTTCTTGAATCAGATAAGGGTTTTATGACCCTAGATAAGGCAATTTTGTTTATTCACAAACCCGTTTAAGTGGAAGTGTGTCTCTCAATGAAGATTATTTACCTGTCGTCCTTCTGCTGTCTTCTCAGAAAGCAGTCAACCACATTTCGCCTCTTCTCGTCATCGATCACTTTCAGCTTCTGCTTTAACTAAATTTTATAATGTTAGTGGTAGAGATCATATCGAAGAATTCACCGCACTGAAGATTTCCCTATGCCCATTTCTTGGGAAAGGCGACGAACCGATTTCATTGGACTATTATTCACACTGTCATTAACCACCCCTAATGTTATGAACAGACCAACCAGAACGAAGACGTCCAGAACATTTAATGTTGCCTGTTGAGCCTATTTCGAAGAACCAATTCATAAATCTGTGGCCTTTGATTCATTCAGTGCTTCAATACGCCCTAGAACCGCGCGAAGTCGCCTGACAGTTGTTGCATAACTTTCTACATTCTGGAAAACGTTTTCACAATTAGCACCCGTTGTTCAGTTGTAAACTTCTCCATAGCGGCACACACAATGGAGCAATACCCGCTCCCCCTTAAAAAAAGCTAGCTATTGAAAACCGTCGGGCTCTTTGAGCCACCATTTACTCTGATATTATCTATGCTCCGAAGATTGAGGGCGGTTATACATGTTGAAGGTTCATACACCGGATATTAATGTGTGTTTATTGCTATGTGTTTTCATTTTAGAAGAGAGATGTTTCTGTTCATGTATTTGTTTAGCTACTTGCAAAGAATAAGTTAGTTTGTGATTACGTTTTTGTGTGTTAAAAGGTAATGCCACACAACTCAAATGATACGATAGGTTAAAATATAAAAATCAAGGCAACATGATGAAATATATATTGGAAATTTTCATTAATTTGTTTAAAGAAAAAATACATTTTTGGAGATATATATATCCGCATTTATAAATAGTAATTGTTTAAAGGGTAATTTTCTACTAAAATACGTTCTATTGGTACATTTATAAATATGTTCCTATATTACACTGTTACCGTTTTAAAAAATAAAAATACTCAAAACACAACCACCTGCTCCTGATATGCGGTGGTTAAACGTAGCTTATAACTGCAAAGGCATTGCTTCGTATTGAGTTCTATACAAACAGTTTTTATTTGTAACGAAATTTAAATAAAATGGGCACATAAATTTCTTTTTACCACTTTAATAATGGCCGCTGGATGCTTCCAAAACTTTTGTGAATAAAAAGAAGGAAATTTTTATTTAATTTTTTTTCCAAAATTATAAAAATGTACTATTATTTATTTTCATGGTTTTATTACCTAATTTCCTTTTTATAAAAACTGTTTTCCTATTTCGTTAATATAAGCAGCTAATCTGTAACAGGCTTTGAATGAGCAAATACTGTAATGACATTTCTGTGATGTGCAGAGTAATTACTATTATTACTAGTTAATGAATGCCGTATTAGTGGCATGTTATTAAATATTCCTATTAGTTAACACATTTCTATGTAAGATAATTGGACATAACACATATGGGTATGTGTGGACATATAAAATGATTCGTTCCCCACCACGTCAATGTTTGTTCTTTGTTACTTCAGAAATGTGTGTTTATTTATTTCTGACTTTTTGTGTATTTAGAAACCAATTCATGAAAGAACAATTATGAGTTTGGATGTACTTTCAAAATATTTATATAAGATTTTCACAAATTATTTTACCACTTTTTGTTTACCATTCACTGCACATATCCAGCACAACTATTACACAGAAGTTGCCAAATAATCAGGGGCAGGGTTTTAACATACAGTCATTCAAATCGAAGAATAGCACTGTAAACGTTTTAGTAAACAAACTCTATTTTGCGCAATATATATACTGTTGCTATCGACAACATATTGCCATGTTTCTGAAATGTTATGAGTTGCATTATTTAACACAAGTCATTTACAGGAAATTATATTGTTTTCATAGTTAAATATCAGCTACAAATATTCAACTGGTGTAGTTTTTGAGCTTAATGATGTAGGAGTGTTTCGGCTACTAGGATAACAGCTGCACAGAGCGTATAGTATCCTGATAAAACGAAATAAATTTACAAGGCGATAAAGTAAATATAAAATAAACATTTTTGCACATTCTATCTGGTGTGGCTACTCCTTATAGTAGCCCAATTTACAATTTCAGAAGAATGTTGAATCTCAGATCACCTATTTCTTGAAAGCTTCGGGTTATGTGCATTCTTCTTCTTGGAATTCCTGCGAAGAGTTTATATCAGGTCTCACTTTACTGAATGAATTCTCAGTGATCTTGTTGTTCTACGTTGAAAGTGCTGTGAATACGTCATCGAGTCTCCCATATAAATATAACGGAACAAAGTATGTTTAATCATCTGTAAGGCAGTAAAAATCACATGGAAACAATTACAGAATTTATTATCTCCAAAATGACACCAATAATTTATGAATATTTGATAAATTTGGAAAATACAAAGTGTCCAAGGGTCACAGTATTATTTTTTATAGTAAGTAACCCACAATACGCAAATAGGTTTAGCTACAGCAGCCTCTAATTTAACAATTATAAATAATTCACTATTGGGAATGTGCAACAGATTCTTTTTGGATATAATTTATTAATGATCTTCTTTGCTTCACTTTCATTGCGAGAGTTGAGAGCTGGAGAGATGGTTAGACAGCGGAAAGTGTTCATAACGTCCAACTGTTCACTATTTATATTCCGCTTTTATTAACGTAAAGAGAGAAACCCGAAACTTAAATGTCTGAGTAGATGATGGTACGCAAGCAGTCATGTTTTACTTGGCAGATAAAGTCCTTTCCCAGCATACGTCGCTAGCCAACTCTCCAGCTCCCAGCAATACTTAAGCTACGTGAAACGGTACCAGAACAGAATCGCTAACAGCTAAAAGAAATTATTTGTAATATAGGCAAAAAATAGATAAGGAAATAAGCGTGAATTAATAGCTACATCGACTGAATATTAGTTTGGTAGCTTGTTAATTAACGAAAATACGACAGAGAAAATTAAAGGAAAGAAAGTACACAACAGGTACTTTTGTCCATCTCTAATACTCCTGAAAGATGTTGATTTGATTTATTTATGGACGCTCTTTAACATCTCAAGTCATCAGCGTCCCTTTCTATACAGGGCGTGAAACGGCCGACAAATTTTGCTCAGAGGCCTTATCTTTCAGAGTCGAGGTTCCTTATCGAGCAGTAAATCTACCACATGGAATCCACGGCTTTACTTCCCTTCCGAAGAAAGTCATACTTAGGATTTTTAGGCCCGAAAAAATCCATTGACCCTGACCGGGATGGAACCCGCGATCCTGGGTTTACGAGACAAGAATGGTTATCACTAAACCACCAGGAACGAACGACCCTGAAGGATGCAACCAATATGGCATGCGTGCAATGAAAGTAGAGGAGGGCATAAATTAAAAAAATGTATGGCGGTTCTGGGGCAAGGTGTATAATCAGACACAATATATTGGGGCATTTACTACCGTAGTCACCTGTGAATTTGTAAGTTTGTGAATTTTAGTTTCCAAACTAAAGAAAGTATTGCTACTACCTTTTTGGACCTCAACATCCAGATTTTTGTTCTTTGAGTTAAATAATATAGCAAAGATCCTTAAGTGATTGTTCTTTTTTAGTTATTTATTACAAACATTAGCGTTAACTATAAACTTCACTTTTGTTATTTAAGCAAAATGTAACATTTTTGGATGACTTTTCTCTTCTAGAACACGTTTAGCGTTCTTGTTTGTTCAATTAAATTTTTCTTGCCATTGAGTATATTGGTTGGTTTTGTATCATGTATTACGTAATAGCCATGTGGGAACGGCTTAGTTCCCTCAAGTTTCTAATTTTTCTTTATAAGTCACCTGTTCTGTTTTACAACTTTAACAATCTTCGATATTCCCCTTCGAGGATGGGTAAACCCAAGCGTCAGAGGCAGACGAACAATGGAAATCAAATACGAGTAGGTCTTACCTTCCAGTGCTTGGCACGAGATAGATTTTCTTCCAGGATGTTGCGGAGCTTTGGCCAGTGCGTTGTGATTGATTTGCCAGTCTCCTAGAGTCTTCTATTTAAAATTACAAGCTGGGAAAGAAATTAAATAATTTTAAATTACAAAATCCATTACTAATACACACCAAAATTGCACAAGAATTGCTCTGTCGATGTGAAGTAGCAAGTTTCACAAAATACATACTGTTTAGTTATTCCAAAAGAAAGTGAATGCTCACCGGAATATGCTTCATAAAGGCACCAGAGTAAAAATTAAATCAAGTTACGATTCCATTTATTGCTATAGATATAAAGCTTCCAGAGCAGGTTAAGCACTTCCTTAAGCAAAATTGTCCTACTTCGTAAAACTCCAAAATATTTTAATTTACTGAAATTCTGATTATTTTTCTTAATGTGTAGCGTACAATGAATGAAGCGTGCTTTCTAGTGATTCTAATGAATACAAAGAATATTTTACTGTTCAATGTTTACACATTAACCTTGCGCATAGCAAGGTCTGCCAGTACACACGGAATACAAAATATGTACCTCCGCTTAAAATTTGTGTTACACTTATTTTCATGGCTACAAGTTACAAGTACACACTCAGTGTAATTCAATACACAATTTTAATATCATAATACAGCATTTCCATTGTATTAACATTACTCAACAATTGAAAACAATGTTACCTGGATTTTGTTGTGTTAAAGTTATTTTCATCGATTTGAAGCTGCAAATTCATTCTGAAAATAATTAAAAATACACTTTAGCATAATACAACACTCTCATTGATTTTCTATGTGTTACTTCCCATACCATTTCACGTTTACTAGTGTATGTGGGGCTAATTGCTAGTTGATATCATCACTTACCTCTTCATTATCGATGCTTTCAATAACAGCATCCACCCTATCAATATCTTCAATCTTAGAGCACACAAAACTAACAACAATTTTCACTCCTCTTCCAATATTTTCAAACCTCACTTAGGTCACGTTGACATTTTAAATTATAAGCTTTTTCCACTTTTCTTCTCTTTGGCATCTTTCCGATTAGACTGACAGCTAGCAAATGTAATCCAAGCAAGTAACAAATGACGGTCTGTAGTCCAACAATAACTTATATTTAATTTAAAACTTCCTTCAACAATGAAACTTGTAAAATAAATGTGTAAACTCTTAGTTTATCGATGCGTTAATTAATGTAGCACGGACTACCAAGCAGGGTACAGTTGTACCCCAGTGAGTATTTCAAGTGCTATGACTAAATGCATGTAATAATTAATTTCATTCATATGGTTTGTAAGGGATAAATTAACAATGTAAAGAACTGACAACGCCATATTTGAACTACAACAATTACAGAGATATGAGTACACTTGTACGCGCTTGGTATGTATAAGGTTAATAACATGTCATAATTGTATATCAATTTAATAGAAAATAGATGCTGACATGTCCCAATCAAGGTTACAGCAAGTGCCTCACACTATGTAACATGAATGCAAGAGAAATACAGCTCGGATTGCTCCACAGTTCGGTTCAAGATTAAGGCACCATGCACACGGAACTTCCTGGGCTTCTGTTTGTCGCCTTGCTCAGACTTGCATGGACTATAAATGATAATCATTTAAGCTGTACGTAAATATGAATACAATTTTACGAATTGTGTTTAGGAAACAAGTGTAGTGCAGTTTGGAGTGGAGCGGAATCCTTTTGTTGCCATTTTGCAGAAAGTCTTAAGTACCTGCAAATATCGCAGAACGCTGGAAAATATAGAACTTGCTTATCATTAAAAAAACTCGTGATTTCTAACTAAAACACAAGTTTAGTAATTACCACTGTGTAGCACAGTCAGCTATCATCTTGTGTTTTCATAATCAATGTAGTTGATACCAAATGCCTCTTTTATGAAGGTAGTAGTATACATTCCCACCTTTTAACGTAGCAGTACACTCAATCATTGTATTTTCACTTAATTTATCATGCCCCTTGGGTGTACATTTCAATATTTTAAGCTCTTCTTTCCGTTGCACATGTATAGCCTGGAATATCTCCAGCAAATTCTATTTCCTTAGGCACTTGCATTTATTATTACTTGTAAGAAAAATCACATTCATTTCAACACTTTAGGATCGTCTTTCTTTCACTGGTAATACTCGATCAGTTCACTTAAATGGCGTTCTGTGTATTTATATACTATGTAGTTAATGACACTTGATGGAGACATAATGACAAGTTTCCTACTGAAAAAACAGAATACAAGCTGGTGTTTCAAAAAAAGAAACTCTGTTATCTATACAAATTAAAATGTTACTGCTTGTTAAGCATATATTTCTAAATTACAAATTGTTCATAAATTTCTGATAACCTTCATCATCATTATTATTTTAATAAACAAGAAAAAATCTTTTTAACATTTTTTGCTGCTTTAGGTGAATATTTCTCACTATCAATTTCAGCTTCCTCAGGTTTTGAAATCAGTTTAAAAAATGTGTTTGAAATTGCTGCTGAATTAATGTATAACATAGAACAATAGTACACGTTTTAAAAATACTTTAATATAGTGTTAGTTTTAAGCAAATCTCAAAACATGTTTACTTTTCTCTCATGCATATATAGCTTGAAAACCTTCACCAGCTATGTAGAGCAATGTGATATCCGCGTACACAAAAATTCACTATCTCCATCTTAAATAGTTTTGAGAAAAATGCATCTAAAGTTAAGAATATTAAGTTACTGCAAACTACAAAAGATGTTAAAGTGTGTGTGCCCTGTAATAGTATCTCGGTTATACTTAAATTGCCATTTATATTCATTTAAATGCTCCAAAATACAAGAAATGATAAATGGGCGTATTCTGCGAAGTTAGTCGTTTCATGCTATGCAGAATATCAAGCGAAGACGACGACGCACAGTATTCACAGATGAACAGAGGTTACAGATCATCGCCATGAAAATTCCCCCACCAAAATCTCTTCGGCGTCTTCTCAGCAATCGGCAATTCCCTACAGTTCTCTAAAACCAGCCATGAAATTACTTCAGTTAAAGCCACATACGTTTACTGTAGTGCAAGAATCCTGGTGATCCTCAGTGTAGCATTAGATTCTGTGGCAGATTATTAATAACGTGCATGACAGAGTTATTGATCTCAATGTCATTTTGTATTCGGATGAAGTTTGGTTCCAGTCACTCGTTATGTTAAGATCCAAAACTTCCGATACTGAAGCTCTGAAAAACGTAACAAAAACGTAACAACCTGCATGAGGAATTTAATTTTAAATGCCAAAAATGTTTGAAAAATGAGGGAAAACAGTTGAACGTTCCTTGGATGACGTGGATGATTATTGTTTTTTTTTATCATTATCAGCCAGTGCCTTCAGTACTGAAATTGTTATTTGGTAAAGCGCAGAACCGTATCGGAACTAAGCTTTCCAGATTTGCAGTACAAGAGATTTCTTCTGCATGAACATTTGAAGGGTACAAGGAAAAAATAATCAAAGTCCACTTTTTTCTTCTTTACAGGAATGTAATTTAAAGTTTAAAAACGCTACAAAATTAAGCACATTTGATAATTATACAGAAAAGTTTTTTTTCTAGAGTAATTCTTAAGGTAGTTTTCTAACAGATCCTTAATTTGAAATTAGTGTTATCGTTATTTGTTCATGTAAATTAACAATAAAATGTCAAAGTGCACCTAACTGTAGATAAGAACAATCCAAATCTACTAAATATATTATAGAATGTATCAAATTATACTACATAATTTCTGAGGAAAACATAAATATTAATGAAACACTATTGAAAATAACAAATCCATAATTGTCTTTCACAGGTAATATTGAAAAATAAAGCTGGGCATTTTCGGAATAGAATCTCTTCAGGTATTATAGGTCACCATATTTTGCCTTGGAAAGTGCAATTAAACTTGAATAGGAAGTGGCAGGCTGCTCATCAGCCTATGCACGACATATTTTGTCAACAATAACATGGAACTCCCAAGGGCCATTGTAGGTTGTTCGACTGGTTATAGTTCTAGAAGTGGGTTTGTCAACTACAATTTCTCATATTTTCCTTATCTCCATTTCTGTATTGTTTATTAAGAAATGAATACCACCATTTATAAATATCCTGGGAACACTCATTGATACTGAAGGGAGATGGTTTCATGCGATATCTTCTGATGTGCTTATTCCAGTCGCAATCTCAGCACCGTTTTTTTTTTTTTATTTATTAAACCCATATCTTTGGCATATTCCATATAACTGTGATCTCTGATGAAAAAAGTTATTTTGATGATTCAAATATGTCGTACTTATGAACTATAACAGATTGAAGCAAATAATATTTTACTTTTTATTTTGCCAAGGCATGAATCACAAAAAATTTGCACATTTTGAAACGATGGGTCCAGGTGATGGAAACAAAAGTCAAGTAATATTGATGCAACTTCATCAGCTCTCTTTCTTGCTTGGTCTCATTGTAGGTATTTTACAGAGGACTCGTGATTGTTTTTCCTCTGGGTAGTATTTTTTCTATACTGAATTTTATGAACTACGTGCGTTTTTTTTCCTTGTATGAATGTGCTGAAATGTTGCACTAGACACCAAAATATCAAAATTCATCAAAAGTGGACTTTGGACTTTTCCCCGTTACTCTTCATTTATTTTGATAGTGTTACATGAAAACACAAAACATCCCTCACATGAATAAGCTTACAGTGACATAGTTTGTGAAGACGCTGTAGGATTCTCCTCAGTTTTCCCCGAAACCAGATAGCCTCTGCTGTTTTCCACTTGCCTGAATTTTTGTGTACGGCATGTAACTGAATGAATGACCATGCTAGTAGTGTCAATAACAGGTAATATGCTACATGCACTTAGCAGCATGAACAGACTTTGAGCAAATGTCCAAGCACCGCCATTCCTTAAACTGTGTCCCAAATTTGTTAAATAAATGCCATTAATTTTATCAAATTCCTAACTTTACTGTGTTCTTTATTCTACCTTTTATTTTGGCAATACTTATATGATACTAGGTTAATGTTGACCTACAAAAACACAGGAATTATAGAAACCAGGATCAGATGCAATTATTAAGCCTGATTTAATTTTAGTGTTCAAACTATTGCTCATATAACTAATAAATCGAAAGAGTTAAGATTTAATGTAAATTTGTTAATTATTGAAAATGTCCAAGGAGTACATAAAGGATATTTACATTTACTCTGAATCCATTTTACGCCAGTAAGGGGTCGGTCCTTGCCTCATAGATCTAAGGTCGCGGGTTCAAACCCGGCCAATGTTAATGGATTTTTACTGCGTAAACATCCTAAGCATGGCTTCCTTCTGAACAGAAGTAAAGCCATTGGTTCCGTATCAAAGATTTAAGAATAACTTCTGAGCAAAATTTATCGACTGTTTCACGCCCTGAATTGAATAATACGCTAATGACCTGAGATGTTAAGAGCGTCTTTAAATAAAATAAACCTATGCCTGGGAGATGAAAAAAAGGCAACTTGTGCAGTTGTAATGTAAAGATACAGAGACCCAAAAAGCATAATTTGAAGGTTCTGATGGAGCAAGGAATAAAAATGCTAATTTATAATTAAAAAATGACGAAGATGGCACGGCAGAAAAAAGAGGAGTTAATTAAATTATTGCAATTTTAACATGAAAAAAGAGTAAAAAATAAATTGTATAATAAATCAAATGGTAATTATTTTGTACATACCAGGAATGCTATTTTTAAAATGTTTTTAACTTAGTCGTTATTTAAAACGCATAAAATAAAAATATTGAATTAAGTAATAAATTATATTATTACATTAAAACGAGATATGTATAATAACATACTGAATTATGAATTATCATGATTTCAGACCATTTGAATGCCATTCTTCCACAAGGAGTCATTTATATTACCCCAATATTTGAACTGCCTCTTAGAACTTGTGTGTACAACATGGGCATAGCAAGCAATGAGAGTGGCCAGATATAAATTTTATTTACCTCTGTCTGATTCAGCTTTTTCACCGATATTTCAATTTGTTGCTCCGATAATGTTTCTTTAGAAATAACTTAAAACCACATTCACTCTTAATAGAATGAGTTAATCCTCAAGGATAACTAATAATTACTGAATATAAAGGTGTTAAGAATATTCTTTTTCTTCTTCCTAACTATTTAACCTCCTCCTGTATTACGACTTAACTCCCTGTGACATGTAAGCCCAAGCCAGTCGCCTGTTGGTGAGCTAATTAACTGGTCACGCATACGTACATAAAAACACAAGCCTTCCTGGATAGTTGGTCAAAAAAAAAAATTAGATAGTCTGGACCGCATTGTGCATATAGAAGTAGATTAAGACCACATTGTACATATAGGCTTAGATCATGTAGTTTGCACCATATTGTACATATAGACTAAGCAACCAACACTGCTACGACTAGCTTCAGCAAACACCAGCAACATCTAGCCCTTAGCACAGTACACACCTCTTACACAACAAACCATAAGGAACATCCAATCCATGAATTACCAAATACAATTTCTAGCCCACAGATAACCAGCAGCAGAAGACCACTGACCAAACAAGAACAGTACCCTCTCCTACTGGCAGTCACAAACACCGGACCAACCCGCCGGCCAAAAAGCCCCACAACCCCGTGGAGGCCACTAGCAAGTATGTCAACTACACCTAAGTAAGCATTAGAGCACGATACCTCATACCACTGTCCTTCTTGCCTGAGCATGAAATCCACCACTAACACCTAGGTTCTGTTCTGGGCCTAGCCAAGGCCAGGACCTAGCCCACCTCTGTCCGTTCACTCACTTGTGAGCAGGCGTCTTTTTAGTGTGCACCCACTAATGTCAGGTTGCTTCGGCGGTATCTGACACACCTCACCCGCTTCCCAACCAGCCCTGTAGAGTAGAAGTTGTGCATGGTAGGGGAGGCGATGTAGATCCACTTCGGATGTCCGCCACCTGGGTGGGCGGAGGAGGGGCCCACCCATAAAAAAAAAAGATAGTTGGTCAGTTCAATGTCAAGATCGCCTTGTAGACCTCACACACAAAGTAAACGTAGATAGATGGAATGAAGAAGCTTTTTTTGTTTTTTTTTTATTCAAATGAACTAAGGAAAATCACGAAAAACCTAAGTCAGGTTAGTCGACCGAGGAATTTATTTTTAGAGTCTAAAGTCGTAATAACGGCAAACTTAAAGCTAAGCGAATATTGATTACAGTTTCTTGGTTTTTCGTTGAGTGACGAAAATGACACACTAAAGAATTATTGATATGTTTCTGCAGCATAAATGTAGATTGTGCAGCTAAGGAAGAAATTGACATGAATATTTGATTAAAAAAAAACTTGGAAAGAAACATAAAATAAGTCAACATTAAATTAAAATATTGGGTTAAGTAACTATTCACGCATGGTGCTGTTATCTGAACAGATCGCGGAGTTATTTATCCGCTGGAAGATGGGTGAATGAGACGCATGGTATGCATGTCCATGCTGTTGCTAATTGATCGGATTTTCTCTATGACCGAACCCTAGACTTAATAATGAGGCACAATTAAAAATAATGCAAAGGAAATTGTTTTCATTATGCAGATACTTATCAGTAATTTCAAATTAAATCATATTTCAATATATTATTGATATTTTGTTGTAGTTTTTAAAATATAGTTTCATTATTTTAAATACAGTAATGTGTTAATAAAATGATTCTGATAATGTGAAAATAAGAAATACTTTACATATATAATATTCTTACTTAGCAAACTTACTTCCTCTAATGAGTTAAAGAAAGGTGCGTTAAAATCACCGCTAGCTGGAATTATAAGCAATTGGCAAGATCTGACAATTTTTATAACGGGAAACTTAAATTTATATAATTATAACGGTTTTCTCTTTCTACCCAAAATTTGTCAATGAATTCTGGGCAATCAGGCACTACAATATGCCTATTGTATACATTACGTCTTAAAACGTTTTATTTATATAGGCATTATATACTTTTTAAAATGATATAAAGCTGGAGCAGTAATTATAGGTTGCGGTGGCGTAGTTGTTGATCGCTGAGTTGATCGTGGTTTTGATGTCTCGGCCGGGCTGCTCACTGATGACGTCGTTAGCTCCAATTCTGTTGAATTTTATCTCAGGGTCCACTGGAGTGTTTCGGGATCAGTATAGATCCACGGGAACGAGAAATGCGTTGCCCAAAAATACAGAAGGTTGACTTGTTTAAAATATTTTATTCACATGTAAAGTACTTCCTGACTGTTCGCCGCTGACTTCGCTACTCTCTTAGACTGGCTTCCTGAGTGAATATCTGGATGTCTGAATGTCCCTCTGAATCTATGAATGTGTGAGTGTAAATCTGTGAATGTATCTCTACTGAATGTCTGAATGTGAATCGATGAATGTCCGACTTCTACGAGTGTGAAATGCGCCTCTGAATGGGTCTCTACCGAATGCGTGAATTCCCTCTCTGACTTCTGTACTCTAGTTTTTCTACTACATCGCCACGCCTTTCGCTAAATTAAATTCCCTCGTCTTTTATCTATTTCTGTGTTATATATTCATCATTGGCTATCCTAAAATTATTTATTGGTATCTAAGTTCTTCTGATTCGTTAACTTTTATCCGAAGACCATTGGCTAGAATTATTCTTTCCCCCCTGATCTAACGTCTTCCCACGAACTTGAATTTTCCCAGAACAAGCTGTCATAAATTTCGGCCCTTTCCTTACATTCTGATTTCTATTGAAAATCTTTTGCCTTCCTTAGTTTGTAGATTCCTAAATGTTCCCGGAGATAACGCACGTGTTTTCGGCTTTCCTGTAATAAAACATTTTCGTCTCCGTTCTGATATTTTCATTTTCTCTTAAAATATTGCTAAGTCTGCCTTTGTTAAATACTGTCCCGTTACGGCCACATGTTTCTCTTATTGTCAACTCCTAAGTATTTCCTGGGTAGAAGGTTTGTGACCTAACAAAAGATAGTTTACCCTTTCTTCAGCCTTGTCTAAGGAGCGGCCAGTGAGTGGAGTCAGGTATACATTCTCTTTCTAACATGTTTTACACAAAATGTATACAAAACTCTTTTGTATGTTACAAGTTACAAATTATTTCTATTCCTGTTATACCTATCTCATAATGATTTTCTTATATATATATATATATATATATATACATAACAATTATCCTTATCAAATATAATGCCTTTATAAATATAACTCTGCAGCCTTTTAATTAAATTAATAAAGGCAGCCTTATTTCCGACTTCAAAGCATAAAATAGAAGATTATGCAAGAATTGGTTAAAATATGGAGTGGCTTTAATGGTACGGGGATCGGTATTTTAATACTGTTTACCGCCCGTTTTAACTACTGAGGCATCACAGGTGGTGGACACTAATGATATATGAAATGATATATTGAAAAAGGAGTTTTTTTTAAATGAAGGAAATGTTGCAGGCCTAAGTTTAGAGTACTCCCCTGCATTTGCCGTTTATGAGGACTGAGGAAAACCTGTCAAAAAACTCAATAAGGGAGGACGGTCCTGGAGGGATTCGAACCCCAGACATCCCGCTCACGCGCCAGCACCTTAATGAACCTCGGCCACCCATGGCGGTAGGGGGATCGGTGATTTGATATGCTTGGTTATGGGGATGTAGCCTAGTGTGGATTTATTAATAGTTAGATGATTAATGGGTGTTCGTTGATCTCAATGCACCACGTTGGACGCCACTTAGAACGGGTTTTAGTTTCAAGGGGTGCATTTCTGGTGTGTATGGGGGATGCGTTGGCTCGTGCTGGGTGCTGGTTGTATTGTTGATCTACCGGCCCCTATCTCAGTCGAGTGCTTCCAGCTCTATTATGAGAGTTCTCAGGGTTCACTGGAGTGTTTTGGGTTCAATTATATCCACGGTAACAGGGAATATATCACAAAAAAGACACGCGAGATTTATTTATTCACTAGTTTTATTCAAATTCTAGATACCAGTCTATGAACATCTGACTTCTCGCTGCTGCCTAATCAATTCCTATTGCTCCACTGTCCCTGATGTAATATTTCCCCCTTATTGTTCAATGTCCCTTCCCTACTCTGAATACTATAACAATTCATTGATACTCTACTTCTACTTCGGCTATTTTAACACTTGCCCTATTTTCGATTCCCAACTGACTTCTCTGAATTAACAAATCATTGTAGACCACTCCCATACTTTTACTAACTCTTACACACTTTCACACTAATATTAACATTCTCAACTCTCTGACATTCACTTTTCTCTCTTCTGGCCACGCCCCCGCTAAAATTAGACTTCATCTTTTACTATTTTATTAAGGACTTACAAATTCACTTGGCTATCTTAAAATATTTATTATATAGCTAAGTTATTCTCATTCGTTCATTCTAGTGCGATGAACAATTATTTTCCCCTTCTGGCATTCATTTTCCCAAAGCCTGGGATTTCCTAGAAAGTAGAAATTTTATCAAAGGCTTCAACTTTGATAAAATTTCTACTTTCATCCCAAGACTTTTGCATGTATTAAATGAAGATGACCCTTATCGGAGAATGCAATACTGTGAGTGGTTTCGGAACATGGTGCAAGAGGATGAGGTTTTCGTAGGGAAAGTTGTTTGGTCCGATGAGGCACAATTTGAGTTAAACGGAACTGTTAACCGGCGTAAATGTGTCTACTGGTGCGCAAAAAATCCACATGTTATTTTGGAAAATGCTATTAATTTAATTGCAATTTATGTTTGCTGGGTTGTCCTCTAGGGACATAATTGGATCATTCTTTTTTGAAGGAACAGTAACTGGCCCAGTGTACCTTAATATGATACGCACACCCGTCTTACCCGCCATTCATAAACTCTATGGAAATGAGGAATTTTAACTCCAATTGGATGGTACACCACCACATTACCACCGATATGTACGTGCGTACCTTGATGATAATCTTCCAAGGCAATGAATAGGACAAAGAGGTCCAATTGAGTTTCCACCGCGTTCTCCGGACCTAATTCCGTTAGACTTCTACCTATGGGGAACTCTTAAGGACGTAGTGCACCGTAGAAAACCAACTGCACTGGCAGCACTTCGGGAAGGAATTGAAACGGCCTGTGCTGCAATGGCTGAGGACACTTTCGCAAACGTTGCTCAGTCAGTAGTGCAACGTACTCAGAAGTGTATCGACGCCGATGGTGGGCATTTTGAGCAACTGTTGTAACTGTACAAGCCTATGATAATTAATGCTCATCATTTGCTGTTTGTGTGAAATCAGTGTTTTTATGTTAACATAGGTTTTTCTTTGCTTGAAGTGTGTATACATTTTGGGCACCATCTCTCTCTCTCTCTCTCTCTCTCTATATATATATATATATATATATATATATATATAGAGAGAGAGAGTAATAATAAATGTAGAAAAGGATAAAACACTTAGATAAAGTCACACTTATATATGCAATTTCAAGTGTGAATTTATCTAAGTGTTTTATCCTTTTCTACTTTTATTATTACTGTTAATTTCTTACATTGTTAATAGTGTTACTTTGTTTTTCTTTTGTATTATATACATTATATGTGTGTGTATTGTTTAGAGACTGTTAAAATTTACTTTCTAGATTTGATTAGAAAATTTACTTTATTGAATTAGCTTGAGGTGTACACGAGCATTCCGTATATAATACAGGAAAAACTAAATAATTTAATCCATTATAAAATCTTTATCTAGGAATATGTTTAGGAATTCAAAACATAACAGGATTGCTTTTAGCTAAATCAAATCTTAAAAGTAAGTTTTAACTTCTGTACATAATAACAATATATATATATATTATTTCAGATTTACCATATATGTGCCATATATTGTCTCATAGTGTGATCATTTGTACTATTGTTCTCCTCTCCCAGTTCTGTTGAATAAGAATCTATTTTATTGAAGGATGTAAATAGACAGGTGTCCTCGCTTTAATATTACAACAGACGAGGAACATTGCACTAATTTTAGCAATTTATTTCCTGTGCGGTTATCACATAAACTGAATATATTCGTTTTATTATACATTTCCACCTTGGGTTGATTTTTAATGTTTTAGAAAGACAAAAGTCGATTCTAATAACGATAGTGGTACAAAATTATTACGTTTATTTTACGGTGCTTCCTCCTTTTGTTCCTTAAGTCACGTTATAATTTAAGGAAAGCAACTAGTTCGACTTTTATTGTTTTAATGGAAAGGGAATACAAATCTGTTAATTTTATTAATCACTATTCACATCGAATATAAATGGCCTTAAAGCTTATAAATTATTTCTTAAATATCATAAGCAGAACTCGTAAGTTTATGGAATATCATTTCTTGAAAATGTAGAATGTAATATTTTTGCAAAAATGTGAACCAACTTTGCCTAATTTTATTGCAAATTTTTGAGCGTTTCTGACGTTTTTTTCTTCTATTTGGTCATTTGCAAAGAATCTGTGTTTTCTTGCATTTTTTAGAAACTCATGCATTTCAAATGCGGGTTTTAATGTTTATACATCAGGCCTTTTAAGTTTTCTCATTTACTTTTCATGTTACTTGATTCACCTAAACCCTTCGTAAAAGAGACTGAAGTTGTGCACGAAAAAACTCCTGAAGTTAGCAAACTCGCATCGAGCATTAGGAAAGTTCGAAATATCACGTTCAGCAATTAGACATTTTTGTAAAAGTGAACGTGAGTATTCCCATGCTTCCATTGCCTCTCCTTCCTCTTTGAGGTGTTTTTGCTGCAATCTCAAAACTTGCGAAATGGTTCTGATTTGAAGGGAAGTGTGGCATGTATTAAGAGCGGTTTTTCAATTTTGATAATAACAATAACGAGACAGAAAAAATGAACATGCTGAGAATATTCACCAATTTCTTGAAAAAGTAAACGCTTTCAAACTGAATTTGGAACAGTGTGCCAGAAATACTGCTGGAAATATTACATAAAATCTTAGATGTTTACTGAAAAAGAGTATAGGTAGCCATAATGTGTAAAATAGCAAAAAAAAAAAAAAAAAAAAAATTACAAGTTGATATATGTTCAGCATGAGTTTTCAATGAATATATTTCGATGATTAGTAGGAAAATACATTTTAAAAAAAACACAGCATTTACTAGCATTCCAATGAGAAGACCTAAGGATAGATGGATGCCAAAATGACTCCAGAAATCTCATTGAGACTGCAGTTTGGAGAATAGCGCTGGATAGAGAAGAATGGATGAAGATGATAGAAAAAACTGTGCCCAAGTTTTGGCTTTTCAGCAGCAACAATAAATACCAACATTAGCTGCCAAAACATTTACTTACGCTATATAGTAGGCATGGGGATTCTTAAGCACTTAACAGCAAGTTAGATACACTCAAACACAGACTGAGTCACCGCCCAACAGGCAAACAAGAAGTGATAAATGAGAGGTGAAGGTTTTCTTTTGTTTGTTTGTTTGTTTGTTTCTTTCTTTTGTATTTCGTGAACTGTTGTACCTCTCCTATTTATTGACTACTGTCCAATACAAAAATAACCTCATTCCACTTTCTTCTAATTTCGGTGTTCAGTAATTCTGATATTTTCTGTACAGCAATGCTAAAGATCGTGTAGGAACTTCATGTCCTTTTTCAATTTAAAGTTCAAATTTTTAGAAATATAGAGTTATTTTTTGCGTTATTTTTATCGATTTTCCAGGCAACAGTTTCCACACTTTGTGAAACTTACGGTTTTCAGTACAACATTGGAAAAATAAATTAACTCCTTTGGAATTCACCAAAATAATTACTGACCTCTCCTTAATAACAATATAACATAAAAGTTTTCAAAAGTGAGATTTTGACGGAAAAACCATATATCAAATGCCATCTGCAAGTCAAGTTACTATCTAGTGTCGAGCAAGTGCATTTAAAAAGAGCGGTCAGCGGAATAAGGGAGTAAATTAGTCAAGATTTAAAGCGTATAAACATAAAATTATTATCGACGAATTAAAGGATGTGAAAAGAAAATCACTAAAACGGCAAAAGAGCACATAAAAAGAAACGGTGAACATAAAGATGCAAGACAAACACCAAATGAGGTAAGCGGATTAAAAATGTAATATTTTACACATAATATTATTGCACAACTAGTTTCAGTATTTATAACAAATTATTTACTTGTTTTTGTAATACTTGCCACCCTTATAACTATGGCGGTATTCTTTTCTTTTGGGTGTATATGTGAACTTCTTTATTTAATTAAAGATAGAAACCAACCTGGTTCACACCGCTTTAAACTCAGATCATGTAAGATTTTAAAGAAGTGTGGCGGAAAAGCCTTGAAGTATCAATGACTTTAGTGACTTTAATGGAATTAAATAATATAAAAATACTATGTATTTACTTTTGCTAGTATCTTAGGTGAAATTGTGAAGTCTTTGCTGCACTCATAGCAGTTGAAACTGTTCCTATGGTTTCGCCGTATTATTATTATTATTATTATTATTATTGCTGTTGTTGTTGTTGTTGTTTTTATGTTTTACCTTGCCATAATTACCATGCTGCATAGTAATATTTTATAATGTATAATGTTCGATCATCGTGTGTTGTATAGTTTAACATCTTTGTAAAATGATAAAACTTTGTGCTTTGTCCGCAATAGCTTTGAAAATATGTGTAGTCATAAAATCTTGGAAGGGTGTGATCTTTTGCATCTTAGGATGAAGCGAGCCAAGGACATTACCCATTGTGCTCAATTCCTTTTGAACGAGATGTTTTGCCAGAACAAAGTAACTGTCTCTTTAAAAGTGTGTATATGGAGTCCTTTAAACGACGCTGGAGACAGTTGACCCCATTACAGCTGAAAACTGTTAAAATTCGAAGTAGCGTATCGTATGATGGATTTTTTAAACTCCTGTGGAACGATTTAGATGAAGACGGGAAAATTTAAAAGCAGCCAGTGTAGAAGCAGAGTTTAAATTTTCAAGTATTGGCGCGATGCTGTTGTGTGTGTTTTGCGGCTTGCTTGTCCCAAGGATTCGTATTTGAATCAGGTATATAAGGACAAAATTGTGCTCTATTCTTCATTCTATTCCAGTTTATTCGATTCTACGCTAGTCATTCTACGCATTTTATTCTGCTCGATTCCAGTCTACTCCATTCTGGTATTCTCTGCGCTGTTCTTCATACGATTCTAGCTAGTTTCTGCGCTGTTTTTCATTCTCAACTCCATTTTAGTATTCGGTTCAATACTCATAATATTACGTTTCGTCGGAACAAACAGTCCAACGGTCTAAAAATATTTGAATAAATGTACTAAAATGATTTGACTCTATCGATGGCAAAGGACAGATGTTTTAAAGAAATTCACCTGAAATAAATCAGTTTCAGAAGTAACGTTGAGCAGCATGCTTATTTGCAACGCCAAAACCTCTTCCTATTCCCATTGATTTGAGATCCACAAATATAGCGGAATTACTCTGAGAGTTTGTCGTTCTTCGGACGAAAACAACAAATACAACAACAACAACTTCAATAAGTCATCGCCAACCGAGGCTTACAACAACAACCTCATCAATTAATACGCCCGCAAACTTGGCACATTAACGTGGGTCCACCAACAATCAGAGCTACATTTAGATGAACTTAAGCAGGCCAGAACTCAGCTTAATCATTTTTAGCGACTATGAACTTTAAATTAGCTGTTTAGACTGAACTTAGGTTAAGTTCATGTTAGCTTAATAGTAGATAAGGAATCTGGTTTGAAATAAGTGCCACTGTATATAAAAATATATATTGAAGATATATGCCTCAGGGAAATAATTGCAAATGTACATAACTACGATGCAAAACTCTCAACGCAGATGAAAACTTGCCGAGTACTATAAGATAGGATTGAAGTCGTTGTTTCTTACCCACCGGTGTATGGAGTTGTTATGACATTAAAAGAGGCTACTCTAAAGAAAGTATTTCACTCAGGTAGTGCAGTTTTAAAATTTGCTACTGGTTGAAGGTAATAAGGTACAGACTGTCCTTCAAGCGCATTCACCCAGCTCCAAACGGATACAGATGTTACAAATAAAAATTAATAAAAATAAATTCACAGACGATCAGAGAGACAAGCATGTGAAATGCCTTCATTACATATCAGATAAAACTGTAGATTTGACTAACCAAAATATTCTATCATCTTCTACTCAGAAAATACATTACATTAGAGTGAGTACCAACTATAACTACCTTCCTTCTCATTTGAATGTTTATACAGCACCCACATGCTATGCTCTTTAAAAGTTTCCACCTGTTCACGTCTCAAATCACCAATACAAAGTTGTGTTTAGATCAAGGTACAATCTGAAAATCAAGTTTCCACATTCTCGCATATGTCACAGGTGTAATACATTTTATACAACTTGCTAATGACACCGAAGTAAAGCAGGTTGAGCTAAGAATGTTTGTGTGCAACTTCCTCTCTCCTACATCTGATGCATTTATCAAATACAATTCTCAACTTACAATTAATGTGTTATTAGTAATTTTGGCACCAATCAAGTAACAATGCATTGCTTGTCATGAGGAAATGACTAAACGAGGGTCTCCTGAAGTAACTTCTTGTTCATTTGCCTATGTTATGAATAATTCAAACCTTTATCTCCTGGTGGAAAAAAATAGTTATTGCTTGGTTACAAAATGGTGACACTTCAGGCACTTTATTTTGTGGAGTTATTCTACTACCATGGAGCAAATATTTCTGTGCAGTGGACACAGTTTCCTGTTCTATGATAGACATTTCCTTTAACTGAAAAACAGAAAAGAGTGCTAAACTTTATATTCCATTTTAGTTGGTTGAAGTTATAGTGGCTGCAAGTCTAACCAATCCGTTCTATGTCATCTATATGCAACTAGAAAAATTCGAAACATTTTAACCTATTGGACAAGTCTGTTACTCCTACAAAAGAGACCAAGGCAACGTGGCTTAAATGTTCATTCAGACAGTCACACGGGACCCTATAGTTCATGGGTTGTGTATCCACTAGTCAAGAAGTAACGTAGAAGGTATATCATACCTGTTACTATTCCGACAACTTTGTTGGAACCATTGTATGATCCTTAACCTATTAAGAGAGCAGAAACAATATCTTGTACACTTTTTGTGATTTCTTTCCATTTATTTGGCTCCACCAGCTCTAAATTTATCAAATTGCCAGTGTAAAAAGAAAGGTTTTATATTGTGTGCAGTACTTTGTTCACTTGTGCGTATGTATCACAAAAGTGGTTCTGAAGGTAGCAATACTAATAATGCATTGTATCTGTGTTGCATTTGCAGTAAGTTGAATATTCTAATAACTAAATGCTATATATGTTTACCCATTGCTTCATTTAAATTTTGTTTTTAGTTTAATGTACATCCCTATTCTGCTGTAATACGTAAGAACTGTGCACTTTATAATTGTAAATATTCTTAAATAAGACTATTATCTTGTATTCTTTATGGAAACTCAACACAGTCTATATTAGCAGGTAATTATATGATCAAATATGTGTTATAAGTTTTTTATTTATAGTGTAAAAGTTGTATTTTGGTGGTTACATCCTTATATTCGAGGAAGATTTTCTAATTCTTAATAATACTGTATTTTTACCAGGTACTGCACTAATTTTATTTCATCTTGCTAGTATATTGCTTGTCCAAGGAACTGCTTTATTGTAATTAAATTATGATTCACACATTTGAATGATATTTTATCTAGATGTCTAGAGTTTGGCTTGTTTACTTGCATAATAATAATAATAATAATAATAATAATAATAATAATAATAATAATTGTGTTAATAGTGGTTGGGTGGTAATAATAAATGCGGTAGCAATGATCGCGCAGGTGAACTCCTACTGTAACACCGTTTTTATTTATTTATTTTTTTGAAAACTGTTTAATGCCCGTTTTTACCTGAGGCATCTCAGGCGAATACTGATGATACATGAGATGTAATGATATTGTGGGAAAGGATTTTTAAGGAAGGAAACGTCCCACGCCTAAGTTTAGGGTACTTCCCCGGCATTTGCCATTTATGAAGACTGAGGAAAACCTGGAAAAAACCTCAGTTTGGGAGGACGATCCTGGGGGAATTCGAACCCTAGACATCCCGCTCATGAGTCCGCGCTTTAACGACCTCGGCCACCTGTGGCGGTTGTATAAAGCTGTGAATGGGTAATTTGTAAAGTCGGGTTGGATTTCTGTTACACTTAACTATGAAATGTTAAAAATACTAGGGCCTAAATGAGATTGAGTATTTTTGCTGAAACATGATATGGAGCTGAACCCTTAAATATTTTCGTATTTCTTAATAAAGAACTGAACCTTGTATTCATCAGATGAAATTCGTGTTACCAAGTTGTAGGTTTGATATTAATTTAGTTCTTTCTACACTTCAGCTCAAAATATGTAATCAAAACTCATTTCACACTTCTTCTCCAAGACTTTATTAATTGATATGGGTAAATGTGAGTAATGTAGCTTCTAGCTGACTAAATTTGCCAATTACTTAGCAAGTTACATGACATAATTATCACTATATATCTGCATGAGTGTCGGTAATAGCATTTCATTGTGTCATCACCTTCTAACAGTACCATTATTTTCCGAGTATCTTCCCATGTGATGGCATTTTCTGGATGTCATTGCCCTCGGGTGTGTCACAATCCTCATCTCCTAAAATAGCTCGCAACGCTTCATCTTTGTTCAACACTAGCTTAGAGATGCCGCACTTCACTCTGCAAGTTGTTGCTTGAATAGTAGCATGTCTGATATAGCGTTTACAGTATATTTTAGCGGTTACATGCCGTTCAGAATATTTTTTCACCGTGTTTCCTGTTGGCCATTAAAACGTCGGTCACGCAGAGAATGTAAAGAAAATTGTAGCGCCATCAAATTTAAGTAAAGTGAATGACGTGTATACAAATACTAAAACTAGACGAGTCTCTTATGAAGTAGCTGAAGACACATATTTAAATTTATTAACTCATTTCCAGACCACGAGAACTGTATTCGAACACGTTTAATAAACAAAGACACACAAAATGAAAATGTAAATACTTTTCTCCCAGCAAGACAGCATGATAAGAGGTTAATTTGAAATAAATCGCAAAGAAATGTGAGAGGAGACATTATTCGAAATACTTTAGTAACATTTTGTGCAATTCCTGTGTTCTACATATGTTCCACCATTGTGTACGACTTCCTAGTGACAATAGCATCACACTTCTCCCGTGTTACTCTGGGCACAACTGCTTCGGAAGTTTGTTTAGATTACCAGCAATGAAAATGAAGTACTGATCTTTCAGTATGACACACAAAAACACATTACATAATCATAAATCAGGATTTCGTGAAGGATATAGAAAATCTGAATGACTAGAAATCGGCTGACTTGGAAACAACTGTTTCAGTAGGTGCCGATTCCAGATGAGAGGTCGCCCCATTTTGTTGAAACATTTGTTTGTTCAGTTCACAAAAATCAATAACTTCTCCTTGTAGACTTCTCTTGTGACAATAATTATGTTTTAAGCGGCCCATACTATCACTTTCTTCGAATTTTACGTCTTTTTGCATATTTATTCGGTTTTTCCTGACCGAGAAAGAGGGCATTTTGCTTATTGGCATGGCCAGTCAGTAACATATTATATTCGTTATTACACGACTACCGGTTTTGGAGGTATTCTGGATCGTTATATACATTGAACATTACACGTGTACAAAATTGAACTCTAGCTATGCACTGTGACTCCTTTAGCAACTGGAACACCATGTATAACATTTTCTTATGTAAGAATTACTTTGTATACGATCTTCTTTTACATTTTTTTAACCACAAATGCTTTCTGCGAAATTAACCAAGTATTTAATATACAAAATATGACACTTTATTTACCGAATCTTCAAATAAAGATCTGCACTGCATTACTGTCTACATAATCACCTTCACCATTGTGTTGGTCACCACGCAGCCCAGACCTCGCCACATTCTACATTGCGAATATACTTTCGACAATGCTTTAAATGTTGTTATTCCTACCTCCTTCCTAAATGTGATTCCGGAAATAATCATTAAAATGAAGGATAGAGAATGGCGTACCATTCATCCCTGCAGAGATCATAGCAGAACTCATACTGATGTCCTAGACGCATAATGGATAATGTTTTCATTCCTGTTTCAAAATTATACTCATAAACAATGCATTCTACTGGTGTAGATGTACTTTTTGCCCTCTCTATACTATAAAGCCTCTTAGTTTAATATAATGAATTCAGTTTTATTTTAAATTCTGCTTTATCCACGTCCCTATAATAAGCCGCAATTCCATTTATACAGTACTGATGCACTGGAAAGATCAGTCATTATGTTTGGTTTTTTTTTTTTTTTTTTTTTTTTTTTTACAAACGCCAACATTCATCTGGGTAATTTGGAGTTAATCAACAGAAACAGGAAGGTTATAATCATCATAATTATCATCAAAACAGCATATTTATATAATTTATTTCACGCCAAAATATTCTAGTAAACTTTGAAATGCCATATTTACAAATACATTTTTTACTGTTGGAAACCACTTGATTACCGTTGACATTAGATTTGAAATTCTGAGTTCACTTATGCTGCTTATGGATACCTGAATCTTTTTAAACTTACTGTATATCAGAATTTTGAACTAACTAATGATGAAAGAAATTAAGTCTAAAATACTACTAAGTTTCTAACGAATAATCCCTATAATTAGACACAACTCCATTCACACCGTACTGGTGCACTTGAAAAATTACCTATTCATTGTGTTTTTTACAAACGCCAGCATTCATCTGTGTAATTTAGAATAGATCATCAGAAAAAGGAAGGTTTTATCATCATAATGATCATCAAAACAGTTCATACAATTTATCTCACACAAAAATGTTTCACTAAACCTTGAGATGTTATTTTAAGAAATATATTTTCTGCTGGTGAAAATCATTTGATCACTATTGGCATTAGACTTGATATTCCGAGTTTCTTAATGCTGCCTATGAAGACTTGTACAGTTTTAAATGCTCTGTATGTCAGAAGCTTAAACTAAGTAATGATGAAAGATTTTAACCTTAAATTTAGTGCTAAGTTAATAGCGTAATAACATAAACGTTTATAAAATAGCGCCTTAAACATCAGCGACAAAACACATAGAAACGGAAAGAGGTTATATGGCAGTGGTATTACATAACTCTATGCCCGTGTTTCACCTACGTAAGTGTCAGTCACAATGTGCAGTCTTCTTTATGATCACGTTTTGGCTCTCTCTCCTTTTTCTTCACTGTCCCTTCTCGTGTTTTTGTAATCTTTTCCCTTTTCCATGACCTTTTATGTCTATCTTCCCTACTACGTTCGTGCTTGCTATTTTTATTACCTACTTTGTCTGTTAACGTCGGCATAGGCATTCAGCTCATTCCTGGAAGACGCTAGGATTCGAGAACGTATTCCGTCTTAACCACACACAACGCCTCCCTCTCTTAGGGGTGAGCGCTATTTGGTCTCTGTAACTGTTCTCAGTCGTTTGTCTTTATATTCTTTATGACGTCTTTTAACCGTTTCATTAAAACAAACATTAACAAAAAACAAACTAAAGGAATATCAAGTTCCACGCACTGCTATTCACATATCTTTCTATAACCTTCAAATGAAAACTTCAGTAAATCATTCTTTTGTAAATATCAGAAGACGCGATGCAGGTTTTGCTGTTCAGAGCTAGCAATATATGTACTAAATGAGCTACACATGAAAATTATTAGGTCATTCGAATATGAATGACGGGTTTTGTATATTATTAGCCTTAAACTGTAAAACATAATTTACACATATTTTAACTGTATTTTAGTTGAAATTTAAAATTTTGTTTTTTTATACTAAGTGTCTTGTAATTGTGTTGAGAAGTGGGGATTTGATAACAATTTTCTTTCATGAGTTTAAACTTGTGACTTTATATTTGATAACATGAAGAATAATATAGTGTAAAATAGATATTTATTCTTGCATGTACGCTCGGCACTTTACAGAACATTTTAGAGTCTGTCCGAAAAGTTTCGACAGTAGATTTAAGCCTTCAAGACGAAAATGATTCGAGGACGTGAAAGTAAAGTTATTGATAATAACCCAGGGAAATTGTTGAAGCAAATACTTCAAGATGAGCACTTGAAAATTTGCTGAGAAGTTCATCGTTGCACCTTCAACTGTTTGTGATCATTTGAAGAAAATAGGAGAAGTGAAAATAATTTATATAGGGATCCAACTTGAATGAAACAATCATCAAAAACATCGTAGATTTAAAGTCTGTTCTTCACTGCTTTTGAACAATAGAAATTAACCATTTTTAGATTGTATTCTGGCATGTGATCAAAAATGTATTCTCCACAACGGAAAATGGCTGAACTTTAATGAAGCACCCACCATAATTGCACCAGAGGACGTTTGTGGGGGCTGTTTCGTGGTCTGCGACTGTTTTAAACAAATACTTCGAAGCCGCAAGAAAATCAGCCAGCACTAGTCAGTGTAAAAGAACCTAGTTTTCTTTATGATAGCGCCCAACGCAATTCATATCTTTCTAAGAACACTCCAAAAACTGAATGAACTAAAAGACGAATCTTTAAGTCGTCCAGGATGTTTACCCGCCTTAACAAACTGACTCTAAAGCTCCTGGACAGTTTCCTAAAGAATAAAGTCATCAATATAGATAGCATTTAGACGTTGCATCGTATATTAGTCACAATTATGATCAAAATTACATAAATATACTTGCTATTAATAAAAAAAAAATATAGAATTTATTTTTAATTTAGTGCAATTTACCACTCCTCTTTTTTATTTACAGAAGATTTACCATAGTAACTGTGCAAGACAGGTTTAACGCCCATTTTCATTGCTGAGGCATCACAGACGCTGATGATTCATGAGATGAAATTAAACATTGGGATTTTTTTAAGGAAGGAAACGTTCCAAGCTTAAGCTTATCGTACCTCCCCGGCATTTTCCATTTATGAAGACTGAGGAAAATCTGGAAAATCCCAGTCAGAGAGGAGGGTTGATTTCTGACGGAAATTAAACCCACCAACGAGTTTGTGCCTTAAAGACCTCGGCCACCCATGTTGGAGGCTCAACCATTAAACTCATTCATTAAGGTACAGATGGCATAATGCGTCGTTTGAATTGTTTGGGATGGAGGAGGATAATCTTGGTACTTCAACTTTGCTCAACGGCTGGTCGTAGGCACACTCCTGAGCTCCGGAAGGAGGAATGAGGTGACGGCGACACCGGTTGGCCAAGAATCGTGGACATAGATCGTGATCCCCAACACTGTTTCCCTACGTAAGCTAAGGCCGCGCTCATGTAAGTAATTCGAATTCCTCAAAAGGCGCTGGAGCTGGACTTTCCAAAATGAAAGTACCAGCCTATCTTGCCTGCCATGTTCGACCTGCTACCGGACCACGAATGGATTGAAATGGGAGAGAAAAAAATTCCTGGAAATGAAACATCCCTCCCAGCATCTGCTTAAGCTACGATGGGAAACCACGAACAAGCCAAGTTCAGGAAGGCCTCTTCTAGGGAGCTTGTTACAAGCGTTACAACCTGAGCTTTGATTACCAATAATCGCATTCGAGTCCCTGTCAAAGTTATTAACTGGTACAATTTCACTCTGTGTCTCATGGAAAGATTTCACCATGTTACCCTAGGACATTCGTATAGTGTGCTTATTTCGCAAGAGAGAATGCTTTTTAAACAGCTTGGCATTTTCAAGGCAAGTTTATGTGGTACTTCTGTTGTGTATGTATACTCACGGTTTCAGTGTTGCCTATCCACATTTAAATAAGTGAGACTTTTTTCACACATAATTTAAAGACATTCCCAGATTTCTTCGATATTTAAAATGAGTTTACTCCTATATTTCAACTAAGAAAAAGTTTAAATGTATTAATCTAAACGCTTAAAACATTTATTATTATTATTATTATTATTATTATTATTATTATTATTATTATTATTATTGGTGGTTCTAATCACTATACTAGTATAAGGAGGACTTTTCGTTGCTACAAGAAAATATATGCACTCTTTTATTTGAAGGAAGAAGAACTAAAATAACCCATAGATTACGCAATGGTTAGCCCAAGCCCTTTGCGAGTAAGCATGAGCAACACAAAGCCTAAAATATAAACTAAGTTGGGCTAACATTCTGCTGGAATACCTTACATTTTAGTTTTGCAAATAATTTTGTATGGAAATGCATATAAAATTCAAAGACTAAAACACAGTAATTTTATACCTTAAACTTTCGAGAGGCTTTTGCCCAGACTTTGTAGCTTTACAGCAGAACTAATCGGGGAAATACGGGTCCATAATAACATGTCCAACATCTCAGCATGGAAATTATTTATGACTTTTATCCTGATGGGGGGAATAGCAGAGGAAGATAAACTGTTCATTTTTGTGCATTAGTTTGTTGCCTTCCCATGTTTAATGGTCATCCCTCATGGCAGAGTCCAAATTGGACACCCGAAGGTTTATCTCGTGAGTTCAGCATCAGGAACTATATTTGCGGGAATTATTAAAAATGCCTCTCTGTTTCAGCTGGATGAACTGAATTACTGTAGGTTGGGGCTTATTTGGAATGTTCACAGATACCCTCTGACAATTTCGTTATATAAAATGAATTTAACCTAAACCGTTTTATTTGCTTTGTTGATCAAACACAGGCATCTGACAAGAGTGAAATCATCCGAAGTAATAATATGTTATATAATAACCGAATAGATTAAAATAATTAAAAAATTAAACTTTAATAATTCCACAAGAATAAAAGGATTTTTTTCAATATAATACAAATAATACGATGTTCAATTTTATTTCATAACAAAGTATGGAATAATAAGGAAAACAAAAACAACGAGTAATGATTAAAAATAGTAAAATAAAAAAATAAAGGAATTATACTGACCTTATAGTGATACTATCTGAGAATGAGATAATATCACGCAAATTACTATTAAGTTCAGAGCAATACAACATGGAAATATCTATTGATAAAATCAACACTAATAATATCCGTTAAATGTAAATTAGCATAACGAGCTTTAACTATTGAGGTATTTTATTGCCAGTAACATGAACCTAATAACAGAAGCAAAATTACAGTAAGAAAGGCGTCTATAATATTAAAAATACTTAAAATATTATTCGGGGAAATAACCACAAGAGTTATTAAAAGTAATCTAGAATATATAAAACGTGAATCAAGTATGGCAGAAAAATAGACTACACACACACAAAAAAAAAAATTGGCCTATGAAGGTGAAATGCGATAATAAGATGAAAATAGGACATGCATCATATGGCAGGAAAGCAAATTGAGAAATAAAAAACTTTGTGAAACTCCGTATGTTATAAAATTGATAAAACAAAGAAAGGAAGAATAGAAAAATCACGTAACCAGAACTCATAATGACCAACTCCTGAAACTTGCATTGAAGTGTAAAGTGGACACACCAGAACTGGGAATACTGCCAGTAGATTTAAATAGAGTTTTTATCAATTAAATTTAACTTCAGAGATGGAGAAAACACGGCAATACTGTAATATAAGACGAAAGCGAATTTAACTCAGATTCCACATTAGGATGTTTGCCTTAGTTATGCAGTTTAAAAGAAATCTTAGGTGCACGTTGCAGTATATTAAAATAAAAATATGAATTGATAATTTATACCCATAACAGCACTGTTAACTTTGTAGACCTCTAAAACATTGAATACTATATAACCACTAAATACAAGTACATAAAAAGTGATTTAATATAACAGTCAAGATTTTATAATATTGAGCTGCTTTGAAAACGAAAAGATGAACTACGCAGCTATTTCATAATACCAACTTACGTACTAATGGATCTGCTTTGGTAATCTTAAGGATTTATCAGTGCTCAGTGGCCTATTTTAGGTGTTTTTATATTGTGCAAAATATGTCTAAAATCAATATCCTATAATTAGTTCTCAGAATTGAACTAATCAAAAGTTTATTTTAAAAAGACTCGCAATTGTACTTTTTCTTTGTCACAATGTATAATTCCTATATAATGCTTCTAAATTTTAATGTTCACAGAGCTTTTTCCATTTGTTGTTTTACAAAGGAAGGAATATTCAAAACACTGAGATGATGAAATGCTTATTTTTGAACAGCAGTGATATTAGTGCTAGAGATAATTTAATTAGTGATACACGCCCGAAGAACAGGAATAATTCTATATTATACTATCTGATAAGAAATGATCAAGTGATTTTTCCAGCATATTTTCACATCCGCCAAATAGGAAGTGTTGGTATGTGTTCTTAGTATGTGATAAGAAGTATTAAAAATTCTTAAATTATACATTGTAGTTACCTTACGGATATCCAACAGTGATATTTTCGATACATAGTAAAATATCAAAATTTTTGTTTTCAACGGTACAGCCGGCATCGCGTGGAGAACTGTATATATACACACATACTCAAAGAAGCTGTCTGAATTCAAAATTATGTCCATGTAGCAGAGGCTGGCTTCTATATTAATCCTGAAAAGGGATATCAGAGGAAAAACTCAGAAAGCAACCGAGTCTCTTCACCATATATATTAGTGTAACAAAAAAAAATTAAATTTAGAAATTGGTAAAACAATTAATGGGTTTAATATGGAGAGCATGAAATTACTTGAGTCTCGGCTAAGTTCAGAAGCGAACAGTTGTGAACTTTTCAGTAAAAATATCATTGTGGCACGATCAAAATCCTATTATCCGGAATAAGGAGTAAAATTCTTCAGAGGAAAAGAAACAGCAGAAGAATGAATAAGTGGCAGCAAAGAA
Source organism: Metallyticus violacea (assembly GCA_030762175.1). Lineage (NCBI taxonomy): Eukaryota > Metazoa > Arthropoda > Insecta > Mantodea > Metallyticidae > Metallyticus > Metallyticus violacea. The sequence continues at coordinate 73,219,125 of CM060846.1, read as the reverse complement.
GAAGAAAATAAACCTGAATGACTAGCAATTAACAAAAAGGATTTGAATGTGAGCTATACATATAAACCTTTACTTGTTGAATTCTCGTTCTTAATATTTTCAGCATTTTCTTTCTTTAATTCAACAATTTCCAAAGAAGATGCAGATTAAAATTCGGAGTAAGTTAAAAAAATACACATATGTTGAGCTTGTTCACAAAATGAGGGATGAAAAAAAAGTTTTGTCGTGAAAAATTTTACTGATATAATTAAAAACTATAGTTATGCGCATAACATTTGAACCATAAAGATAACTGTAGTAATATCTGGATAATTATCCACTGTATCACCATGAGTCTTTAGTATAAATTTGAAAAATTAGCATTTTCAGTTTACTATTTAAAAAAATGTCATTCATGGATGGCTTTAAATTACTGTTATGAAATACTCCCCCGTTTCAAAATCTAATTAAAGTACCAAATTGTCATTTATTTCGACAGTTATCTAGTGTAACAGATTATGTAACATATTTTGTTTACTTACTAAATTAGTATAGATTTGTGGCATACAATTATTTTATAGCACGTAAATGAGTAAAGAGCTTGAAACTTAATGCTTTTTTTCTAAAAGAACTTCAGGAAGTACAAGGGTACCTATATACTACACAGAGCGGAGCGCCACATAATTCTATTGGAAAACACTTGAAAACAGAATAGCTAACGCTTATCTACTCGGACACAAGAGGATTTTGGAGAAACCTGTTTAAACTATGAATCGAATATTAACTTCACACTCTATGCACCATTGCAGTTTCTACAACCTTTAGTGCTCACTAGGGCTTTGTTTAGCTTGGATACTAACGCGTGCAAAGTACGGAAACATATGGTGTTGAAATTGCCATAAAAACAACTAACATGAAATAAATGAACGAGGGAAGCATGAATCCAAGGGAGTAAAACTACAGTAGGAAGGAAATTGAAGCATGATTGTGCAGAGCGAATGAAGGCATTATGTGTGAGATTCTGGATCCACCTTCACCTTAGTATGACTTAGCTTGATGTATTTAGTGAAAAAAGCTGTTTTAAACTTTCCGCTGGATAACTATCATTTATATTAAGATTGTTATTATCCGGTCATTTGGAATCATAGAAAATAGTTATGCTAATTTTGAATGAAGATGACTGGTTCATGTTGAATAAGATTTCCGTACCAAATAATGTAGCATATTTATTGTACATTGTTAAAGTTTGTATTATAAAATGGTATAATGTTTACCATATATACCAAGTTATTATTTTTGGTTTGCGTCCGCAGCTGAACGCAGCACGCACTGAGCCAAGACCAAGCCAATAGCCTGTCATAACCGACAGTTTCAGCGCTGATGGCTGCACGTCAATCGCAGTTTGTTGTTATGAGGGCAAGTACTATCACTGTCTTTGTGTTGTTATAAACTCAATTGGCGGTTAAGTATAACTTAAGTCTTTGTGTTATTACGGACTATTAGCGCGCCATTGTTACTAGTGAAATAAATATTACTGTATCATTAGAAAAGAGAGAAAAATAAAAGTTGCAAGAATAACCCTATATTGTAGACGAGCTTAAAGTAAAAGATCAGAGCAGAAATTTGAAGAATTACGGAACAGAACTATTGCTGATGAATGTGCTTTCCATTAAAAGGTGTCTGAAATGCCATCACTTCGAACAAGTTGTATAAAGCAGGCTGGTGCTTGTTATGAAATAAGGCCAGTATTGTGTGTACGACATTATTGATCAAAGTTGTGCGAGTAGAAATGCGAGAGGAACTTTTCCATCCACGCTTCCCACGCAAGCTAAAAATAACTCTATAGTTACAAGTCCAGCTGGATGAGCGGCAAATAAATTTAGGCAGATAACATCTTCAGTATTTTGATAATACTTTAATGTCTGGGGTCCCTCAGGAGATTCAGCACACATTTACCTAATCTTCTTGTAAACCAGAATATCCATGTTTGCAAACTTACAAATAATTTGCACAAACAGCGAAGACCCAAATTGGTAACAATGTAGCTCTTCCCTGCCCGGGGAGAGGGGATGCTCAAAGTTAACGGTCATACTGTATTAACACTTCATATTATACATTATGATATTTAAATTAAGTTACTTCTTAAGAATAGAAAATTTTAAATTAAATTTGCTTTTGATAAACATTTTAGTTTAATCATTATTTTTGTGGAAATGTACTATAATAGTGTAGCATAATGAATATTGCTAATTTTTTTGTTAGGAAAATTAACCTCATTACCTGAATATAACACACTTTCTATAATAAATTTACTGCACCGATATTATATTTTCTTCTTGTTGGCCCTGGATCCTCTACCTCCGTCTTACGACTTCATTGATAGCGGGCAGTATTGCAGAGGGGCATGTAATCACTAAGCCTACGCCCCGCAGGTCGCCTATCACGCGGCTTTCGTGATGGAAGAAAGCCACCTCTCCATCAGGCAGTTTCCCAATTGTCCTCACGAGGCTGGGTGAACCCCGTTCCAGACCTGGCTAACTTAGAAACCCTTCTAAGTAGGTACAGGGCATCCCTAGACGCTAAACACTAGACCAAGGAAATGATCATGGATATTGTGTATTGCTATTAAAGAAAACGTAAGTAATAATAATGTGCATTGGTATAACGAAATATTAAAGACATGCATTTAACAACGGATTAATATGCTATAATACATTGCCAGAGTATACTAAACGTTGTTAAAGTGAACAGGATGAAACCAAATTAATATCATAATAATCATACCTAATTTGTTAGCGTGCATAAAATAAAGAAAAATTATAGTACTGAACATTAACAAATTTGTTGCAATTTTCTACCCCAATAATGCACATACTTTGGAAAATTGTAGCTCTGAACCATTCATTGTTCATTTGGTTTATTTATGGACGCTCTTTAACACCCCAGGTCATCAGCGTCCCATTCAATTTCAGGGCGTGAAACGGACGATAAATTTTGCTCAGAAGCCTCTTCCTTCAAGCTTGAGGTTCTTTCGTGCCGTAAATCTATGACCACGGATTTACTTCTCTTCCGAACGAAGCCATACATAGGATTTTACGTCAGAATAATACATCGACTCTGGCCGGTGTTGAACCCGCGATTTTGGGTCTACGGATCAAAAACATGAAGTAAATGTATTCAATTGGTGGCTTAAGCTTTGAAACTTTTTAACTGCGTAAACTTTCTGAAAACTTGCAAAATATCGATTTACTATGTTGCTTTCCAGGCTAAACGTAGGTGTGATGTTGCTTCATATGAGCAGTTGTGTTGTCATACGTGCTAGTGAGATTGTGAGCAAAGCTACAACATATATTGTGTAGTGAGTGGGACAGGAGGGGACATAATCGTTTGTTTTTAAGACATATTGAAGGCACGCATAACACGTTGCCAGAGGTTTCAACCAGTGAAAAGTGTACTTGGTCTCCGTTACTTAACTGCTTGTGTCAACACTACGACCATGTCGTCGCTGTTTGAACTACGTGTGGTCCCTTCTCATCATGAAGAATATGGCCAATGCTGCTTTCATCCCGGAAGAAAATATTTAACATTGCTATGTCTTGACACAAGTTGAATTCTGGCATGCTCAGCAAAATTAATAGATATTTATTTGCAGTGTATATTATAGAAACAAAGAAGCAATAAAGTAATGGTTTTTTAAGATGTCACTTATCGGTATGAATTAATAATAGTGGAAATGATCTTGCTCTCTTTCCAAGACAAATTGGAAATGAAATTGAAACAGGCTTGGTGTGAATTTTTGCTTGAATGTAGGAGAAATTTTGCAATCATAGTGTTAACAAAATACTGCAGCAGCATATTAATACCAATGGCAGTATTACAATAATACTTCAACAGGCGTACAATGGACCATATGTGCTTTTATAATACTCTAGGTCTGTATGATTTAATACAAGATATTAGATGTTTCATAATAAAATATAACAACATTTAACAATAAATTATAAATATAAATAAACAGAAAATAAAGATAAAAAGAATAACAGTAGGACTGGAACACACAACAGGATTAACCTATTATGTTTCTCACATCTCCTAACCTGTTACCAGCCTTTTCAGATCTGAGCTAACTTACTTTCATAAACAATTTCCTTTTCTCTGTTCCTCTTCCATGTCTGCCAGCATAACATAGTGCATTCACCTCCACTTATTCGATCCGCTGAATATCCGTGGTGGATATTTTTCCATCCATTCTTCCGTACTTTTACATTCGTCAGTATATATATTCAATAATCCTCTTCATTAGTCATCACAAATGTTGCAAATACTCAATCCATTTTCATCTGCCATGCTTCTAGTCTAAGACACGCAAGCCTTTGGCTAACGAGTTTGACTCCTGTTTTGATATACTGCTCCATCCCCCATTCAGATTTTAGCCTATATTGTACTTAAAGCTAAATCATGTTCTTGCATTGCGCAATTATCTGCTGTCTATTCATATCCCTCAAGCAGGTTAAGACCTTCCTCCATGCACTCTTATTCCTCTGACTCGCTATCCAAATTGAGCCCAATCCTATTGTTTCCCGTCCGTTTCTTAATCTGGATGCCAATGTAAAGTTCCCTCCCAACCATTACTGTTCATGGTAGCATAATTCCCTCATTAAAATCTTGATTCCCATAAATAATTCGCAGTCAATACTTCACCATTTGGATTTTATTCTTTATAATCTAAATATAAGTCTCAAATTCCGCTTAATTTCGCGAACCTCTGTGTTCCTCCCCAGTTCCAAAACCCTTTTCAAAAAATGTAGCCTAACTGATACAGGTCTGCCAAGTTATGTGAAGCTCATCAAACCCCCATTCTTATTGACCAAGTAGAACTTAGAGTGTGTAAATGCAATCACCTCCTTAAGACTAAAATGTGGTGTGTGTGTGTGTGTGCATATATTCACATAGAGTATTTATTTGAGAAGTAACTAGAATGTGAGTACACATAAAGTTCGGCACTTTCTCCATTAGCAGTCCAATGTATTGTGTTTACGTTTATGTATTGAGTGTTGTAAACACAATCTTAATTTTCATCTTAATTGTGTTTAATGCTAAGTCTCCTTTATTGTTGACCTCCAACATCTGTCGGATGCAGAACGCTAAGGACACTAGGTCTTCAAAAGGCATTATTGCAAATACGAAATAGCCGTCTAAGGTAGGTACTTGCAGATAGTAATGCAGTGATAGCGAGACATGAAAACTCGGAATAATTTGCATGTCAACAACTAAATAGCGTTATCAACAGCTGAGGCAGAATTATAAAAAGACTCGTATCTCGGAATATATTAAATATACGTTATGTTAAATTAGATAGCTTGTGTACTTTAGGAATGCACTATCAACCACATGCTGCTTCCGACAGGTGTGTAATGAATTAAAGTAATTATCAAAGTTTAGCAAACTTGAGTAGATGATCATACATTTATTCTTCAAAATGCACAACTGCACTAAAATTTCAGCTTATTTCTGTTGCCTCACCTATGTGTCTCTGAGGCCGATTATTTGCATACCGTATGCGATCAGTAAATAGAACAGGTACACACACATACTCATTAACAAAATATTCGCGAAATAAATTACAACAATCATATATGAACAGGATGGCTAAAAGAATACTTTGCAATTTACTGTAAACACGTATAGGTTAATACTGGTATTTTAAAGATGTTGACGTCTATATTTGGTTTATTTACAAACGCTATCTAACAGCTCAGGTCATGAGCGTTGCATTCAATTCTGGGCGTGGAGCAGTCAATAAATTTTTTTCAGAGATCTCTTCATTCAGACTTGAGGTTCTTTTGCGTGCCGTAAATTTACAACACGGGACAAAGGACTTTACTTCCCTTCCGAAGGAAGCCATAATTAGGATTTTTACGCGACAGATTGCACCTGCGGTCCTTATTGGAAAGGGTAAATAGAAAAGGGTTGTATTTATGACCTGCTCAATCTGCAGATTTGGTTTTTATTCAGGATTTCTTTAAAAAATGTATAGAATGCGGGAACACTAGACGAATCCCAAAACAAAGTACAAGGTGATATAGCAAAATATGAACATTTTCAGCATTCTCTTTGAAACGGTAAGCGTCTTAGGCATGTTTACAATATGTAAGTTATATAAATGTTCTTTTTAATCCACTGTTTCTGTTCATCTGCTAGAATTAGTTACATTTTTATTTATAATAATACACATGTTTATTCTGTTTTACGGTGGCTTACTAACCTACAGCGGGCCATTACCTACGGCTGTGCAAATTTAGGTTCAAACAAATAAATGAAATGGAATATTTGAATATATTCTAAAGCCTTAAGACTTGAATCCCTAAATACCAATATTCAAAATGAAAATTAATGAAACTATGGAAAATAATGGTAAAATCGTTTCATATGTCATGCTCACGGTCTCACATCGTCTATTTGTTGAATGTAGTAAATTAATAATGAAGAAAATTAGAAAAAATTCATGGATGACCTTACTCGGAATGGGAAGTTCTGGAGGAATTGTTTCAATAGTGAATCAAACTCCAGGCTCGCATGTTGGTACACACACGCCAGATATTGATGGGTGTATGCAAATTTATCAGAACATACAGTTGCAACACCAGAAAAACCGAGGTTACTTCACTCAAGTATCTAGTGTTAATTGGAAAGGAACGCAGGTTCGTAGTCAGATTGGTGCTTCTTTTTCCAGTGTTATAGTAGAATGTTTCAATACTTGTAAATAGCTAAAAAACTAAAATATAAAAGTATATTCCAATGTTCAATCGCTGTATTCGAAGTTTAACGTTCTGACTGCTTGGCTGTACAAAACTGCCATTAGCAGGAACGTAGACAGTTAAACGGATTTACTCTTGGTCAGAGAAGTTTAGCCAATGTTGGTCATTCGAGAATTCCAGAGTAACTGCCAATTAAGCCTGGATCATCTAATTACGAAAGGGATATTGAACGTGCCAGGGCGTTTCTGCTAAAGCGACTCAACCTTTGCAGTTAATACAGGAAAGGTATTGTTTCAAATCATCGTAATCACCGCCTAAATACAAATACCTTCCACTGCTCTTTTCTTTTCTTTCTGCAACTCTCATTTATTTATTTTTCTGCATTTTATAAAATTCATGCATTATGTCATTCCGAAATTAATGGCGGATGTTATAATAAAAATAGTGATTATCAACTCAGGGAAATTGTTGAAGCAAATATATGCCATACTGCTCCAGAACTTGTCAAAGAACTCATATTTGCACCTTCTGTTTGTGCTCACTTGAAGAAAAGATAAATGGATCCTACATGAATTTAACAAGCATGAAATGCGAAACGGGTTTAAGGTTGATATTCGCTGCTTTTGTGCAACAAAACTTATCAATTTTTGTATCGTGGTAAAAAGTGGATTCTCCACGACAGTCACACAAAATTACACCAAAGGAAGGTTATGGCTACTCAGAAGTGAATTTCCAGCTGATTTGACACACAATAAACTCTTCTGAACGTGCGGGGTCATTTACTTTGGAGAATTATCGACAAAAATGCATAAGAAGCTACAAGTAAACAGTCAGAAGTAGTCAATAGAAATTGGTATTTTTCTTCCTCGTTGCACCCGGCCATACATCTCCCTAAGAACACTCCGAAAGCTACATGAACTGGGATACAAACATTTACCTCATCTGATCAACTGATTTTCACTTATTATTGGATAATTTGGATAGTTTCCTGCAGAATTAAGTATTTAGTAATCAAGAGAAAGTGAGGTAACATTTTGAAATGTTATCGTTTCTAGAAGAAGCAATTATTATATTTTTATAAATAAACTTGCAAAAATGTGTAGATGTTAATGGTGGTAATTTCATTATCAAAGTTAATGTTAATTTATTTATTGAAGTTTAAATAACAAAACCGCTTACTTCACTATCAAAGATGTCTTCCTCAAAAACTGTCCAAAACAACATTTTACAGAAGTTTACCGAAATTATTAATGAACTACTTCAGTATATTTATTTAGCCACTTGTTAATTCGCCTCTCTTCTAGTTGGTGCTATTATCCTCCATAACCCCCAAAATATTTTTTGTAGCTTTCTGGTAAGACTCATATATTATGTACACTCCAAACATAAGCTGTTTCCTTTGTTTTCTCCTTTCCATAAATATTTATTTCTCCAATTACATTTTTGAGTATTTTCTCTTCCCCCTTTCTCGTTGTATTTCCCCTCCTCCATTTGTAGGACTCCCCCTCCGACTTTAAACACAAATTTCCGGGTAATTATCATTCTGGACGCAAGTAGAGTACACATGCCCATGTACGGACGGTCAATGCTATAGCAGAGCTGCCTCGATGACATCACAACACTGAACAAGCAGCTGGAATAAAGATCAATTACAAAATGGAAGGTAAATCTTGGCAGAGAAATATTAACTGGGCATTTGTCCCTTCTTAAAATGGACTGAGAAAAAGCACAGAAAACCTCAGTCAGGTTAGTCGGCCGCAGGATTTTATTTGAACTCAGGACCTGTCAAATACGAGTCCCAAAAGTTACCACCTGAGCCAGCTCGCTAGGTTACTGTCTTTGCTCAGGCGTAGAATTAGTATAACTAGTAAAGTGCTGTCCAAACAGAAAAACGGTTCTAAATGTGCTGTTAAGCAATTATCATATTTGTTTTTATTTCTGGCCCCAGTTTCTTTTGCATGAACTTTTCAAAAACATTGTTATTGCACTTAAATATTTTCCATAGAGTTTCGCAGGAGCAGCTTGTTCTTGGGGGCGATGGAGGGGTAATAATACAAATAAGGTGGACATATTTAACTTTCATGGCCATCGTCTAGCACCAGGGCTCTGCAAGGTGGTGTCACGATTTGGAAAAATAAACAGTATAACTAGCCAAGGAAATAATTATCCCAAAAATGGGATACGAACATTTCTGTCCGTCATTAATAACTTAGAAATTATAAATATCTGCAACAACAGGAAGTTATCATTGAAGCTCTTTCGTAGCGGTGACGTTACATCTGAAACTAGCTGAAGCACGTGATGAAAATGCAGTGCAGTGGTTCCATAGTAAACCAGATGTATCCAGCACTTTTGTGCAGAAACCTTAGGATCGTTATGTTGGCAACCAAGCTGAGCACAGTTTCTCGCTGTCTAACTAATCCAACATAGACTTTATTATCGTGTCAGAAATGAAAACAGTGACAATTTTCTGAGCCACAGTTGTGGGTAGATATTTTTTTTTTTATGCAAAAGTAATTTTACATGCTTTGACTGCATTAGCGAGATGAAAAATATTTGGGGTTCATCTACATACTTATACAATAAGGGTTTAGAATTCCTGTAGAAAAAAATTATTTTAACACAAATTTAATGCATATACACTGCACAGAAATTGCTTTCATAGAAAAATTCGTTATGTTTATTGCATTTTGTCTAGAAATGAAATTTTCATAAACTTGGTTTTAATAACTGTTCCAGCTGCAATTTTTATATAAAAATTGTGTGCGAAATTTCAGTTACACACAAGTATTTTTGTATTATTATTTTTTTTAAATGCAGAACTGCAATTTAGATATTACCCAGTCAAAATTAATGCTTCTGGAAGCTTTGAATGAGTAGGGATAGAAACTTTGTCGCTGCCAAAATTCTTACACGGACCATGTGAATTTTCGTCATCCTGAAATTAACTGTATTGATCATTCTGCCTGAAAATTACACATAGTATTAAAAGGGTAATTTTACTGGATGATTTTAATACAACTTGATCAGCATTCAGCGCTGCATCCGCGCCACCCATAAAAACATGACTTACAAGAAGAATGATATGGAACATAATTCCGAGGGTTCTTGTTTAGTAATGATAAATTTTTATTTTACTTATAACATGTTTATATATTTCACAAGTCTGATTGTTTGTTTTGTTTTATATACGAACGCTCTTTAAAATCTCAGGTCATCGGCGTCCTTATTCATTTCTGGGGATGGAATAACAGATAAATTTTGCACAGAGATCCCTTCTTTTAGGCTTAAGGTGCTTTTTTATGTCGTAAATCTACGACAAGAGACCATTGGCTTTATTTCGCTTTCGAAGGAAGCCATACTTAGGATTTTATGTCCTATTTTTCATCTAATCACCTATTTTAGTACAACCATCTACAGTAGCATAAGTAAGGTTAAAAAGCGTCACCAAGCTGGCGTGCCATGATGCCTGAATCCCTCTATACAATTTGCAACGATTCTTTATAAATTTATGATTGCTCTTAAGAAAAATAATTATTACCATTAAATTTAGAATATCTTAGCTGATCATATTACAACGTCTTAATGAAATTGGTTTAGTCATAATAAGAACTACCCTTGTTAGATTAGTTTAACGTCATGAAACATTTATTAGTTTTATTTTATTGGAGTTTTGGTTCAGTACAGAGCAACGCAACAACGGAGGCATTTCCATTTCTGTAAAATATCCCTGAGCTTTCTTTAGGCTAAAACTTGAGTATACCTCTATTAACTCGCTGTCAAAGCTTGAAAGCTTTTTTTTTCTTTTTCTTTGTTAAGAGGGTGAGGTGCTTACGTTCAACCTTCTCCTCTGCTAGTGATGACTCTGAAGATTAGTTTCTTTATATCATGCTCGTGCCAAGAGATAATTTACTCCAACCTTTGCTTTCTTCCCTTGAAATTCTCAAAAAAAAAAAAAAAAGTGAGGAGTAAAGTACGTGTTTTTTGTTCCCTGTTATTTTGAGCCAAAGTTCAGACACATTTTTTGTGATAAAATATGTGTTCAAATTAGTACACATATCGATTTTGGTCATTTTTGCATTTAACGATATAGATTGCAAACCTAAGTGCAATAAATTATTAGATCTCCCTTTTGTCTCCTTTTCACGATGACGTTTTATTTATAGTCTTTAAAAATAAATCAATACTCATGCATTCTTTATCACTTGTAAGATACATACATTAATTGATATTTGCACGTGCTTAGTTTATATTCTATACCTTTGTTTTGTAATCTCCGACATAATTTGTGGTAACTGTTCTAAACGTTTAAAAGACAAAAAAACTACACCTTTCACCTACATAGACTTTGGGAATACCCATTGCGAAAAAAGTGACAAGGTGATTCATTTGATTAATTGCTTTTACTTCATCCCGTTACATTCTAGGGAGCATATTACACTGCAAAGATATGGGATATGTCAATAGTTTATAATTAGTACAATATTAATAGCAAAATCCTTACAAACGACAAATACACATATGACAATGTAATAAAATTTCAAATTCAAAGTAGTAATAAAAAGAAATATTTGTTAATAGAAACAGTAATAAACAGTTGATTAGTAGCAAAGCTCTTACAAGCGACAAGAAGAATTGTGCCTATAGTCATTAAACATTAAAATATATAATAGTAATAATGTGTATAAATGACAATAATGAAAAGTAAAATAACTCTTGGAACAATGTACCTTAAATAACAAGAACTAAAAAAAATTCCATGCACTACGTTACATTTGAGATTCAATATTTATTTTTTCCACCATCGCTTTTCTTCTGCCTTTGAAGAACACGAGTTGTTCGAAATATAGTAAAAATTGAGTTACTAAGCGTTTTATATATTTTTTCTGTAGATTATATACATATATATACACATATGCACACAGAGCATTTACATAAAATCTATCCCCCACACGCCGTGTTTTGAATCCCGTCGGCTTCGAACGTAGCTCCCCATTCTTTCCCCTACAACTTTGCCTTCCTAGACCGTTGCTTCTAAGCAATGCAGTAGTTGAACTTCTCCACAATCGGGCAGTTGATTCTAAAGCAGCGCATTTTTGTGTGTAAATGTTACTACAAATGCGAGTCAGCTAGTCGTTTTCGTGCATAGTATCGTTTGCATTTAGCTGGTCAATTGTCTCCTTTCAGAAAAGCAAATCACCATATTATAAATAAATTTAATTCTAGATTAGTGCACAAAAAAAAAAAAAACACGCGGAAGCACATAGTTTTGAACATTCGTCAACTAATCACTCCCGAAATTAGCACAAGTGGGGGTTTCAGTGGATTATGTGCATAAAGGAACAAACTTTTTAAACCTCAAATCATACAAGTATACACGTGCCCATTGTTTAAAACACGGATTTCCAATAACAAGAGTGCATTATTGTGAATTATCTTTTCATCTGTGAATGAAGGCTTAATTACCCCAATGCTTCTGATCTTTTCAGACGAGGCCTGCTTTCACCTGAAAGGTCGTATGAACAATTAAAATATACGCCATTGGTGAACTAAAAATCCACATAGTGTACAGGAAACCCCTCTTTATGATCGGAAAGTGGAGTTTGGTGTGCTATTAGCGCAAGGCGGATTATCGGTCCGATTTCTTACGAAAAGACAAATGCAGAATGGCGCAGAAAGAACGTTTTGACACATGTCTACAACTGCTAATACAGCACTGGAGTCAATTAATATAATTAAGACCGAGTGATTAGTGTTGGTGTATGACGCTCTCGCTCACCAGATTTAACTGTATGATTTTTACCTATCAGAATGCTTGAAGGACAGAGTTTATAAAACAAATCCTCACTTATTTGAGGAACTAAAGGAAAATATCACAAATGAAATCAGAAACACTACAGTGGGGGAACTTAAAACGAGGCAATGAGAATGTGTTTTCCCGATACAATGCCTGTTTAGCTGAAGGGGGACGACATTTACAGCATCTTCTATACACAATTTTAGAAGCGAAGTTAAAGCATGTTCTCTGGTGACCGCGACCCGTTCAGCCGCCGAGAACCAAAACACGCGCGTTCGGTATAGTTTTTGCATGAAAGTCCGGTATATATGTCAATAGAATCACAATATGCACACCTCAGTAACAAAGTTCATACAAACAAGAAAATAATGATGGTAATATATATTTAATATGTTACTACAACATTTCTTCCTAATGAACATGGTTTTATTTATTTATGTTAAAACATAATATTAAACAACCAACAGGTTTCAAATTTATGTTAGATTAGTTAAAGTTGGGTTAGCTTAGTTTGGTTAAGTTAAAAAAAAAATGTATGCAAAATTCATATTGCTAAAGGCGTATACCATTCCCCCTTTCATTATTATTTACTGTACGTGTTACATTGAGTCCGTCCAGCGCATTTTTTTTAATCTTAATCATTTGCCTACACTGTTTCAATATGGTAAATTATTTTTATGTTAAAACTTATAGTGTTAAAACAACGAATAGGTTAGGTTACGTTAACTTAAGTTTAAAAAAATAATGATAAAATATCCAAAATATTAAATTTTAAAGGCGTATGCCTTTTCCCCTATGATTATTATTTAGTTTACGTGTTACATGCTACATTAAAACTTCTTATTTCATTTCGCTGTATACTGAATGTGATAACACGCATCCCAAAAAGTTACTTTTGCATACGATTGGGCTACATTGCAACTGTTCCATCTGCCTGCATTTCTTGCAACTACCACTAAGTTTTCTTCGTTGCCGTTCATGAAAGGAGGAGTGACTATTGCACAAGATGCATGTGTTTGTAAGGGTAAGTCTCTGTTTCCTCCTCTAGCTTGTATCACTGCTTGCAGCCTTAAGGGAATGCTACGGATCAAGGTTTTTAGGCTTTCTTGTGGTATGACCTCCCCATTGCTCATGCAAAGACACCCGTAGTTCATTGATGCTCTCAGGAGCACTTTGAGCATTTTCCCCCATCATGTCCTAAACGCATAGTAATGGACGTTTTATTGTACGTTTTAGGATACACTCAAATAAATCAACTGTAGCACGGGCCTTACGGCCGTACATGCTAATGTCATTCTTATAGCAATCAAAAGGGCCAAACCCATATATATATATATATATATATATATATATATATACATCTATACATATATACACACATACCTACATACAAATATACAAATACTTCGATATATTTAAGTTTTCTATTAATAATTTTATATATATGTATATATAAACACATAAACATGAATGGAACATCTACTCTCGATCCCCCTTCCCTTTACTCACACCCTCTCTCCATCTCCTTCCTCTTCATTATGGCCACTAACCTCCTTTGTCGGGTCTTCTGTAGAAATATTTCCAAATTGTGTGAGTATCTCGCATGCACCAACACTTCCCGGCATATGTACAAATTTATATTGGAATTCAGAAATTGCGGTGATAAATGCTCATTTCTTAAAATCTCCGTTTCCCCGCATTCTGCCAAAATATGCCTCCAGGTATCGCTTTCTCCGCAATGGGTAAATTCTTTCCCCGAAAGCATTAAGTGCTTTGCTTCCTTTCCAAGCCCCTAAGATGAACCATGCTAGATCACTTCTTTCTTCCCTGCCACACATATTTAAATAATCCCCTCCTCCACACAGGATGTATTTGCGCATGCAGGCTCAGCGACACTTTTCTGCGCATCGAGAGAAAATATTTTGTCTATCTGTATCTCGCAAACATCTGTTAACAATTTTTGAACTATCTCGTGTAATGTCCTATCCCCTTAACCAAATATATCCCAATCCAATTTTGTCTAAGCCTTTCTTTATTTTTGATGCCCATCCCGTATCCCATCCTTCCCTTGTTTGCTCCCTTAGACAGACTGCTCAAAGAAGAGCTTGATTCCCCCGTATTATCCTTAACCAGTGGTCCATTGTTCTTATTTTTAAATTCACACTTTCGTTAGAAATACCAAACTCTTTAAGAGCCCTACAATTTGCTGTACCTCTCCCTACTTGTAGCAATCGTTTTAGAAACTGTGTTTGTACTTTATTAAGTTCGTGCTCAATGGGGTTGAATTCAGAGCTTCATGCTGGCCAAAGCGTCTAAATCCCTACCTCACGCAAGTACTGTGTTACAATGTGGACAGGCATTGTCAAACATGAACCGGAAATCATTGCCAACATATGGAGCATAGGAGATAACATGCTCTTGAAGAATTTCCTCAATGTTCAGGTTTGCATTCAGGGCCTCGTTTTACCCACAAAACTATCTTGGCTTCCACACTGATACCAGCCCACACCATGACTGACCCTCCCTTGCAAGCCATCGTCGATGAGAAGGAAAAGGGACATACATTTCTCCAGTCCTCCTCCACACTCTTTCCCTGCCATCAGGTGATCTTAGGCTGAAGCTCGACTCATCAGTGAATAGAACAGCTCCCCATTGCTCCTCAGTGCACTCCAGATGTTGACAAGTAACGGCAAAGCGTGCTTGCCGATGTTGCTGGATAAGAAGGGACTACTGACTGGCCTTCTAGGGGTGAGCTGTGCTTCTTTAAACTTTATTTACACAGTTCTCACGCTGACATTTACTCCTGATGCCCTTTGCAAACGATTTTGAGCTTCTACGGCTGTTGAGTGACGATCGTGCAAAACTTACAGCTGCAGAAAATGATCATCCCTGCCAGATGTCACCCTTTTGCAATCCAAGCTCGGCCTTCTGCAGTAGATACCGAGTTTTCTCAATCTTCGGTATGTACTTTGTATAGTAGAGACATTGGCTTGTAACACCTGGGCAACATAACGCATGCTCCATTCATTTTCCAAAAGGGCAACTGCTTAACACATTTTTATCTCATAAGATTATATGTTAAACCGACTGAAATACATCAACGATAGAATAAAACTAATGTAACAACATTGTCATTAGACATTTCAATTAGTCCAGGTGTAAAAATGTGATTAAATTGCATTCACTTTCATGCTCATGTAATAAAGGAAATTATAAACTCAAATGGTAATTCAATACATAAGAGTGGTTGCATAATGTTTGGAAAAGTATTTAATTTTCCAAAAATAAATGTAATTATAATAATTCACATATAATAATAAGTAAAATTAAAAATATTCAAAACATTTTATATGTTGGGTTTTCTTTCTCTCTCTCTTTCTCGGTGCAGTTCGAGCAATGGATTTCTTATTTGCATTCATCTTCCAGGTGTGCGACATGGGTTCCTTCAGGTACATTCCTCGAATCTCTTATTATTTTTTTTTTCTTTTTAGTCCTCACAGTTCTTGGTCTTTCACCTCTCTTACGTATCCTAAAAAAAGAAAAAAAGCCTTATATCTATTCACAGTATATAACACAAAATCTTCGCTAGATGCCTGTGTTTCTGAGAGTACAATTTGGAGTGTTTTCTAATATGTACAAAGAAATCATAGTATAACGTGAGTTTCTTGTCTTGTTTTAGGAAGAGTTTCAAAGATCATGTGCATTGTCTACACTTGAAAGAAGTGCCGCTAGATATTCACCTGCAAATATGTTTTCAACATGACTGAGCTTGTCCAAAATGTGTGAGAGCATTTGGATTGAATTTTCCTTGATCACTGGACCAGATAATACAATCATGTGGCTTGGCCTCTTTGGTGTCTGTACGCCAGTTCTCTTGATATCCTTTTTCATTACTTCAATGCATGCTGTTTGAAATATCTATTGATTCAGCGGAGTTAGTTGTCCACACCATACAGTCTGTGATTATATTTGTAATATGCCACGCATCCTCGACAATATTTGTAAAGATTTTCTATACCTAAACTGCATATGTCATGATATTAGACGTTGCAATTTTAAACAATACAGGGAACACTCTATTGTTCTCTAAGCTCATTCCATTTCCTAAGTCATTGTTTTGTTAGTAACAAAAGTACGGAGGCGTTAGTCATTTGCTGCATGGAGTTAAACATTGCATAATGCTGCTAGCTATAGAAATAGCCAAACACTTATCACAAAAGTAAATATTACAAAACTGCAGCCGAAAACGTCAAAGTCAAAGCTGTATTACCCTTTTTAGCTCACTCTAAAGGTGGCGAACACAGTACCTGAAGTGGACGCAAAACAATTGCTTAGAAAGCGAAGCGTGCTACAGATATGTCCATTCCTGCGTAATCTTCGTCCCGCAGTTGTCAGTTATGCTACATAATTGTTTTCTGTAATAGCTGAAATTGCAGCGTTTTTCTTTTACTCTAAAATATTTAACATAAAATAATATACTCACAAAAGGCTTAAAAGTCTGAACACATATGCACAAATCTCTGATGTAAACAAAACACCCTTGCATTACAATGTTGTTTATGTAAATTTCTGTGTATGCTTGTGCTAAAAATGCCACAAGAAGTGGGTTCTCTATACATGAATACAAAGTGTTGCTAGTCAAAGTAGGAAAATTAAATATTTATAGTATAAAATATTTTTAAAAATTATCTTATTCTGTAATAGTGCAAGTGTCGACTTATCCAAAACTTAGAAAATTAATCATTGAGGCCTGCCCTGATGCATACACATCCACTTATCTTGGCAACGCCGCCGTGGGCAATGTTTGGCGGTTCTTTATATGCCACTAAGTTTTGAGTCAAATTAACTTCCTACGTCATACTCTGTACATCCGCTGCTTGGAAACTAAACAAATGATATAAGATGTTAAATCAGCGCTTTCTAAAATGCGGTGATGTTACAGCTCATTTATACAAATTTTTTTAAAGAAAAATGCATTTTATTTACTGTCGTTCTCCTTTTGATAAGATGTGTACAATAATGTGTTCCTGAAGGTGCTATGTGGAGACAAGTAATGTGAGTGTTACTTTAAAAATATTTAACACACTGCCGCTGCTTACTTCTTCTTTAACATTTTACACTGCTCCGATATCAGTAATTGCACCCTTTGAGACTTATAAACCATGCTGGGTGAGTCGCCTGTTAGGAAGCGACTTTTCTCCGGACACATATTACTGAAGGGTGTTCAGAATAATGTCAGAGCCATCTCGAAGACATTACAAACACAGAAAGACGCAGATGCACATAAATGTGGAATGATGAAAGAAATGTGAATCCATGGCAGCTAGATACTAACCCGGCTTTTTCCCTTTCCGAAAACAGACTGGGGACTACCGTGGAAATTCTTAATCAATCGGTCGCAGAATTTTAACCTGGGACCTTTCGCAGCGTTAGACCTGAGCCAACTGCTCTTTAATTTACCTGTTTAAGGTTATTTGCAAAATTTCACATATCTTCCCATTATCCATAAGAGACTGAAAGAGGGACAGTACCATTGGAAGATAATTTCGAAAGTATTTTTACATTAATTGGTTTATCATTTTGGACCAACAAAGAGGCTCATAACCATGTGATATAACATTTATTTTACAGCAACGCGACTGACCGTTAAAACTACACTTGCATGTATGCAGCAATGTATTTGAAGAGAACTAAAGATCGGCTTGAGTACTGGCCAATATGTGATTTTTTTTTCTGGAATATTCTCTTAACCTTAAGGACCAACAAACCACTAGTAAATTGTTTCATTCATAGTCTGGAACACTTTTAAGTGTTGGAATTGTACCGTTCAATCGGTGGAGCATTGCACTCTGACTATTCTGAAATCTTCTTGACATTCAGCTCTATTCATCGAAAAGTAAAATGTGTTTGTCTCCTACTTAAAGGTTGCAATTAGTGATTCTAAATAATAACCATTAAACCGACATTAAGATTTCTTTTCATTATTAACCACGCTGGCAATCCTGGAATAATGTCAGGCTAGAAGAAAAGCAAAAATTGCTAATCCCATCATAACTCATACTGAAGTGTATAAATAACTTCCTTCACCGCGAGAAAATTAAATTACTGAACAGTAATTTAGTATGATACCGGTGGAAAAAATTACAACTGAAAATTATGAGAGCTTGCATCAAAACAAAAATATTTTTCAAAAGCCATGTTTTCCTAAGAGGCATTATTTTTCGAGGACATCACATCACACACAGATAAATGTATGATATTAAAGTTAAAGGCAAGCAAGTATTGAAAGGAACGTGTAATTCACTTGACTATTGCACTGTGCTAGTGAAATATTGTGATGCTCAAATTGCAGACAAGCACAGGGTAATATTAATATTTTATTGCATTTAATTGTGCTTTGTAATTTAACGTTTACATTGCTTATGCTTACAGTAATGTTTAATACACTCTTGTTGAGTATTGTTTGTTTCAATATTTATTTATCGTAATAAATGTGTATTTGTTACAACTATTATCTCGTAAATGAAACAACTCGCAACTTTTCGACTACACTCAGGGTGCCTTTCAGAACAGTTGCTAAATCAGAGTCAATGAGCAAGTATAAATGTTAAAGAATTAAAGGAAAAGTAATCATACGCCGCAAAATATTAAGGTTTGACCAAAACAAAACAAAATTCCAGTTTTAACATTACATCATAAATAGCTGTGAAAACCCGTTCCTGAAGTTATGACTTTTTATAGTTTTTTATATACGCTTCATGCTGATTGCCACAATCTTAAAATTGAAGTAAATTAATGGTAAATATGATGTTCGTCAACTGTCTCTAACGTTTATAAGATGGTGGGAAGCTTCAGCATTCTTGATTCAAGCGGAAGTAGAGCTCGTATCTACTAGTTTAGAAACAGATGTGGTAGAGTATTTGGCTCATCCTGTTAATAATTATGGAAAAGAAATAATTAAGATAATGTTCGCAAGAGAATGCTAAAAGACTTATCGTTTAATATGTGTTAATGTTATTTGCAGTCATACATTTTAAATACTGTTCTGTTAAGCAGAGAGAACTTTGTTTTAATATATATTCATAAGTATCTGGCCTTGCATGTAGAATTCAGGAACAGTAGTTTTTTTCTGCCAGAACTTGAGTATTTCTTACGGCAAATATCACAAGCGTAAAAACCTCTTCGGGCTAACGAGTGTTATAGCTAGCCCAAGAATGAAAGGGATAATGAAAAAAATTCTTCTCTTTAGAAAGAACACCTTATTGTTTCGCCTTCCTAAGCTCTCTACTCCCTAATTAGATTCCTTTGTTCAAATTGGAACGCTTCTTTGCTTCTCTCATCAGTATCCAAAGAACCGCTTAGAAATTTTGTTAGTAGCTTCAGGCTTGTGGGAAGTGATGGTTGGCAACTAAAAACAAGAATTCAAAGAAACGAAATTTAGTTCGGTAGTCCTCGCCACTGCCACTTAGTTCGTAGAGGAGGGAAGAGAACATCGTGAGAGAGTATAGAAGCTATAAACCGATTTTACGAGTTCCTCTTAAAGCCTAGCAGTTTCTTGGGTTTATTATGGGATGGGGGCTGGTGGTGAAGGAGAACTTGGACTATCAGCAGCTTTCGTAACATTAAAATTATATGACTGGCGCTGGCTGTAAGTTGCAAGTGAAGAGTGATAAGGCTCCTGCAGCAGCAGCCGCCTTGAGGGAGATGCACCCTCTATCCCTCATGCACGTTTAAACAAAATCATGGCAAAAAGAATGGAGATAAGCCTAGATTTTTTATGAGCAGTTGTTCGGATTTAATTTCGTTTCCTCTCCGTTTCCTTAACATTTTCCCCACTGCGTTGAATGTAACTGACAATGCTGGGAGACTGCGACGCTACCATCAGCATAAAAGCCGAACCACAATGTATCGGAATCACATTACCTCCAAGCAGTTTTATGTTATGATCTCTAAAATGTGACAGTAACAAAAGAGGGCACAAGTACAATTTTTGATTGAATATTTATCTTCGGTTCGGTTGCTGGCTGTAAAATGCTGACCCGAGCGAAGCTATTTTTACATCCATACCAAAGATGCAGCTTAGGTTAAGAATATTCTAAAGCCTCTTAAAATCCAATAAATGTGATGCGGTCTAGGAAAGCATAACGCATTCCGACATCTTCGTGCCACTTGTTAGCTCATGTTCTGGGTACCGTTTTGTTTCAAGTAACTGGAAAACATTTCATAAAAACAATGCCAAGCCTTTTATTAAACTCTGAAAAGTCTTGGCATGACATTGAAATCATGAATGGTTATAACCGCTGACCATTCACCAAAAGAGGCTTCGGAAATGGTGGAAATTAGGAGAGATTAATTTCTTTATGCGTTGAAAATCTATGCAATCTCCTGTTTTTCATCATGTATAGTTTATATAGCATATGCTGCTTTTAACTGATAATTATGTATACAATTAAAAAAAACATATCTTCAGCATGGGTGGGCTTCGATTGGAAACTTCCACCGACAAATGTATTTCTTTCCAAACTTCATGCTCAAGAGGCCATTTTGATTATTTTCTGGAAATAAATGGTGTAACAAACCACTAAATACATGCATTTTCTATATAAACAGTTATATGTCTCTATTAATTCTAGCTAGAGGTTTGCAGGGTAGGAAAACACTCCAACTTATGCGGCTAATATGAACTGGAGGGTATTCTAAACTTTATCACTTGATTACAGAAAATGTTCTTTTTATTATATAACAAAATGCCTAATTTTCTCAGAAATAAATACATCAATTTGCTTCAAAATTTCAGGATATTTTAAAAATACTTGCATTCGTGCATTTATATAATCCGAAATTGAGCTTACACGAAATTATGCATGTGCTTACAATTATATATAATAACATAAATATATATCCACACAATTATATACAATTCAACCTAATTAAATACATTTCCACCTAATTAAGTACATTTCATCCTAATTAAACACATTTCAATCTAATTAAATACATTTAAATATAATTAAATACAAGTCAGTTTAGTTAAATACATTCCAATATAATTAAATACAAGTCAACCTAATTAAATACACAAAATGCATGCTAACATGAATATATTATTAAACCTAATTAAATACATGACAACAAAATGAAATACTAATTAACCTAGTTAAATACATAGTGGTATAATGGTAACCATACCTACCTTCTAAATCCTAGTTCGCGGGTTCAAACCCGGCCAGGATCGATGGATTTTTTCGGGCGTAAAATTCCTAAGTATGGCTTCCTTCGGAGGGGAAGTAAAGCCGTGGGTCCCTTGTCGTACATTTACGACACGATAAAGAACCTCAAGCCTGAAAGAAGAGGCCTGAGCAAATTTTTTCGACCGTTTCATGCCTTGAATTGAATGGGACGCTGATGACCTGAGATGTTAAAGAGCGTCCATAAATAAACCAAATCAAAAACATATAGACACATGGCTACTTAATTGATTACATGCTAACATATTTAATAAATTTAAACATAATTTAATACTTTACAACCTAATTAAATACATTTCAAACTAATAATATACAGTCAACCTAATTATATACACGTCAACCTAATATAATACATATAAAACTTTTTATGTGCATTTCAAATTTAACTAAGTAAATTTCAACCTAATTAAATATATCGACATTTTTAATATAAATTTTCACCTAATTAGGTACATTTTAATTTAATTAAATACATTAAACCTAATTAAATACATTTCAATCTAATTAAAACATTTCAGGATATTTAAATAGTTTCAACCTATTTAAATACCTTTTAATCTCTTTAAATACATTTCAACATAATTTAATACATGTAAACTGCAAAACCAATCTATGAATCACAGTACTTACCTAAATTTATATTGAATGTTTTAACTGTTCAGTGTACATTCCTACAAGACTTCTGCAGGTAAATCTTTCAACCATCGTTCTGTTTAAGAACGAAAATTTGCCTTCTTCTGTCTTGTGTGCCTTCCTTGAATTTTAAATGTATTATCTCTCATTGAATAATATAAGGGTATGTTACGTTCAAGTTCTACATCCTCCCATGCCCCAGACCCTCATACGTCTTATAAAGTGCACAACATGTGGCTTATTTGCATCTAGATGCCAAGGGTTCCCATCCCAGATCCTGCACCTTTTCGAACTCTTTGCTCTCTGCCCCACTTCATGAATTTGACTGCCATTCTCTGCACCCTCTCGAGAAAGTCTATTTGGTTCTCCTTACAGGGATCCCAGATATTCCATTATCGGACGAACAAAGAACCTGTACGTTAACTCTTAGATACCGTGCCTCCCTTTCTAAGCACTCTATCCTAACGAAATGCAAAACCTTTCATGTTTTTCGCGTTACATTGTTAGCTTGGTCCTTCCACCTCAGTTTTCGTATAAATATATTTCCAAGTACTTGAGGTGGTTTTCTTGAGGGACGATTTCCACATCAATACGATAGATAACAACAATTTCCTACCTCTATTTTTAAATGATATTGAACTACTTTTACCTTTGTGTATCTTCATTTTGTTTCTTCTAGTACATTTACCACTTCATTAGATCGTTATGTAAAGTTTCAACATCAGAAGTTATTCCTTTATATATAATACAATCAAAAGCAAACAACCTAACTTTAAATTTTCATACAAATTTGTAAATTATTTACATAAATTACGAAAAGTAACACCCCGATAACCGCTCCCTGGGGAACATCCGATGTTGTTATGCCCACTTTCGACTTTGGGCTACCGATTCTAACACGCTGATTGTGATCATTTGAAAATTCCTAAATGCAAGATATTACTCTTTAAGCAATATAGCGTAGCATTTTTTCAATAAAGAAACATGAATTTTGTATACACAATTATACAAAAGTGTAGTAAAATTCTTTACAAATAAAAAATACAATATTTCTCCAGTTAAATACTTTCAAATGCTATCTGTGCTTTTAAATTGTTGTCAAACCTCCATGGATAAATTTCAACCCCAAATTTTACATAGATTGTGAGAAAATTTGCGCTTCATAAACACTATTTTAACATTTGAGAGAAAGGGCATAGCTCCTTAATCAAATTAATATCACATTCATGAATGGTGTTTATGATTTTCATATGTTTGTTATGTTTATATTGTTTTATGATACGAGGTGCTCAAACCAAATCAGGACTTTTGTGTTTACGAAATGAAAGAACAAATCTCAAACAGTGGAAACTGTATTCACTTTCGATATACTCTTCTGCCATATGTAAACACGTATCCCAACGTTAAACTAATCCTGGGAAAGCTTCAGCGTTGAACGATTTACCTGTATGCCTGAAGCATTCTACCTTCAGATTACGTCACAAGTGAGGTTGCAATCCAGAAAATCCTTGCCTTCCCTGTCAAAGCGCTGCTTCAACTCAGTGCCGATTAAAAGCGGAAAACTGTCTTGGCATCCAGCGCACACCAACTTTTCGAAAATGCGATGGTAGTGAATGATTCTGTTCACCTCCCCCACAAAAGAATTCATTCGTTCACGACAGGTTAAGCATTAAATATTCAGTATCAGGCATTCCACATGATGAATGTTTACTGGAAAACTGTTGCGGTCTTAGAACTAACGCGGTTCTCAAAATATGGTCCACGGAACCTTGAGGCCCCCTCAGGAGATCCACTAATCATTCGAGTACTGATAGCAGCACTTATTCTTGAAAGTATAGATACAAAAAATAAATTTATATTAAGAAAACTTATACAAATATACGATGTGTACTTTGAGATAAAGCAAATTAGAACCAACTTTAAGGCAACTGTTTGTTCCGGAGGGAGCTTTCAAATAGTTAAGTCAAATACGTGGACTAGGCAGAACAATTATTTGTACTGTCATGCTTTTCTTGCAACGGCACATATTATACATATCTCGGCAGCAAACTGCGTAGGATGGGGCTTGCCTATATCGGGCTACCAAAATAAAATACCACTAACGTACTGATGGCTTTTGTAACTACTTTCTTTTGTGAAAAATCATTCACTGCACTCATTTTTCTAAAAAATAAGTAAGAAAAAGTTTAGTTAACATAGATCCAGAGCTCGGAATATATTTTCTTCTATTAAGGCTGATATATCACGGTTTGCAGGTATAATGCAATCATTCCTATAATTCAGAAATCAAAATTAACAAGCAATGTCGCGTTATGGTATAGATGGGGTAAAGAGATCTATATCATGGAGATAGGCATAAAACAGAGGTCAGGAATAGCATGGCTTAGAATGAAAGGCTGGAAGGCACGTAAGGATGTTGACGAGGACGGCAGGAGGATTTACCCATTATGCTCGGAACCGGAAAACCGGGTGCACATTTTGGCTAAGAGAGGATGCTAGGATAAATTCTCCCGGATGTATTTTTGACTTGCAGTAGGGGGAGGATAGCATGTTGGGGCTTAATTGTAAATATACTAAACTGGCTAAACCAGGACATTTTCTTAAATGAAATACATAGTTTTAGGGACAAGAAATTTCTATAAACTTTGTACCTGTATAAACAACAAAAAAAATTATATAAATATCAGAATTATCCTATGTATGTCTGTTTCGCTTGTTGTGTGAGCTCGTTCTTGTTAATGTTGTTTTGCTTTTGTTGGAACTAATTTCAGAAATGAAGTATTTTACAAAGAGCATAATCTTGCTATCCGTGTGAAAAATATGTATACCTAATTTAACTTGAGTTATTATTATTATTATTATTATTATTATTATTATTATTATTATTATTATTATTATTATTATTATTATTATTATTATTGTTATTATTATTATGTAACGATACACTACAATAAAATGGGAAATATTTTTAAAAATGTGCATTTGTGTTCATTTTTAAATTTTGTATACCAGTGAACAATTTAAAATGTTTATACCATTAAAATGTTTTACTGCGGCCAGGTGTGTCATCATCACATTGTACTTAAAGGCTTCTGTAATTATTCGCAGCCCTAATCTCTTTTTTCACAAGAAACCTCATTACAACACACTGTTCCATGCGCACAATTAGACGTGTACAGTTCGAAGCAACCAAGAGTTCACGAACGATGTGATAGCAACAACTGTGCCTGCCTCTCTCTCTCAGGAATAATCGGAAAGTTACAATAGCATATCAGTTAGCTCACGCTGATTGCAAGTCCTTTATTTACGAGATACTTGTTCAGTAATGGTCAGATCGTTCTCTAGATCTCAGTGGGTTGATTATTATTTGTAAAATAATCTAACAGAAAGCCTACAGGAACTATTTCGAAATTAAATACTAAATCGGAACAGTGATTAGGGAGATAAACGGAACCAAGTTGAAACAATGAGCTATCGGGAGTGTTTGAATGAAATTGGGCATACTTTCAGTGTTTAATTATGTAATTGTGGTGAGAGAGAGAGAGACTATATGTGTGTTGTTTAATTATTAAGCAATTATCCAGAAATCTTTTATTTACTTAATTTATTCTCGCACATTTTACTTTCTCGAAAGCGTAAGTAGCATCCAACCTACTATAAGTAATTGAAACTTTCAAGTACAATATCACAGAATCATGAACAAAAACTATAAACCTAGGTCAAAAGTACTCCTGTAATCGAATCTTAAAACAATTGAAGCGATGATTCCATAACCAAAGAAACCCAGTTGAACACATTTTAAGAAAATCAACATAAACATAATATCTGAAAGTGACAACTTGTAAATTAGACTCTTTTCTAATATACTTTGCTTAACTGCGAATATAGCCAAATATTAAAATAATGATGTCCGCAATCATTTTGCAGTTAACGAATTTATGAAAATACTGCACTTGTATTTTTATGGAATTCATTCGTCTGTGATTTCATATATTAAAACTCATTTTGGAATAGGAATATGCTCATTTTCTGTGCAACAATGTTCGCACTATAAATAAATTTACTGTTAATTTCTCAATAATGTCACACAAAAAGCAACAACATTTAGCCCGCGCTTTCTTTCTTGTGAACCCTTAGCATTAGGAAGCTGATCCTTACCATAGTGGCCCAGAAGTATTGAAAATGACATTGTTTTTCGGGCAAAAATATCATGCAATATCCCCAGCTTTTGCAGAGGAATTTCATTTCTGAAAGCTCTCTGCTAGTTAGTTTCATCAAATATACAATTAATGGTTCTGAAGTTTAATTTATAATGAATTATTTTGTAAGATGTCACTTTTAATTTTTATTTATTTTTAGAAAAAGGGATACATTTCTTACCTTTAGAAAAATAAATTCTTAAACTTCTTAATCGTACTTTATTCTACTTAAACCTAAATGTTTATAAATTTTGTTATGCCTATTAAATTAACAGCTGTGCGTACTACATCCTGCTTACATTTACTTAGCTCTATTGAATAAAGTTCCGAACACATGTCATACTCTTTTGTGAGGAACACATGACGAATGTAGTCAAACCTACCATAATAAAGTTTATTATTATCATAATTTTATATTTGTTAGGCTATTTCATTTATTTATATTAAATTCAAATATTTATTGAATATTGGATTTCATTAAAAATTACTGAAGTACTTGACAATGTTCTGCCTACTTTCCAAAACAACACAGGACCATGAACTGACGTGCTTATGACATGCGTGGAAAATGCTGAAAACTTGAGTTGTTTTGAATGTTAATGTTAGAGCTCAGTAAGAGAATTACAGCGATGTATAGTGCTAGAAAGTGAGCTTGTGCTATTAATGAGATTCAAATCTTTTTCCGAGGTCTCCAAGACTGTAGTCTCATATGGGAGAAGCTCATTTATTATCAGAGAGGTCGCGGATTGCGGTTTGAGTATAGGTACGGTAAGGAAATTCACAGTTTCGACCATGACGGCCATTTTCCTGAATTCCCTTTTAAATCCTTCCCCACACATGTGGTTAGTGCCAAAACAACATCCAAATAAAATAAAAAAAAACACATTTGGCGTGGGATATAAATTATCAAAAAAAAAATTTTGTGCTCCCCTCATCAAACAGAATACCGGTTTGAGTAATTAAAAAACACGCTGGTCTGTTACTGAAATAAAAAAGATCAAAGTAGAAACAGCTTTAGGCAAGGTTCATAGATGGAAAGCACCAACATATTCTGTTTCATCTGTGAGAAAAATTTTGCGGTGAAGGAATCATAAAACATAGGGTGTGTTCTCCGCCATTTCTAGAAGCGTGGCCAGTGGTGTAAAGAATTCAGAGCGGTCGTCCTTTCGCATATTTCATAGTTTGGTGGTGAACCGCCCATCAGGAAATCTTAGAGCCTGAAAAATAAGTCAATACCTCCGCCCAAGCTCATAAATAATACGTGCTGGAGCACATTTTCAACCGGCTGAGCAATATTCTGTCCAAAAATAAACCACAGACGTTCCTACAAGATTTTGCGCTTGCACACGAAGTCATAATCTCACAATCATGTTTGGGGAACAACGTGCTCACTTCACTGGGGCAGAAAATTGGTCCGCTGGCAGCCCCGAACTTAATCCTTTGGATTACAAATTGTGGTCGATTTTAGAGGGAATAGCTCCATCTAAGAGCCACTTCAATATTGAATTTAGGATATTCCTTAATGGAGGCAGTTAAATAGCTTCCTAATATACGAGAGTCTCGTGCTACGATAGGCCGATAGCCTCAACTCCTATGTGAAAATAAATGACGATCAGTTGAATTTTTATTGATCTACCCAACAAACGTAGAAACAATTTCATATAAATCCATCTTTGCTTCTATACCTATATACATATGTAGCAATATTTATAGAATAGATTATTATTATTATTATTATTATTATTATTATTATTATAGTTTAATTTGTAAAAGTATTGCTGACGAACATTACTGAATATTAATGAATATTCGTTTAACTATGTTTTGTAATTGGCTCACAATAATGATTCCAATTTTTATAATTTTCTTATTAAAATTTTTGTTAACTTAACCTAAAATCCATTTATTTTTAGTTATATATACCGACAGAGTTTCAACACGATTTTAAAAGATTCTCGCGTCAATGTTCCAAGTTGTCAAAAGAGTCACGATCTAGTAAACAAATTTCGTAAAGGGGGTGTGTTCAGGATAAAATTTGTAATACAATTACGAACTTTTTTATATTGTTTAACGCCCGTTTTTACTTCTGAGGCACCACAGACCCTTAACACTGATGATACATGAGATGAAATGACATACAGGGAAAGCATTTTTTTAAGAAAGGAAAAGTTCCAGGACTAAGTTTAGGGTTCCTTCCGGCATTTGCCATTTATGAGAAATGAGAAAAACCTGGAAAAACCTCAGTCAGGGACCACGGTCCTGGTGGGATTCGAACCCCTAACCTCCCAATCATGAGTCCGCGCTTTAACAACCAAGGCCACCCGTGGCGGTTTATATTGTTCTTAATATTCCAAGTCTACTAATTTATTAAGACATGTTTTAAGTTAAAATCCCCCAAAAATCATTGTTGAATCGTTTCTATAAAAGAAACGAGGATTTCTGTTGAACATTTTAAAATATTTAGGTTTCATATGTTGAATATTTAAGTCTACATATGTGAAATCCCCATCTCAATTTTGTTTTCGCTTTGTAGACAGAAATTCGCTCATTGTTACAGAGTATGGATAAATGTTACTGAAATTGGGAATAGAAAGGGGGCCTTGACTTTAATATTTTGAAAGTTGGAACGAATAGTCTCAGGAAGTTCAATGAAGGCATTGATATGGATCAACGCCTTGGCTACGTTGCGATGTGACGTGGTTCATGGCTAATCAAATGTTAGTCAATGCCATTGGCCGAATTGCAGTCGTACGCTGACTGCTTTTCTATCTAACCACATGTCAAGAACTGTCACTCACTTTAGTGCTCGATAATGGCTGGAAAGTATAAACAAAAGTAAACGTGCAGATTGACCTGAGTAATTCATGCTGGTGCAGGTTACTAACTTTCCGGGGGGAAAGAGTGTTGGGCAGGAATTCGGAGCAGTAGAATTGTAGAATTGTTTCGAATACTTTACTTAAAACATCAGGGGATGCGGGAGAGACCTATGCCACGTGAACAAATAGCGCATTGGGCTATGAGGAACCGTCGAGAAGAGAATTGCGGGAACACCGGAAAGAGAATCATAGACCAAAAGTGAACTCTCAAAACACTTTCCAAAACATTCCATTCCATGCATTGAATATTGTTACTGTAGAACTGGGATTAACTAAAGTACAATGTAAAGCACTTCATTGGGCTGCCAGGAAAGATATTGTACTTTCCATGCGCAGAGAAGCTATTAGAACTGAAGGAGCTGCCAACTTCATCGTATGCGTGGGAAACAACTATCTGGCTGGGTGTGAAGTTATTTTTATTTTACTGTGGAAGGAAACTCGTGCATTAGAGATTCAAAAGTGCATGAGATTTTTATTCCTGGTTTACCCAGCAAATTCATCAGGACGAGTACCTGCGGTATGCTTGGTTGGACTAGGGATGATGAACCAAGAGAATTGGTTGATACAACTCCGAATATGGGTACCATAAAATATATGGAAATTATTATTGACGTTGTACTTCTAAATTCAAGAATAACATTTCTAAGGCATGAAGTACCTTTTCTCATACTAGTTCATAATAACAGAGGGCGCATAATGTAAAACTGGCTCTTTTAGTCGAACAACCTGATATCATATTTCTTCAGCAAAGTAACTGCTTTAAACATAATTGAGAACGTATGAGCTAAAATGGCGAGTACATGAATACCTGGCCAGGAAAGGTTAAGAAAATCTCTTCAGCATCAGTGTCATCGAGTTTGAGAATAATTTCCACTCGAATTTCTGTTTTGAAAACCTAACCAACTCAGTGCCACAGCGTATAAATGCTGTGTTCGATCGATTGCCATAGAATTAATTGCTGATTTTGCGCATGTAGAGAGAGTGACTGAGTAAAGTGAAGATCAAAGAACTTGCTCTATATTAAAGAATAGTATTTTTATTTTGATACAAGCAACGATGTAATTTATTTTCATTGTAAATAAATATGTAGTTATGAATACTGCATGTACAACAGAAATTATAAATATAATTATTTATCTCTATAATGACAATCCTGAGTTAAAATAGCAACATAAAAAAATATTATGTAACAGTGGGTTGTCATGTTTAAGTTCTTGTTTTAAGAAGATTGAGTAAAAAAAACATACACGGCATCATCATCATTATTATTATTATTATTGTTATTATTATTATCATCATCACCATCATTATTCATTAGGGTATCACAATTTTGTACGAACTAAAATGTTTCAGTCTATTTATTTTAATGCAATTATTTTCGGTCGGTCGGTCCTGGTGGCGTACTGGTTACCATACTTGCCTCCTAAACCCAAAATCGCGAGCTCCAACCCGGCCAGGACCAATGGATTTTTTCGGGGCGTAAAAATCCTAAGTATGGCTTCCTTCAGAAGGGAAGTAAAGCCGTGGGTCCCGTGTCGTACATTTACGGCACGAAAAAGAACCTCAAGCCTGAAAGAGAGGCCTCTGAGCAAAATTTGTCGGCCGTTTCACGCCCTGAGTTAAATGGGACGCTGATGACCTGAGCTGTTAAAGAGCGTCCATAAATAAATCATTCAAAAAAAATTTATTGCAATATTTGAAACGTGTTTATTTTTTTTAATTCCAGATAACTACCTCATATTTATGTAATAAATATAGCTTTCTAGCATGATGTAAGTGTATTCACTTTTATCTCGTTTTGGAGAATTTCCACCAGCCGTCATTATGTGTATATGCACAGCAATTGTCTGCCGCGTGTCATGCTTGGCTACAATGTGATAGCATGTTTACGTTTATCAGCAACTTTTTGAGCACTGGTTTATAGGTCTTCATGAAAGTGGTAAGGCTTTTTGAGAACTACAGAATATATGTTTTATAAACACTGTATACTTGAACATCACTTAATTAATTATATCATATGTATTTAGAAAACAAAATAATTGTTTATTTTAGGTCAGCTATTGTGTTCTTAGTTCGCTTATCCATTTATGAATAGCTAAGAGAGCTTTATAGCAACACCACAACTTAGCGTACCAAACTATTTGCACTTAATTCCGAGGTGCCTGGTGATATTGACCCCCTTTCTACTTGTAAATTATTAGCACGCATTTTTCCACGGCTGTATTCCACTCGTTTGGTTTTCCACATGTTAATCCAGTGAAGATTAGAACATATGTGACAAAATTAAATATTCATGTTTCGTATGCATTTATACAGTACTTCACATTTATGATTATAGGGATGGAATGAGAGCAGAGTTAGTACCATTTTAAAGGGATAAAGCTTATTGGTTTTTACAGAAGACTGAACATTTACTACACAATTCAAAGGTTGTGATATGCTGCATGTGCATCTCAAAGCAATAAACGCATGAAGAATGCTGCACCTTATCAAATATGTACATTTGAGATTAAAGAAAATTCTTATGCATTCCTGACTGCTATCACATTCACAAAGTCCGAATTTTGTTATTGTTTAAACCGAGCAAGGAGATTTCCTACAAATTTTTTTCATTAAGTCTCTGATGCAGAAAAACTTCACTAGAAGTTTCTTTACTGCAGTTGGAAAGAAAAAATGAAAGTGCTTTTTTATTTCTCAACGAAACAAAGTTGACACTACTGTTTTCTGGTTCATATAGTTCGCGTTGAATCCATGAAAATTTGTACGTTGCTCTGACTTTTGCTTTCGTTAGAGATAACTGGCAGAACTACTGATTCAACAATAATCTTATGCAATGATATTTTTTGTTTATTTGCTTTATTTGAGAAGCTCTTTAACATATCTGGTCATTAGCGCTCCATTCCTGGCTTTAAACGGCCGATAAATTTTGCTCAGAGGCCTTTTCTTCAGTTGAAGTTCTTTTTACGAGCCATAAACCTATAGCACGGGACCCACGGCTTTATTTCCCTTTCAAAGGATTTTCACGCCCTAAAAATTCATCTACCCTGGACGGATTTAAACCTGCGACTTTGGGTTTACGAGGTCAGTATGGTTACACTAACCACCAGAAAGGACTCCCATTGATAAGGCAATATAGGTTTAAGTCATTGCAGATGTAATTCTGAAATTCTCTATCAACACTCTGTTTGCATTATAAAATTACTTCACTGATATTCACATTGTTTCTTCATACCGAGAAGTTCACTTTTGCAGAGGCTTTTGTAGCCGAGAAGCTTCTGAAGGCTAGAGACTGTACCTCTGACTTGGGCAGAAAAGGATAGCGGTGTTACATTTTCTTACAGTGAAGCTAATATTGCTTCAGATGGGCTATAGAAGATTGGGATGTGTATTACTTATGTTAAATAAATTATACAGAACGTAGCAGAAAAGGGTCGTACAAGTGAGGATATTGAAGTTGCAGATTCGAACTTGACCTTGCCTCCATAAAATAGGGAAAAAAATAAACTTTTCTGATGTCCTTGTCGGACTGGATTAATAATGAAAATTATTTCCAGTTCGAACTAGCTTTTGCGATATTATTGTGATAAATGTGAAATTGGATATGCAGCAATCCCCGGATTTGTTTAGATTTTAGGAAAATTAGTTTCTTGGCAGAAACGATGATCTCATATAACATACAAGTCATGCTAACTGAGAGAAATTACATAATTCTTAAAAACAGAAACGAAAATCCGGCCGGGAAAAATTCTTCCCCTTCTTTTAATCCTGGTTGGTTTATTGTATTATATCCATTATCTATTTGTATAGCGGCAAGAGACACGAATGTTTCTGTTATATATATATATATATATATATATATATATATATATATATATATATATATCACATTTCGAAAACATGGAGAATCTATCTCAACTTCGACTTTGATTAAATATCACGTAGAAGGTCAATAAAGCACCATTAATTACAACTTGTGTTGCACTTTCATGGACCTGATTTATTAATCAAGATTCAAATTTCTCTTTTCGACAATGCCAAACTAAAGCTCTCGAGTGAATCAGTTTTTACAGATAACGTATCATGTCTATCAACCTCTCATGGATACCGTCTTTTTTGGCGAAGGGGAGTAAGACAACGAAGTAGGTTGAATTATAATAAATTAAAAAAAAGTAGTCTGCTTAACATTCTCCACAACTTTGGACAACATTTCCCTTGTTATTACCTTTCTTAAAATGGGTTTTACAATTAGGCCATGTAATTCGTGCAAGGGAATGGGATTATCAAATAGGAAATGTTGTAAAACAGTAATTCATGGGGGAAAAAATTCAGTTAGTAATGTAACACGACAAGAAAATGCGCGGAGCTAAAATAGCACGAGATAAAATAATAAAATAAGTTTTGCTACTCAGAAAAACCACAATGCTTTTCAGTTACACCAGCTTTTGATTAAGGGCTCAAACTACGCCAGATCTACAAAGCTGTTTGGAAAGAAAAAAATATGATTGAATTTTCCGTGAAATGCTCAAAATGTTGTGTTACGATGCTATTAATACTGAGGGTTTTTTGCGAACATCACTGGTGCTGCAGTTAAATATAAGGAAACCAATCTAACTTAGGCAAAGTGAATAATACAAAACCAGTGATTTGCCCCGTACTCTCAAAATGGTGTTGAAAATAAAACCATTCTGGGTACCCCACTGTCCTTTCTGTTGCACAATACTATTATTCCGAGATTATCAAGCAATGTAAGGATATGGTTTCACCATCCATAAAATGGTAAGGCCAGAAGAGGACTTATTTCAGAAGGCAAAAACATCCACGGCTAGCACCAGCTTATTCCAATGTTTTCTCCATTCCTTATAAATGGCTAATGCCAGGTTCTAGTCGCTAATGGGTCAGAGGGAATTTATCTAGATGCTATAACTTTCTAACGAAAATACGTACACAATTGGCTTACTGGGACATCTAATAGCGTACCTTTCTCAGTGTTTTACTGCAGCTATAACCTTATCTGTTTGTTGAGTTGCAAGAGTGAATGTCAGCAACAAGCAGTTGCGTATCCGCTAGGCGAATCTGACCCGGCGCGCCAACTCTCATACTGTTGTTGTCACTAGAGTATTGTTTTACTTCGTCATTGTAAGCGGACATTATTCTTTCGACATGAGCATCAGCAAGAGCTACAATCTACAATAGCCCGAGGGTTTGAAAGATGTTCATCTTCTGCTTTTCGATGGTGATGCCGATCCAGAGGATGACAATTTATATGATGGTTCTGATTGTGAGGATAAACTAGATTCAGAAATTTCTCATAAAGCTGAAGAAGAGGCAGATGACGAAGGAGACAAACTTGATGATGAAATGTATTTTATAGGTCAGAACATATATCACTATCGTCTTTATCATATTATTATTATTATTATTATTATTATTATTATTATTATTATTATCATCATCATCACTATCATCATCGTCATTGAATTCTATTTTCATCTATAGCAAGCGATGGAGCGAAAACATCCTGCTCATATAATATATGATAATTGGCAATTCCTTAGTAAATATATGGCCTCAAATTTTTTCAAATTTGCTTACATTTTTTTGAGTAGTTACTATTCTGGTATTATGTTGGTAGTCTTTGTATAAGTATAATGAAATAACGCTAAAAGAGCATTTTTATTTAAATAAAGACAAACTAATAATAAGGAAAATAAATGGATTTGAAATAAATAAATCAAGACATAAAGTCAAAAAAGTACCAAGTAAACTGCCAAACCGCGCCTCTAACGAAAGGTTAAGCATTATGAAAGAACAACAGTAGCTCAAGTAATATACAATCAACGAAATTATACCGTAAAATAATACAGTAAAGAAAACTAAAGACAGCCGCAGCAGATTTGCTTTATTAGATTGCTGAGACCAAGAGTTAGTCACAAATACCAAATTAACTATTAAAATTCTTATTATCAAAACCATAGCAGTCTAAATACAATCTCTATACAGTGAGGTTATTCCAGTTACGGGTGACCTGAGCGCTGCTGTTTGTTAGAGAAGTGCAGCCGCCGAACTGGAATACGGATTTACAGTCCCCGCTAGTATATTTAATAATTCTTTCAGTATTTATAAATGGTGTAATATTTAAAATTATGGCAATAATAAACATTAATCTGTGTTATAAGAGGTGTTGAAAATGACGACACTGCATAGGAAATCGTTGTATTTCATCTAGGTTTTCTTTATTGAATACGTGTTCGGAACACGTTCCTTGTCATTGAAAGATCCCGTCTCTCATAGCATTTTAACAAGTTTACGAACAGTTTCTCGATTGTCAGGATATTTTCCAGCGAATGGCCTTACCACCAATTCTCTGCAAAGATTCATTTTCACATATGTATTGAACATAAAACCCCTTTCTTCAAAGCTATATTTATATAGTGGCATTGCTAAATAACAATTAGCACATAATGAAAGTGCCGAGTGACACGAAAGCACAACCACTCACTGACAAAGCCTCGCTCAAACTAACCACAAGATACTTCCTACACATGCATTTTACGCCCTTGGCGACTTAACTTCTCCCAGTAAGAAGCTGCGATCTGTTGGGCCGTAACTTAAGCAAAATAATTGTACATTTCAACGAGAATTATAAAATGATAAAGAAATAGATCCTTACAGTACAGATCCATAAGACATAAAATATTGTAAAAACAAACTTAAAAATGTTTTCATACAGGCCGCTCTTGCCTCTGCTGCGTGGTTAAATTAACAATGTTGCCTATAATTGCGACTTTCTTGAGAGCTTACTACGTGCAACTAGACACCGGATTTATATGTAAATGCATATTTAGATTGCTTTCTTGCATAGTATGGAAACCGCCACGGGTTAAGGATCAGACTTGTGAACGGAAGGTCTGAGGTTCGACTTCCGTCAGGACCGCCCTCCCTGAATGAGGGTTTTCCCAGGTTTTCCCCAGTCCTCATAAATGGCAAATGCCAGGAAGGAACTCTAAACTTACGCCTGGAACCCTTCCTTCCTTAAATAAAAATGTATTTCCTAATTTATCAGTGTCCTCCGCCTGTGATGCCCGAACATTAAAAACGGACTTTGAACACTATTTAAAATGGTATGGAAAGCGAAATCGAAACATTTTATACGTTTTTAATTCAATTTGCACATTAAAATATTTAAATAATTCATGGTTTTTGCTTATACCGTGTATATTTTTTGGATTTTAATAAATAATGCCACACAAGACCAATACTGAATATTATGTTAAAACTGGAAGGTCTGAGATTATCCTGAAACGAAGGTGACCATTACTGAGGGCTGCTCCAATCATGCCTCGCATGAGACGACACCACAGCAACCAGCCACACGCAATTTTAGAATATGTTTATGAAACGTGATCGAAAGTGCAACATTAAGATAGTACGTTACGGAGCGTGGGCATCAGACGGCAAAGTGGTACTTTGTCA
The DNA here is from genome assembly GCA_030762175.1 of Metallyticus violacea. Classification (NCBI taxonomy): domain Eukaryota; kingdom Metazoa; phylum Arthropoda; class Insecta; order Mantodea; family Metallyticidae; genus Metallyticus; species Metallyticus violacea. The sequence goes on along the minus strand of CM060846.1, from coordinate 73,182,162 downwards.
GCCTCGCTGTAAAGGAACTGCGGGCGAAAAAGTTCTAAAAGAAGCCACACTCAAGTACCAATCAGCATATTGAGGCCGAAAAGAGGAAAGCCTCTTCAAAACAGACCCTATTTACTCAAGTCCCTTATACATCTGAGAAAAACGAAACTTTCTCTGATATTGGCCTAACACTCATTGCTGCAAATAAGACGCTGAAAAACACTCAGCAATTTACAGTCTACAGCTTTCTGAATAATCACAGCTGACTCTATCCTTAGACAACATTATTTACAGTGCTCCTTCCATTCAACAACTGAAAATCCAGAGTAATATCAGAGAATGTGTCGTTTGGGATGTGACTGATGAAAACATAAGCTTCGTGGTTGCGTTGCCATGTGACTATTTTTCTCACAGACAAAAAAAATACAGACTGTATAAATGATCGAATCTTCGGCAATCTGGATGAAGGGCACGTTTTAACAATGCTGCAAATGAAGTGATAAGCAAACAACACACGGTGTTAATAAGAGATATCTCTAGACATGTTTAGAGAAGTCGTCCACAACGTACACTAGCAGCAAAACGAAATCCCAAAGTGAACAACTATTTGCCCTACCTGTACAAGCGTATTGCTCTAGCTGTGGTAAGACAGTTGAACTCTATACAAGTAAATTTTTTAAGCTTATAATATAACCAATTTGCGTAATATGAAAAGCACATGTTTAAACATATTTGGAATAGAGAAAAAGTTTTTCACAGATGAAGGGATTTGATCTTAAATGCAACTCGGGCTTTTAGCATATCTGACTTGAACCTGGTACAAGTAGTAAGATTGCATTTATTACATGGTACCAATACAATACAAAACAACTTCAACAGGCGCGCCAGTCCAAAAGGCTATACATGCTTTTATGATGTACTTGGTATGTTCGATTTAGCACAAAATATTACATTAGATATTCACAATAAGATATAAGACATTTATTCAACAATAAAAAGAATATTAATAAATAAATAAATAAATAAATAAAAATAAAACAAGAAATAACGAGACGAATGCTTTTTAAATAATAAAAATAAAAAACATAATGGATGATACACAGTTGGATTCAGTCAATTTTTTTCCCCCGATCCCCTCCCCGGTTATCAGTCTTTCATACCTGAGCTTTCCCACTTTCATTAGAAACTTGCCTAATCTCTCCTCTCCTTCCTTGCCTACCAGCAAAGCCCAGCATGATCATTTCCCTCTGTTTGATCCTATAAAGGAGTGCGGTAGATACTTTTCCCTGCATTATTGCGGATCTTTACATTCGGCCAGAAAGTATGTCCATGATTCCCCCTCCACACAAATAGGACAAATTCTCTGCTCTTATTCGTCAGCGATCTTAAATCATCCGCCAGGCCCCTAGACTGAGCCACGCAACGAAATTATCTATTTGTATTCCGCATTCGTCTGCTGCCTATCCATATCCCTCAAACGGTTCCTAACCCTCCTCCATGAGCTATTTCTATTTCTCTTATCCGCCATCCAAATGGAGCTCAGTCCTATGGTTTTTAGTCCCATTCTTAATTTAGATGCCCATGTCATGTTCCCTCCCATTCCCAGCTGTTCCTGATGGCACTATGTCCTAATTTATGATTGGTTTCCATGAATAATTCACAGCCAGTACTTCACTACTCTAATTTTACACTCTATGGTCAAAGAACTTATTGGTGTTGGGGGAATCTTGCTATGATACAACATCATGACTAAGGGCGTATTAAGTTGTAATTAAATTTTTTATAAACAATCTATAGGGTATTAGTCAAATCTACGATGACATATGGTGGCAAACATTTGGGAATTGAAACAAACGGCGGACATACATACATTTAGGACACGATTTTTGAAAGGGGGTTCGGGACTAGGGAGGTGCAGCGCGAATTACGAGATGAAGGGAGAATTCGGATCATACAGAGAGACTATAGAGTGTATTCATAATAGTGTGGTACCGGCTGCGGAATAAAACTTTAATTAGGGCATTGTGCTACCATGGACAGCTAAGATTGGGACGGACAAATAATGGACACAATAGTTAAGAAAGGGACTAAAATAATAGGACTGGGATCCAATTAGATAGCAACTCAGGGAAATATTAGTGTATGCAGGAAGATTAAGAGCCGCTTGAGGAATATGGGGATAGGCTGTAGACAACTGCGCAATGCAGGAAGGAGGACGATTTCGCTTTAAGTATAATCGAGTCTCAGACCTGAGTAGAGGATGCAGCAGTACATCAAAATGAACAACCACACTAGTCAGGAACTTGCGTGGCTTAGACTAGGGACACATAGGTTGATTAAGACTACAGTCAAAAATGAGTTGAGAGGAGGGAGACCATGGATATATATATACACTGAATATAAAGGTACGGAAGAATGGAGTATAAATTATTTACCAGGAACACTTACCATAGAACAGAGTGCAATGAACTTGCTGGGCTCTGCAAGGAAGAGGAAGAGAGAATAGGTACATTTCAGTTTAAAGGAAGACATCTCAGATATCAAAAAACAGAGGAGGGAGGGTGGGAACATATTGGGTGAATTCAGTTTTGTGTGCGACATTCCTACTCCTTTTTCATTTTTTAATTTATTTATTTAATGAAACTGATCTGGTATATTATAAAAGCACTTGCAGTACGTTGAATCCATGCGCATATTGAAGATTTATTGCAATGATGCCACTTGAGTAAATCGCTCCAACTACAACTACTACGTTTTAATTGCTGGAGAGAAGGTTTAATGATGTCATCCTTGCCATAATCACTTCTTCCGCAGTGCTGTTGTTAATTTGTATGATTCAAAATGCACATCCTTTTTGGTGTACAACTGCTTTAGTCGAACTTTGTACTTTTACATCGGTTAGTGCACTACACATGCATTAGAACGTTTTTACTTACATTTTGATCATAAGTATATGTCTTTTCTAATCAGTGAATATTTATTTTAATTTTATTTATACAAGAAACCTAAATGGATGAAATTATGTGATTTTCTGTTAATGATCTAGACACCTACACTTTTGGAGAGCCTTTAAGGAATGCTGGAAACTAAGCACCTCGTGACAGACGTAAAATATACGAGACCTGTTCCCATTGCTCACTCAGTTGTGTATACAAATCCGCGGTGGTAAGGCGGGAAAATATGCAACTACATAGATCTTCATACTCCAATAGTAAGTGCAGTTGTGTTGCCTTTTTTCGCTGTGCAAGTGCTAAGTAAATATGGTAGGGATTTCAAATCCGTCAATAGTGGATCAATATGCTATGATTCAATTTTTGATAGAGGAGTAAAATTCATGATTGCAAGAACATAGTGTATTGAAAACAACAGTGAAGGATTGGACACGCATTTTCGAACAGGACGTCAGAAAAGTGCTGGCCTTCCTCCGCTATTAAGAAGACATATGGAAAAGTTTGTTTACAATGAGTTCCACTAGCTTAGACGAATAAGGAACATCGCGTGGGTTTGAGCACCTGAGTAAATTGCGACAGACTTTCTCCTATGCATAGTAGTTCTACAGCCTAACCTATTATCTTGCGAATTAAAAAAATTTGGACCTCTCAAGAAATTTGTGAAAGGCAAACACTCCCATAACAACGATGAAGTCAAGGATGCTGTGCGAAACTGGTTCACCAGCAACCACGATCCTTCTTTTCGGACGGTATGGAACTCTTAGAGATATAGTGGTATGTGTGTCTGGAATGCCAGGGTAGCTTCCAATATTTATATTAATAAATGGTATTCAATTTATCAAGCCTCATAGATCAGTTATCGAGTACAAAGTGTAAATAACGACACCAGCAGAAGTTAACATTCATATTTAACCCCTTTAATTCTATCACCGCGCTTACTAATTGGTTCGCAGAAGAAACGGGAACATAAGATTTTAATTTAAAAAGCACCGAGTAGGACTCTTAATGAATGTTGTTTAGTTTTCTATTGTACATTTGTCGCCAGTCCCTAATGATCTACCTGTTTCCAAAAATGAAGGGAACCTTGGGCATCACGTTGAATGCACTCAAAAACCTTGGTGTTCAATGCGGTTCCCTGAACCTGCTGAGCTAGCAAAGGCATTTATTATATAGCTCTAGTTTGTGATCTTCTCACGACAAATGCTTTGATTTCACTTACCGTAATAGAATGGTTGGTTGTGGATCTTGACCAAAGGTAGAAAAAAATATATAGAAACATCATTCTTTGAAATGAGAACTAAATGCCGGCGAAAGAGAAACACGTTTTGTCTCAGACAGTTTCAGTGTTAACGCATTAAACTTGTAACCGTCTATAAGCAGCCCAGGTCATACAAGTTGCGTCATTCCTGGGTGTCTCTCAATGCAGAAATGTTCGGGATCGAAAAGGAGTTTTCTGCTAACACTTGTAAGAGGCTTACCTAACGCTAGTGATTAAAATAAAGCATTTATATAATATACGTCAAAACACTTTTTCAGAAATGCACAGGATGATGATTTTCTATACAATACATGAAAAACGTGAAGTAGAGCAGAAGGCACTATATGCAAAAGCAATAACTAAACAATATTCTGAATCACATTCCATAGAACAAAAATGAAATATCACCTGAATTACATTTTTGAAACGTGGGAATTGCACATTGTTGATTTTGGTTATTTATAGACACTCTTTAACACCTCAGGTTATCGGCGTTCCATTCAATTCAGGGCACTAAACGGCCGATAAATTTTTCTCAGAGACCTCTTTTTCAGGTTTGAGGTTCTTTTATATGCCGCAAATCTACGACATGCGTCCCACAGATTTACCTCCCTTCCGAAGGAAGCCATGCTTAGGATTTTTACGCCCGAAAACTATCCATCGATCCTGGCCTGGATTGAACCTGCGATCTTGGGTTTAGCAGGGAAGTATGGTTGCTACTCGACCACCAGGACCGACGGGTAATTGAACAGAATTCACGTAATCAGCTTACTGAAGCATAGAGAGAAGAAAACTGGTTGTTAGTATCATAGCACATGTTCGTTATAAACACTCGATTTCCAATTTAAATTCGGGATTATCAACCAGAACTGATATACTTCCCCCATATATTTTGAAATAGAAAGTAGATACATTACGTTACCGAAAGTTCCTGCTTCGAGTTGAATCATTTCTGTCAGGATTTTAACAAGCAGACGCAGTTAAGCAATTTAAAAAGGGTACCTGTTTATACCTTTCTGTCCAAATTTAAGTTGAACATCAGGAAATCACTATGAAGAACTAAACTTTAAGGTTTTGGAGCTATAAAATTAAAGCCATAGAGATAAATGTTGGGCATTCCAATATGTTTGACCCATAGTAATGAAAACAGCCACAACTCTGCCGCGTCCAATGACAATATAGAGCTTTAAAGTTGGTCGTCCGCCTTCATAAAAGACAAAGAACAATCCAGGTGGTATTATAATGATAGAAATACGATGAAATCTGTTATAAATTGTATAGCTCTAATGATTAAATACTACTCATCAATAAACTTTAATGTGTAATAGAGCTTGTACATTTATGAAGTACTGCTGGGAGTTGGAGAGATGGCTAGCGACATATGTGGGGAGAGGGCTTTATCTGCCAAATAAAACACGCAATGCATGTGTATCAAGCATTCAAATACTTACGGAAGTCCGTTCTCATTGCGTTAACAATAGCAGGATATTAATAGTGAACTTTGGACGTTATAAGTACATTTCTTTGACTATCCATCTCTCCAGCTCCCAGCAATATAATATTGTGTTAAACAATTTGAGAGAAAATTACTTATAATGAAACCAAAAATGATAAACACGCACATTATTGCATTTCTTGCGTGATAGGCTGCCGAAATACTGACTTTAAGATAGTGTAGTGTAGCAGATTGGCCTAGGCAGGCTAGACTCTCTCAATACTATCCTTTTATTATAATATCAATAAAAATTGTACTATATAATGCCTTAGAAGCACTGCGCTGTGCACAACTGTGCAACCTTCATATGATCGTAATTGCAGCTCGAATAGCGAAAAGAGCTTCAATAATTTTTTATTACAATATATGAAGTATTGTTTCCTTCAAAAAGCACACAGAGCCCAGAGCATTCTCTGAGGCTATTGTGAATGATCTCTGGTTTTTCTGAACATCAAAATCTGTTATTTGACGAGGTTATTACTATGTTTATATAAAGCCATGTATCACCAGAATAGAAAATCAGAATCAGGCCAATCTTTCATTCCGTGGGACAAGGAGGGTCAATTTAACACATCGCAGACAAGTTTGGTTGAGGCGAAGGCAAAATCTTCTGAAAAAGCTCAAGAGATGGCTTCATTTTCTGTACAAAACGCAATATTGCCTAAGAACGGTTCACTATTAAGAAGTCCCTGCATTTTTCTTTATTCCTGAGCTACACATAACTCTTAACCGTCTTACAGGAACAATAGAGAATTTTCACTTTTTGTTAGCTGCAAATTTGGCAAAATAGACACATAGATGAACGATGGCCACTTTATTTAGCAGGTATAGCGCACAAGAGTAGCTCTCTGCCCCGGGATATTTCTTATGGAACAATAATTTACGCTACTGACACGCACAGAAAAATCCAGCCTTGCTCCCAACCGAGCTATAGGCTCTAAATTGGCAATACTTATTTGCAAATATAGGAAATGGAACTGACTTGTGTTGCTAAATTTCGAATATAAACGAAATGGAAAGTTAAATTCCTATAAGGAGTAGCAGGTTCTCTCGAGAGGGTGCAGGGAATGCCAGTTAAATTCGTGAAAGGGGCAAATGACATGGGTTCAAAAAGTGCAGGGTTTGGAATGGAAATTCTTTGAAGATAGAAGTAAAAAAGCGAGAATTTGTGCATTTTATAAGGTGTATAAGTGTCATAGGGCACGGAAGGATCTATATCCTTTTGCTAAACAAATCCTCATATTACTCAAAGGGAGATCATATATTAAAAATTCAAGGAAAGTAACAGAGAACAGACTTACGAAAATTATCTTTCTTAAACAGAACCATCGATAACTGGAATAGCAAACTTTCTGAAGTCTTTGAGAGCTATCCTCTAACAATTAACCAATTTAAGATAAACTTAGGAAAGTTCTATTGTTCATAGATTAGTTTTTGCAGCTGACGTGTGTATTTAATTACGTTGAAATATATTTAATTAGGCTAAAATTTATTCAAATAGATTTGATTGAATTGAATTAGGCTGATGTGCATTTGATTAGAATGAAATGTGTTTAATTAAGCTAATATATTTAATTAGCTTGAAATATATTTTGAAAACGTATTAAAATATGTTGGCATGTATTTAAATAGATTGAAATGTACTTAATTAGATTGAATTTAAATAGGTTGACATATATTTTATTATGTTTAAATGTATACTATTAGGTTGATTGGTATTTAATTACGAGTATATTGAAATTATATCAAACTATGTTAACACATATTTATTTAGGTCGAGATGTATTTAACTATATTGATTTCTATTTAATTAAATCGACATGTATTTCATTAGGTTGCATGTATTTAATTACGCTGGCATATTTAATCATATTGTAATGTATTTCATTAGTTTTGCATGTATTTAATTAGGTTGAAAGGGGTTTAATTAGGTTGCATGTATTTAATTACGCTGGCATATTTAATCATATTGTAATGTATTTCATTAGTTTTGCATGTATTTAATTAGGTTGAAAGGGGTTTAATTAGGTTGCATGTATTTAATTACGCTGGCATATTTAATCATATTGTAATGTATTTCATTAGTTTTGCATGTATTTAATTAGGTTGAAAGTGGTTTAATTAGGTTGACATGTATTTACTTATTTTGAAATGCGTAATTATATTGAAGCTTATTATTTACATTGGCAAGTATTTAATTAGGTTCAAATGTATTTAATCAAAATGACAAGGAATTCATGTATTTGATTTAGTGGCATGTATACTTGCACATAAGTATAAGCTGTATGTATGGTTATTTCACTATTTCTCTGCTGTTACTGGGTGTAAGCTCGTTTGTAGATTGAATAAATACATATTATGAGAAGGTAAAATAATTGGGAAACGCAATCAATGTTGCACAAAAGGAGAAAAATTAGAAGATGCGCAGAAAAGTTGTAGACATTTTATAATTGTGGTAAAGATCAAGCATTGCAACTTATGAGCGCAAAGATGTGACCTACTGAATTACGTCAAATGAAACTGCACTTTATTTAAATATGCTACATGTCACAGTTACATAATCTGAAGATAACCCCTAAGGAAATATGGGGCTAGAAATAAGAACTAGCGAAATAAAAAAAGATAGAATGTTACATATTACACGAATAGTTCTTGAGGAGACTGTACAGCAAGGACAACAAAACCATTAATGAAAGAGAGGGCATAATAATGTAATTGCCCTTAAAATCTCTGTTAGTTTTGTCCAGACGAATCTGTTTCACAACTTGTATTAATTCAGTTTTAATTAAGCTTTGTACAAAATGGACAAACATTAAAAACGCTATCATTTAAAGAATTTTGGTTATGAAACGTGCCCCTAAAATTTTAATATATTATTGTAATTACAAAGTTAATTATAATTTAATAAAATTTAAAACATAATTACAGATGATATTATAAAACAAAAAGTAATTTGCACTTTGGTGCAAATTGTCATTCAAATTAGTAAGTTAGCCACTTTCTAAGTTTTATTGGTGGTCAGAATATTGATATATCAAGAACACTTAATAATGTACATGGGAGACGTGGCTTTATCTGGGTAGAGAATGACAGTCATGCGCGTTTAAGCAACGTTGCTTAATTCGTATTTTTCGCTACGCTGCTGTAAATGTGACAAAAGTGTCCGAAAATACATGGCGGTTTCAAAGGCGCTGAAACCACCATTCTGACAATTCTTTACTTCACATCTCATCAAAACGACACTATTAACAGTCGTCTTCTACTTGTACTAAACATAGACTTGAAGCGGTTTATTATGGAGCGGGCATTTTCGTAGGTGACTCTACGTGGGTGAGCCAAATTATGGAGTGGTTTCTGGTTTGATTATAGTGTTCCTTGGCGTTGTTGCCAACGCTCCAGCTGCAACAATGTCTCTGGGTGATTCCGTATTTATTTGAGTGAGTTGAGACCAGATTGTTTGTGGTGGGATGGGAATTGAACTGTATGGTTGCTGCCCGCTGATCGCAGGTTTCGTCGCGGCTTCAGCAGACCACCTCAGTCTTCTTCGATGAGACTCTCGAGGGCTTTTCGCTGGATTTTGGTGGCTGTGAGCCAGCCGGGACTGAATGAGCGGGATTCCGATGCAAGAAGTTGACGATAAATAACGCTTCGTTGTTTAGTTGCTATATCGTTTATTCTTCTTAACATGAATATTTGGGCAAACTCACGTCTCACGTTGAACCACAGGCAAGGTAATCTTGGCAAACATGTAAGTTTATTGCGTTAACCAAATGGTGGCGAGTGCGAAAGGATTGTTAATTTAACATATTTCTTAATGCAGCGTGGTGACCGACACTAGCTTCATTGTCCCCGGAACTGGTGCTTAGGCTGCTCTTCCGTTGATCTCCGGGTGACGGCAGCCACAAGTATCTGGGCGCGGAAACTTCTGGGACTGCCCCACTTTAGGGCAAAATCTATTCCTTTTATACGCAATACAAAATGACCCTATCCACGGGCAACGGCGCGAAATACTCCCGCCAATTTTGTATAACGTCACTCATAGGCCATAACCTCACTGAATTTCATTTCTATTCGCTGGACAATTTTGGTCAAGCCTAATGCATAGCTATTCGTCAATAAGATAAATGTAAACAGATTTCATACGTTACTGTCAATGACACTTTTACTCGGACACCTGCGACTTTGCCACTGAACAGGCTGGTGTCTTACCTGAGGCAGGGGTATTTCCAACCCTAGCTGCATACCAGAAGGGATTACCTTGCATTGTCCGACTTTTGCCAAGTCTTTCTGTGTCCGAAGAAAGACTTTAGTTTTTCCTTACTCTGCTATATTATTACATGTTATTTATTAAATATTACCAAAATTACACTTTATGAACGCATATAAACACTATATAATATTAATTCTACATATACGTTTAAAGTTATGCCATTCAAGTTCCTACACTGAAAGAAAATGCACAGTATACTTGCAAATAATTACTGAGTTGCTGATTCTAAAATTACAAGTATTAATTATTCTAATTGCTCTGTAATCGACGGAGAGCCAGTGGCTGCTTCAGAGTTCAACAGGTCGGGAGGAAAATTTTATGATGTAAATAAGCACTCAATGAGACATAATATATTTACTTACTTTGCGTCCAAATTTTATCGCGTGCTTTGGTGTTTTCGCATGTGATAGACTGCGCTATTTTCAATATAAACTTCGTTGCCACGTATGAAAATTTAAGATGAGTACTGCGAACTGCTTAACTGAATTGCACTGAAATGAGCAAGTCGACTGAATGCGTACAAAGTGCCTGGCTTGACCGCGAATTAAATACTGCTTGCGTAGAACTGCTTGCCCATGAATGCGTGAACTGAGGCTGCTCCAACAACAAGCTGATTGCTAATTGATTGCTCGGCGTGAACTTCAACTGCTTGTCTGAATGAATCTTGGACTCCTGGAGTAAACCTGAGTGATGCTTGAACTGATTGAACCGATAAAACTGATTGGCTGCTGGCCACAGCGGGTGACCGCCTCCTTATAAGTCAAATTCGAATTGAAATGCGTTGGCTAAGAGACGCCAGAAAACGAAGCGCATCATCGCGTCTTCTTTTAAAATTTCAAATACACTTTTTTCATTGGTTGGTTCATTTTACCTACCTCACACTTCATTTGCTCTATTTGAACGTATATAAGACGTATATTATAATTTAATCATTTAAATAATTAACGAACCACCAGCCGGTAGGAGTCAGTGCCCCTCCCTGGGCGGTTTAAAGGACCTTCAGCAATGGTATTTCCCTGAAAAATGTGTCTTATCCCTTTAAACTCGAAGCGAGGCCTAGTGCGACCGTCATGAAAGTTTTGACAAGATAGCGTTTCGATCTTTAACCTGTTTATTTCATTATTATATTTTGGTTTATTTACGGACGCTCTTTAGCATCTCAGATCATCAGCGTCCCATTCTATTCAGGACATGAAACCGCCGACAAAATTTGCTCAGATGCCTCTTTTTAAAGGCTTGAGAATCTTTATCGTGCCGTAAATGTACGACACGGGACCCACGGCTTTATTTCCCTTCCGAAGGAAGCCATACTTAGGATTTTACGCCCGAAAAACTCCATTGGTCCTGGCCGGGATCGAACCCGCGATCTTGGGTTTAGGAGGCAAGTATAGTAACCACTACACCACCAGGACCGACTTCAACGTGTTTAGTGTTATTTAATTAAATTTCATATTTTGCGAATAGTCTTCAACTAATGGAAAATGCCTCTAAGCAAACAACTAACTTCTGTTTATATATTCGTTATCAAGTATTGTAACGGACTCGTGTCAAGTTTATTCAGGTAAGCAAATAAAACATCTTCCCTATAGTTGTGTTGAAGAGAAAAGAACTTAACTCGACAAAAAAGATAAAAAAAGATGTTAACATTGGCTCATCGCTTTAGGAAAAAAGGTGTATACGTATAACATATTAAAAATAATACAAAAAAGTCCAATTAATAGCAACAATAATAAAAGCTATTTATTATTTTATAATATTATATAAAGAAAATATTGTATAAGACAAAAATTTAAGTTGGAAACCCACATTTGATGTGCGTACAATGATAAAGCTTTTGATCAATTTCTTCGCGAAAAATAATGGAATACAACTGTCCCCACCCATTCGTTTAACATTTTTTCACCGAATATTTATCCATTTTTGTTTAAAATTTCTTCCAAAGTAGCAATTACTGCCCATTGGTTAGAGCAAGTAGTACCATTCCTTCTTGATTGTTTGCGATACGTGGCGTCATCCTTCTATTCTGATTGTATTTCCAGTTCGAATCTAAGGCAATAGAGAATTGTTTCCAGCCTGCCTGGGGGTAATGTTTTTCGATTTCTAAACTTCATACCGGAGATAGCCACCATTCCATGCTTTGGGTTGACTTTCAATGCATTGTATGTGGATGGCGTCTCCTTGATATTCTAACCTTAATGAATGAATTCTTGCTAGGGTGTAGCCATCAACTGCATTTACCACCTGTGAACTAGGTATTTGTTTGCTTGAGGAATAAGAACGTTTGTCAAATGGAGTAATTATGGAGTTCTTATGTTATAATCTAGACATCTCTTAGAAAGCAAGTAAGACATTCTATTCGTTATAGGTAAAATTATGAAATTTGCTCTAGTACATTTGTGAATTGTTTAGCACTCTATTTCAGGATTGTTTTAAAGGCAGTTGAAGAAGTAATTCTTGTTTTTATAATATACATGAAAAATTCCTATAACTTATCCCAGCTTTGGGCAGTGATTTGCTGAATGTCAGTAGATAAGGAATCCTTCTATTTTGGCTTAATAATAATAATAATAATAATAATAATAATAATAATAATTATTATTATTATTATTATTATTATTATTATACAATGCCTCAAATTAGCAGTAAACCAAAAAAATTACATGCTCCTTTGTAATAATGATAATAATAATAATAATCATAATTATTTTATTATGATTATTATTATTATCATTATTATTATGTATCAACCGCTGGGATGAATTTATTGTATAATTGTATTATGTCGTGTTTTGGGTAAATTTGATATAATTATTTTGCCTTGCTCTTTTCTAAATTTGATCTCAAATCTATTTTACTTTAGTTTTAATGTGTTAAATTTAAATTGTTTAAAGGAAAATATTTCAATGATCTTGTTAATTGTAAACGTATTTTTCAATCAACTTGTTTATATATTTGAATTTATAATTAATAAACAAGTACATTATTTTTTCACACAACATATGTGTTAGGCTAAGGTTTGGAATCAGAATTTGATATGAAAATCTCGAGGTCACGGAGTGAGTCCTGTTGGTCTAATGATAACCGTACTTGCCTCGAAGACCCAAGGTTGCGGGTTGAAACAGGGCCAGGGTCGATGGATTTTTAGGGTGTAAAAATCGTATGTATGGCTTCTGCCGGAGGTTTTCAAATCATGTACCTTCGGCTTACAGTGCCAATGTTCTTTTATCTCGGCTACCGTGCCTTGTCCGACCACAACAGCAAATTAAATTTTACACAAATGAACCATAATAGTGTGGTTAGCTATGAATCCTGGGTCAAAGCATTCAAATGTTTCGAGTCGCCTCGTTGTAATAAGATAACCTTAGAGATCTGCAGGAATACTGGATAGGAGATATTCACGATTGGTACAGTAGCTCAAATGGAAGAGTATCGGCACAGTATGCTGAAGATCCGTGATTTGAATCACGGCCATGACTTCGAGTTTTCACATTTACTTCTGATCAAAAATATCTTTATTTACATAGCTTGCATGTGTTTTATTTCAACAATATTTTATTTCAACTGTCATAGACAGCAAAGGTACATATACTTTTATTTACCTATCGAACAATAAAACAATAAGAAACACTAGACCTGATCGGTGTTGAAGTAAAGTACATATTTCTTTCTTTCTTTCTTTCTGTTTTTTTTTTTTCTGTTCCTCCTCACACATCAAGGATATTATGTCGCCCTTTTCTTCGAACTGTAAAAGAAGCGTCTCTCAGGCGGCTATGTAGGCAGGCCTTCTCAATGATCGGCTCAGGCAGGTAGTCAATATGGCTCACGTCAACGCAAACTGATGTTTCTGAAGTAGTACATTCAGTAAAAGTGTGCAAACTTTCACTGCGATTAATTTTCTTTCACTTTTCTTTAAGATCGATTGGGCATCTGGAATTTGTTCGGAGATAGCACTATGCGGGCTAAGCAATGTGTGCACTTTATCGACCTTTTTTATTTTTTCCTGATCTAGGCAGTACTTTAAGAGATAATGTAAATGCATATTTTATTATTATTATTTCATTTATTGCATTAATAAAGAATTTAAGATAAATCAGCAATAAAATATTTTAATCGCAAAAATGTAGAATGCATGTTGAGCTGTTCGATGGATGTACCAACATTTCACAAAGGAAAAGAAATCCTCCACATAGCACTATCTAAATTGCGAACATTTTAGCTGCTAATATCTGCAAATTGATCCCAAAAACAACTTTTAACTTAAGAGTTTTCCGTAATACTTGCAGTAAAATAGAAACATGTGGTGATTTACAAGTACACAAATAATTGTAACTGTTGCATGAGCCTTACGGCCTTACATTCTAATACCGTCCTTTTAGCAAATAAATGATGTTATACCCAAAAACGTAACTATGTTATGATTACCATCTTATCTAAAATCATACATACATACATACATACATACATTACATACATACATACATACATTACATACATACATACACACATACATACACAACAATATACTTACTTTACAAATTTACAATAAGAGTTTTATATACATATGGAACCCTTACTACAGATCCCCGTTTAAGTTACTCTTCCTCCCTCCCCAATTTCCCTCTGTTCTCTATAGCCATTATCCTTCTTTATCCGGTAGAAATAATTTCCGATTTGTGTAGTATATCTCATTCACTATCACTTCCAGGCAGAAATTTATCTGTCGCATTCTGTCAAAATATGTCTCCAGGTATCGCTTTCTCCGCAAAGAGATACATTCTTTCCCCGGAAGCATAAATAATTTTATTTCCTTTCCAAGCGCACAGTCTGAGCCATGCGTCACTACTTCTCCCAAAGAAATTTAAGTAATCCTTTCCCCTTACCTGATCTATTTGAGCCTATAAGTTAAGCGAGACCTTTTCTTCGCATTGAGTCTCAGTATTTTGACGATCTTTTTAAATGTCTGTTAATTGCCTTCCAGTTAATATAAATCTAAAATTATGTTTTCATGTCTTACTTTAAAGAAAGAAAAGAAAGAATATATATCCCAATCTTACACATATATTGCATTTGGATATTTTACAATTTTTTTTCTCACAAGAAGTTCTAGTAGGTACTAGTTTTTCTGGTTATAATAGAAGTTCTCTATTAGGAAACTTAAGATTGGGCAGACATTTTACTAATAGTTTACTTCTAATGCGTAAAATTACGCATTGAGATTACAGGAAATGCAAAAACCTAACTGTTAATCACGTTGCACATTGTTACGAAATAATTGAATTATTAACATTGCTGTATAGAGTTTTGAAGAGTTCTGTTCTTTTTAATAGGAGTCGAAATTAAGTTGCTTCGTAGACAGTTGTTTGAAATTATAGGGAGAATAATATTTAAGAATTTGAGAGCAATACAAATACTTAGTTCATAATATTATGCAAGGAACAAGCTGCCCTGATATATCGAGAACCTATTAAAAACTCCATTCAAGAATTTTTTTCTACGTTCAAAATTAAATAGATAAATTCTCCAGGAAAAATTAATTACTTTCTACAGAACAACTAAAGCTGGATTCAGAAATAAACTTGACTTATCTGCACCATTCCACTAATTCAAGGTTGGAAGACCTAAGATGAATTTTCAAAATGCACTGAACGAAGTTTAGTAAAAGATGTAAATGTACTACACCAAATAGGATTCAAAATGTACAAACCAACAACAATCATAAGTGACGGAAAAACATTTTCAGTTCTTATCGAAGCTAAATTAACTAAGAGATAATTTATTATCATAAGCAAAGCAGATAATGCTAACGATTGTAAAATAATTTCTAAATATGCATAAAATGCTCATTGACATTAATTATACTTAATTTAATTTTATTGTTATAATTAATCCATATTGTACTATTTATGCTTTCTGGCGTATAAGTATGGCCAGAAAATGCTGAAAATATCTTTTGCACGTCATTCAGGTTGTTCTTGTACGTAATATTTGCAATTTTGGTATGTATTCATGACAAAAGAGCGATTAATCGTTTAACAACCTATCTAAATTAGCAATTTTATGCACTTGTCAATATTTAAACAATATCAGGGCTAAATAATCTTAATTATTTATCAAACATTTCTGCTAATTTTAGTGTTTTAAGGCCCTAAATCTGATTTTATTTTGGCCCATAATTATTTAAATGTAGCTAAACCTATTTTTAAAATCACTATACAGTGGAAATCTGATGTAAGCCAGAAGAGCTTTGTCTGTCACGTTAAAGCAACAAGAGGTACCAAAATTTTTATTCCATCCGTTTTATTACTTCGAAGGTTTTGGGACATTGCGTCAATAACTTTAAATAAGACTGTATTCAAGTCTTTTAGCCATTACAGGCTTTTTATCTGCCGTCCTAGAGGACTACGTCTTGCGACATCGCTGGTAGTGCAGAGTACTGCAGGAGAGCATGATCAGTACACCATTTCCCGCTGGTCGTCATCACGCAGCGGTTTGATCTATCTATCAGGTAGCTTCCCTAATTTAAAAAAGTTCTAAGCAGGTGCCGGGTTTCAAACCCGGGATCTCCCGTTCAGTACTCAACAACGTCAAAGACCAAGGGTCTTTAATACAAGATAAATGTCCTAAAATACGCCAAAAGATACTTGGTAATAAGTTTCTACCATTAAAAATGCAGATATGCTTTATTTAGATGTAGAATTTCTACGTTAATAAAATGAGATCAGAATACACCACATATGCACATATATATATATATACCGAGCTTGCACATAAAATCTATCCCTACGTGCGGTATTTTGATTCTCGGTAACTGGGCGTGTCGCTAGCAACACACCAACTCCAACTTTCCCATCATGAAGAGGGGTTTCATTTACTCGATATGAATTTTCGGTACACTAGTAGCTGTTTTGATTTTAACACGGACGTTCAAGTGAAAGCAGATCTCGCCTGAAAAAAAAACATAAGAGTTAGGACTATTAAACCCTCATTCGCAGATGAAATAAAATCATTTGTATTAACGCACACTTGCATTGGTATAAACAATAGATACGTGTGCACTTGTACGGTTTAAGGTTTATTAATTTTGTAGTTTTATGTGCAGAACCCACTGAAACTTCAATAATTTACCCTCTGTTAAAACTGTACATTTCCGCGTGTTTTTGCTGTGCACTGATCCAGTAGAATTAAACTTATTAGCATTATCAGGAATTGCTTTTCTGGCAGAAGACAATTCACCAGGGAACCACAAATGAAATTCTACACGAGCACGACGAGCTGACTAGTATTTGTAGTAACATTTACACGCGAAAATGCGCTGTCAAGGACAGGAGGGGAGATTTCTAGGGAAAGATTAGGGAGCGCCGCTCACAGCCGAAGGGATTGAAACGCCGCGAGTGCGGGATAGTTTTTACTTGAAAGACATGGGTGGATGGATAGATGGATGGACATTAGAGGACCTATTGGTAATTACAATTTGAACAGAATGTTTTAGGATAAGGATCAAAGATTTGTTGAACCTATATCTGCAACTAGAATGCTGAGAATAAAAATCGTAAAGTCTGAAGTTTCTATTAACAGCATTCCGGTAAGCGTAAACTATCGGTCAAACGCTGGGTGGTAGCTATGCAGAAATGATTTAGTGCAGGAATGGAAGGCATTTAAGGAGGGGGGAAGGGACATAAAACGTCAAGCGTAAAAGTAGTTCATTAAAAATTTATTGCAATATTTTGCAGAGAGAGAGAGAGAGAGAGAGAGAGAGATAGAGAGAGACTATAATGTTGACCTTTCCGTGTATGTTCTTTGATACATATGAAGCTTATCTATATCTGGAATGGTTAGCCATGATATTATGCAGAAAAAAACTGCCAGTTACGCAGCTTGTTTCTATAAAATAAAATATGGTTCTCAAGAGAGAACAGTGTACAAGGTATACTTTCTGTAAACAAAGTGAAATAGTGCACTGAAATTTCTTTCATGTAATTTCACGTTTCTAAACGAAGTACGCGTTACTTTGATGACACTATTTCAAAATTCTCTCAAAAGCTTATAAATTATGCAAGTGATAATTTTGCACAAAATGTGGAAACCATATTTTCTTTCATTTATTCGCGAGACATCCAAGTCCGAGTAGGTTCATTAGCATTCTTTTGTTCTGTTAAGATTTCTGTATCTACCTCCAGCTGTCGACGTTGTCATAACTGATATGCAGGTTCTTCAAAATAATGGACGGAAATTGTAGAGCGTACTGAGTATGGTACTGACATCAAGTAAAAAGCGGACCACTGTTTAAGAGTTCGAGTCTCGCTCACTACTTTCCCTTGCTTTCATATCTTATGTCTGTGCATAGTTCATAAAATTTAGAATATGTATTCTTCGCAGGAACCGAAGTTAGTGACCTTGAAAAATCAAGTTTGTCGTCTTATCCATTAGGCTACACGGTGGTTCCCAAACCGCGGTCCGTGGGACGCCCCCAGGAAGGTCAATAAAGCATTAGAGTATTGCTAATAACATGTATTCTTAAAATATATAGGCATAAACGATAAATTAAGAGAAAATGAAAGATACAAATTTAAGATGTGTATTTATTGAGGTAAAGTAAATCAGAACGGGATTGAAGGTGATTATTTGTTCAGGAGGAAGTTTTGAAAAGCTAAATTGAAAACGTGGACCACTGGGGCTCACTTGCCTCTCTGAGGCAGAACAGGAATAGGCAGTTATCCCTGGACAATCAAAAAAGACCATGAAATTATTTATTTCATGACATCTTACTTGTGTGAAAAGCAGTTTTTGCACTCATTTTTAAAAAAAATCAGTAAGAAATTCTTTGGAAAACGTAAAATTAATACTCAGAATATAAACTTCTCCTTTCAAAACCGAATTGAAAGGCTTGTGAGTGAAATGAAGCATTATAAACCCTCTTATTTAGAAATTTGAATTAACGAGTAATATTGTTTCATCGTATTGCGTTTGTTATTCTTCTTCTTATTATATTATTGTTTTATTACTTTGATCCCTTTTAATATATGTAATATTGCTTTGATTATTACTACTATGTAAGGATATACTACGATAGTAAGTCAAATATTTAAACAATTAACATTTATTGTTCAAATCTTAAAATTTTGTAAACAAGTAATGAAAATCTTTAACAGATATGGTTATAAAGGATACACATTTAGGATATTAAAATTTTAGTTAAATCTTGGGTATTCACGACAGCTAGAGACTTATAAAGGAAAACTGCTGCTCAACAACAAATCAGTTAAACGTTGTTCACCGCCTTACCATGTGATAAGTCCGAGATTTTAGAGATTTTTACAACAGTAGAACTTAAAAATAGAAGATGATGCATTGAAAATCTTCAATTTCTCGCTCCCTCGCAGGATTTAACACGTTCTAAGGCATCTTTTTACCCAAATTCTTTAACGCCGTTTTATTAGCATCTTATTTCAATTTTAGAATTTATCAATTATACCTTCCATTATTTTCTCTGGACCATAGATCGTATACTCAATTTGCTACACTCTTTGAAATGATTGAGGTGTAGTTTATTAACACCCGGAAAAAAACATTCAATGGCCATATGTTTCACATCTAAATTTGCGCTCTACAGTTTAGCTACAATATCTATGCTGCAATGGCATATACATGGTTCTAGTCATTATATTCTCTGCTCTTCCGAAATTGAACACATTATTTTAGTTAGAATATTACCTTTTTATAATTCTAAGATATTACATTGTGGTTCAATTATAGTGCAAAAAATTTATTTCGAATATGAATAATTTTCGGTTTGATAAGTATTAATAATAATTATAAGATGAACATTCAACATATATTAAATTAGTTTCTTCTTGAAAAGTTAATGTAGTATTTTAATGAACACTACTATATGGGTTAATCACACAACACGAGAAAATCAAGAACCCTTGAACAACTAATATCGGGCCCGTTAATCTGTGTGTATCATATACAAGCTCTACGTTTAGAGGGTATTAGTTAAATCTTCAAGCTAATATTGCGCGCATATCAAGCTACTCATCTAGCAGGTTAAGTATTTCGAATTTCTTAAATCCTTTGGGTTATATATGCTTACACATCCAGAAGGCTTTTGCTTACTATAGCATTATTCGATAAAGGGTCTCTTGGAATTCAGACAAGCATGATATAATCTGAAAACTTCACATTATATGCACATTTCGATGATCATCTATATGGCACAGACTATAATATCGTACTGAATCAATTGGGTTAATTTCCCTGTGTTGTTTTTCCAACTGTTCTAAGGTGAATACCAGGTAACTCTATGCGTGGGCAGACTTGTGACTATTTGCGTAATCATTAATCATCGAATCGAAGGGTTCAGTAGTTAACGTGGGACGTTAAACGCATTTTTTCTTTTGTCCTACTCTACCTTTAATATCGCAGCTGAATGTTCATATGGTCTTTAACAAATTATCACACCTTTGATTTTCAGAACAACTAATTTAGTCTGTCAGATTGGATAGAAACAGGGGTGGCCGCGCCGAGTTAAATCTGTGTTATACTATGCCCCCAAAGCACAACAGCGAAGGATCGCAGTGTGTTACCAATCAATTGCGGTATGTTGTAACGATTCTGTATTGCCGTTTATCACTTCGAAATAAAGCAATGCGAATTGAAAACCTCTATTCTAGCGTTTGCCAGCCCCGCTCTAATATCAATAGGATAAAAATCAATTGAATGCAATCCGTAAAAAATACTAACTAAATACTACTTTGCCTTATAGATTTATTGTCCATAAATATAATTTTTTGTTGCGCTATTTTATAATATGAGGTACATAGTTTTAATTCAGGCGGTTCAGTAAAAAGACTCATAGTTTTTGAGATAGATATGCAATATTAATTTATTTTAATTTTGCTTAAAAGGAGAAAAATTTTAGATAAAATAATTCTAGATAAATTTTGTTAAAATTTTATATATATTTTTACCTCTTTTCCATGTAACAAGATAATTAATGAAAAATGTATGATTATTTGAGCAAGGAAATAAACAATACAATCAACTATTGATCTGTCAACTCTTAAAACAGTATGGGTATTTCCAAACAACAGCAACATTTCTAAAGAATAAAAATGTAATACAAATACAAAGCAAATTTATTTGAAACAACGAATAAAGACAGAAATAAATAACTTTTAGAAGAGTTTTTCCATAACGTAATGCTTATAAAGTTATTTTTACCTGCATCAAGTTAACATTCATTTTCAAATACTTCATCATGTTATTTTTCCGTAAACATCTCTTACATTTTTCCTTTGGTGGTTTTATTTGTGCATAACGGGCAGATTGAGAGGTAGCAATGTTGTTAATGATGCACTTCAATGCAGCTCCACACTCGAAAAAGGTGTAAATGTCTGTGTATGTAGATGAACAAATAATTTCTTGCTACAGTAACTAACGCCCAAACCGAACGGATTGTCTCAGCTGGTAACGCTTGAGACTAATGCGGGAGGTACCGGGTTCAACTCCCGTTGGGTTGACAATCCTGACCGTAGACTTTTTCGTAGAATCTTCTGATCACTTACGGGAATGCTGGGATGGATGTTTACATTCCACTTTCACCCTCCGTTTTTATATCATTTTATTCCATCGGTCCTGTTACAGGGTGGAAAGTGCTAGGGAGAGGTGGACCGGCGCGGTGTGATCATGGCTTCCGCTTTTTCTATTCCGGCGCCTGGGAAGGAAGCAGACCTTCTGATGGGCTCGAACAGCTCCTGCAGGTATCTCCACCGGCGTTCGGTTGTTATAACTGAACCCCATCTGCTTCCACGCAGTCATTCACCTTCCGGTATCTCCCTCACCGCATTCCTTCCTACCGGAGAATTTCCCATTGCGGCTTAGGCTCCAGGCTTGCCGTGGGAAAGGCTCATTTAAGCATCCTCTATCCATCCAAGCAACAGACATTTTTTCTTCAACCACATTTCCTTTCACTGACATAACTTTTACCTCCTCTCCTCTCAATTTTTCTTTTCCACATTTTAAATTAACTATTCTGTATTCTCTTCTTTGGTTTATGCGAATTTCCTCCACCATTCAAGGTGAGATTTAGGTTTTCTGCTGCACAACAAGTGCTTATGATTGAAATGCGCATAGGGCATAGTGTGAGTGAACATGATTCCGGAGACCTTTAACTTAAAAGCAAAATCGCCAAACTGCAGACATTGTTAGAAATGCAGATAATGAACTGTTTTGTAGTAAAAGGATGAGTCTGTTTTCCAGCTACCGCCTAAATTGCAATAATTAAAAATGGACAACCTATATCCAGAAGCATTTTTCCTGTGCAACATGTGCAGATATTTTCAAGCAAATTCATCTTAGTTTGTAAAAATAGATGAGGCATCAGTGAGTTACCAAAATTGCTGCATACAAATAACAGTTTTAACAGCATAACAAGCGTCATCAGAGAACCGGGGTTCGGTTTCTGAAACGATATAGCAGATATAGGTTTGTTTCTTCTAAAGCTTGACAATTATTTTTAAAAATTGCTGAGACTGTACCGAGGTTTTTCCATTCCACCTATACATACATCAGCTTCCTTCAGCTCACTTTTTTGAATTTTAAGATTCTTTTACAGGCTGTGAGATTTGTAAGTCTACAAAGGAAGTTGGTTCGAGGAAAGTGATGTTTATTTTTCTACCCTTATTTGACGTTACGTGGTCTGTCATCTCAAAATGAGAGTCATTATCATGTTATTTTCTACGAGTTGTTAAAAGTAGAATGACAATGGTAAAAAAATAGAAACGTGCAGATATTTTCCTATAAAGAAAAGCAAAGACGCTTGTTTTGGTAGCGCTGACTGAAGTTTAAAGGATGACATTCATACAAAAGTTTGCATTATTTCGGCCCTTTGATGTTGGCACGTTCTGGCAGGGAGCTTAATTGTGCAGAAAGGGAAGAAATTTTGCGAAATTGAGGCAAAGGACTTCTGACTACTGACAATGGTCGTTTGGGTAAAATAGCACTCGTGTTTTCAATGTTAAATATGTTTAAAGTGCTTTATTAAATAGGCATAAAACAGAATAATGAAATACAGTTTTTGAACCTACTTTCCAATATTTAATTTTAATGCAGCATTGCTCTCAATTTGTAGTTTTCCTTTTGGAATATTCTTTTTGTGGCTGCAAAAATCAACAGCGTTCTACTTTGAACAGTTTTGCAATCTTTATTTTAAGAGCTTAGCCAATTATTACCCAACCTTTAAAGTTAATACATGATGAAAGTTTGTTCCTTTTTGTTTAGAAACACCAGGATCTGTAATAACCTTATTTTTGCAATAACCAACAATTTTAATTGATGATTGAACAGTCTTTCTCATAGCCCCGTAGTCATTTTATTTTTCATGCAAGAGGACCAAAGTGAGACAATTCCCTTTACCGTTTACATTGTATTTGGTTAAATTTTCTCAAACTTAAATGAAAGATATTGTGACAAATTTTATAATTGCACGCAGTAAACGTTATAAGCAAACTTTATGATGTTTAGCATTAAAATTCCTTAAGTTGTGTAGACATTGTTGTTTAACGTTAAATAAATTAAATCAGAATACTGGGTATCTTAGTCCACCCAGGATACATAGTTAAGTTAGCAAAGAAATGTAAAGCGTACTAAGAATGGCAAATAAACTACAAATAAACAAATCGAATAAAATAAACCGGCAAGGGAAACCAGTGTTAGTTTCATAAACATAATCCAAAACTGATTGCATAAAATATAAAGGAATAAGAGAAATTAGCAATTAGAAACTACATCCCGAAGAAAGAAGATAGACAAACAGGAATGTAGTTAAATAAAAGAACCGAAGAAAATAAGAAAGATCAAACTAGCAAGGAAACTGAAACATAAAGAGATGAAACAAATAAAAGAGATAAGAGTAAGGGAGCATTATCTGAACGAGCTGAAATGGTCAAATATTAACTAAAAATAATGAAATTGAAGCAACCTAAAACGGGTGATCGAGCCTAAATAGAACAAAATACCGAAAACTGTATTACAAATAAACGAATAAATTAAAATAGAGGCACACGAGAATAAGCAAGCATATTTTGTATAGGCGGTATGACAAATATACACCCAATTAAGGACTAAGTAAAATTAATTAAATTGATGAGAGAAGTGGAGAACGGTACACAAACACAAATCCAAAAATAGACTTGTAAAACAAAGAGAAATAAAGATCGCAATGATATTTATACAAAGTAGGCAAAATAAACGACGCAATAATTAATAAATAAATAACAGAAGATAAAGAGTAACATGTTCAAGCTAGGTAAGCTAAAACCTAGAAATGTGATAAAATAAACAAAGGAGGCCAAGAAAAGACGAATACAGACTAAATTAGTTAAAATAAGAAAATGTAAACATAAACTTTATAAAAACGAAATGAAATGTAAAGTGAAGCTAAACACAGCAAGTACAGTGCGGAAAATACAGGAAAAGTAACTCCAAAAATAAGTATAAACCTGGATGGACAAAGATGGGTAAATATGAAGAATGTCAAAATTAAAAATATTCTGATGGCCTTAATTATGATAGTACGGTGTCAATCCCTACGTTGCACAGCGATATTATAAGTCAACGCTCTAAACTATTACTCGCCCCTATGCGGAAGCCTTTGCCTTCAATGTAAATTATTTTCTATGTTATGCTCTTGTATTTCTTATTGAAACTTACATGTACAAAATGTACTTTATTGAGGGGGATAGAGAAAATACATTATACATAAAAACAGCAACTAAGAAGTAGAAAAATAGTCACTTTATGTGTTTTATTTTATGATGTTTTATTTTATTTATGTGTTTATATTGTTTTATTCCTCTAAACAAAATGTTTAAATAGATTGCTTCTTACTTCCATTTTATAATTTTTGCTTCCCAGTAGTACTTTTTTATCAATGTCTTGGGGACATGATGTTGAACATAAAGCAATAGTTAGTTATTCCTGGCCTGTATCAGTAGCTGAGCGCAACGCGCGCTGGTCAATATCACACCAACAGTATGCCACAAATACAGGTCCCAATCTGATGTTTGTAAGTGGGCGGTAAGCTACAGTTTGTTATTGCGAGGGCAAGAATTATTTCTATCTTTGTGTTATTATAAATCAGTTTGGAGTTAATAGATCAACAGAACAGAACACTTTGTGATATTACAGGCTATTAAAGCGACAGTGCTTCTACTTACATTGTGCTATTGAAATAAATGTTACTATATCGTATTGAAATTGAATGTAGACACTGTAGAGGAATAAAGAAAAAAATATTATAACACAAACTGGAAGAAATACTGTTGCAAGTGAATTCAAATATAAAATGACATTAGAAATGTGTGACCTCAGACTGGCACTGCTTCAAATAACCTCTATAGAGAAGTTGAACTCGTTTTCAAATACATTTACATTGTGTGTATGCTATTGTTAAAAAAAGTCGAGAAAAATGGGAAAAAACTTGTTCATTTACGAGGTCGGCGACTGGCGTGCCTTTTACCCCGCGTGGCTTGCTATCAGCCGCGGACGCAGGCAAAAAATAACTCACTATATAATGCAGATAGGTTATAAATTTCAAAGAATAAAATTTTAATTTTCAGTATATTTTATTAAAATATTGATAACTCTAGCCGCATAAAGATACACTGCTGACCATTAAAATTGCAACACCTTGTACGTGTTCATAACAGTCATTAGGAAAATATCCGTCTTCTTGTTAGGTTGTTTGACGGGGCCGTTGGAATTCTTCACTCTTTGTGATCGTCCTACCTCAGTCCACTGATCTCGTATTCATTTGGCTTGAATGCATTTTGTCCAATTTCTCGAAATGACAACCCACAATCTCAGTATGACACAGTTCTCTCGCTATTAAATTGAGTTGAGACATTTGCTGCTATTGCTGTCGTGGAGACATGCTCATTTCTTATGGGAGCAGTGGAGGTCAGTTTAATACATATCTTATGGACGTTGTAATTCCAATGCCCAGCAGTGCATTTGATGCAGCTGGTAAAAATTACCAAATATTGTCTTAATTAAATTAATAGAAAATGATTTTCAGTGATTTGATATCTTTCAATAATAAATCTTTTTTGTAGTCAAAAAGTCTGACAAAGTATGTTCATTAAGTGACTAAAGGTTGAAATATTTTAGTGCAGTCAATTCCAACATTCAAATTCAATAGCTTTAATGAAGTGTGATACACGTAGGTGAGAGTTCACCAGCTGGGCTTGGGTGATGAAACAACTGCCTGCTTAAAGTGCAATTTTACAGTATTAATGTGAACAGTAGGTAACATTTTAAAACACATTCTTTGTAGTTAGGATATGTATTTGTCATACTAAACTGATATAAAGGTTTAGACGGAGCTCAATGCTGAAAAGCTAATTCTGTGGGAAAGGGAAGGGGGGATCTAACACTGAAATACCTCTCTGACCTTCGAGTAATAGTTTTGTCCAAAAATAATAAGTGCTAACTTATTTTCATGTTCTGTATTGTGTTAATGAGTCATCTAATATTTTCTGATTATAATAATGCATTGATATTCACCGAAAATGTTTCAATTGAAACTTTTTGCGTAATTGCACCATTAGGGCGATATTCATTACTTTAGACTTGGCATCTATGAGTTTTGCGTGTGGGATGAGTTCGCTGTAACGACATGCCCATAAATAAACATATCCAAGTTATATACACCAAGGTAGGTCAAACATGATCAAAAGGCCAAGGGTTATTAAGGGGGAAGTTACTTACGTTGCAGAACAAGCACACTAGTTAATTAAACTGCGTTGGCAAATGCTCCATGATAAAACAATTTGCCTCTCTACTATGAACAGCACAATCACTTACTAGAATGATGCATGTCCGTGAGTTTGTTCGGGTGATAGTTGGAGTGCTGGAAAACTGTAGGTAAGTCATCACCGACCACTGGCTTGAATACGGTCACCATCTTGAACTCTTTGGTCAAGTTGTCAGGCTTTTCTGAAAGTCTTCAGAAACGATCTTAGTAACTTTCCGGTTTTTTCATTGCCACATTAACAGTGAATTTGGAAACCGAACCTTCTCACGTTTTGTGAGGTTTCTGGAGAAAAAAATGCAACAAGTTTAATTTCTATTTCTATAAGTTGATTGTACTTAAAAATTAACTTATGCGATCTATGGTTTATACTTTAGAATGTTTTATGCAAATTCTCTGTACAACAGAACAACCTTTGCCAAAGTTTCGGAAGAACTTTATCAGTAAGATCCTGCGATTCTGTACAATTTTGCTGCGTATACTATAATAAGTATATTTTTATCCCAGAGGAACCCATCTGTCTATGATGATTGGAGTGGTAAGAATTGAGGAGGGCACTTAAATATTTCAACGTTGCTCAAGGACTGGGCTGTTTGTGCCTACGCCTCTAGTGGGTCACCTCCAGGAGAAAGGGAGAGGTGCGGGAGATATCAAGTGCCCCGGAAACAGGATAAGTGAAGTATGGACATAGACGGGATCTCTAGCATCTTTTTCAGATATTTCACGACGCCAGCGAAGCCCGTCGTACTGTCACACTGCACACAGCACTAACCCACCTCTCCTGCCGCTTTCGACCCAACAGAATGAAACAAGAAGAAAGAGTGGAAAGGAAAGATTCATCCCATCATTCGCCTAAGGACCAGGAGAAACTATGGAAAAACCCAAGGCCAGGATGACCGGCCTCAAGGTATTTGAACCCAAAACCTCAAGACTGCAAGCAAGTCTGAGGCGGTAAAGAAACTTTGGTGGATAATATTGGTAATGGCCGGAATTAATTTGTATTGGCTTCTTTTCCTAAGCTGGAAAAATCGAAAGAATCGAGATAGAATATAAATTATACAGAAAGAGCTATTCATGTATTAACCATATGTACGACTCTTTCTTATGCGGTCAACTCGCTAGTTACTGGTTACTTAATTTTTTTGAGTAGTGTTTAACGCCCGTTTTTACTGCCGAGGCACCACAGGCGGTGGACACTGATGATACCTGAAATGAAATGATAAATTGGGAAAGGATACTTTTTTTTAAGTAAGGGAGCGTTCCAGGCCTAAGTTTAGGGTACCTCCCCGACATTTGCCAGTTATGAGGACTGAGGAAAACCTGTAAAAATCCCGTCAGGGAGGACGGTCCTGGCGGGACTCCAACCCCAGACCTCCAGCTCACGAGGCCGCGCCTTAACAACCTCAGCCACCGGTGGCGGTGGTTACGGGTTACGAGTACTGTTATTAAGACAACCGAAAATGCACAAATATATAATTAATTATAAATAAAGCCATAAGAATATTATTTGTTAAAAAGATGCCGATTGATTTTGTAGGAGAATATTCCAAGCAAAGACTTACGTCGTCTAAAGTTTTATTCGACGGGCTTATGGATAGCTTGAAGACTTCAACGTATAACATAGGGAAATCTATTCTAATCGTGCTCGAACACAATAAGTCAATCCCATAAGTGCGTATGAATATATAAAGTCTCCTGAAATAGAAATCTGCCTACTAGCTGACTACTAAACCGGCCTGACCTTATTTATTAAATATTGTTGTCCCCAGGATTCTTGGCAAATGACCTTTCTGGGCCTTACAGTCAGCAGACTGCCTCTTAGAAACAACGCTCTTTATGGTTTATATACCCTTCAAGTTCTATCTCCCATCTATCTATCTTGAAATATTGTAAAGCATTTAGTTACGTGTAGTTTGTCTAATTTGTTAGAAAAAGTATGTAAGATTATAGTTCACCTCCATTTATAAAGTTTTCAGACCCGTTTTATAGGTTTGTTCTTAATAAATATTTCAATTTTCGTATTAACATATAGTTAAATAGCTTATAATTCTTTCTAAGTGGAAAATAAAAACGTTATATATATCCAAAATCGTGAAATAGTATCTAATGTGTACAACTTTATAATAAACGACGTGAACAATGAGACGAATTCTACTCACCAGAGTGCTGAATGACAATTCATAAAGTTCAAGAAAGGGTTTCTAGGGCAGCTGGGTATCCAAGAGATTGCAGTATAATAATATAAAATTTATTAACATTATAATAATAATTACATCATTATAAATCTACTAATAATATTTCCTTCATTGTGTGTTACGATTTCTGAACTCAGCTGCTCAAAAACCGACAGCAAGTGGTTATCAAATTATCCTTACATACAACCTTAAATTGCCTCGTTCATTAAAAGAAAGCAGTTTTTCTTCAATTTTCTGAGAATTTCAAAGGTCACATAAAAACCTCTCTTCGTGGGGACAATCTCCTTAACCTACAAATTTATTGATATTTACTTATATTTATTTAGAATCATTTACTGGGAAATACTGTCTTTAAAAGAAGTGGTGTATGCAAAATTAATATCCGAATGTCTTAATGCAGGAGTTCTTTAATATTATTAATTATTTGTAATTTATATTTTCTTTGTGTATTTCAAATTACAACTAAACTGTTTAATTTGCACGGATGTTATATAAAATACTATTTGTAAAATATTCCTTATTAAAATTCTTGTGTTAAATTTATTATATAAAGCAGAAAATAAAATAGTTTGCTTTAGTAGTACCTCTGCAATATTGCGTAGCTACCCCCCCCCAAGTGCATATTAGCATTAATTAAACACTGACTTGAATTGAGCAACCATATACTTTTAATAAAAACTATACTTGGTAATAAATTCAGTGTGATAATGCCAATTCATTTTACTGCCTAATAAACATGTTTTATTTTTATAGTCCATTCATTCATTATATTTATTATTTATGAAACAATACACAGTACGTGAGTTTCAGTATTTAAAGTAGCATCGGCTATGTTAGTAATTACTCCTTATTATTGAAACTTCGTTGTTTTCAAAATTAAGATCTTTTATGTTTCTCAAATTCTCGCAGTAAAAGATTCGTGCATTGTTGTAATTTATTGTGTACTGCCTTAGCCCTTAGAGATTTTTACAACTACTGCAAAAGATACACAAATTTGGTCAAGTAACCAGACATTGCTTTTTCATCTGCTTTCTTCTATAGCGATACGGCGCACCTCCGACAGTTTGAACATTTCGACTCATGTAGCCAAATATTATTCACCATAGTCAACAAAATATCTACGTCCAGATACAAGAACATGGTTACAAACATTAATAATGGAACATAAATATTTAAATGGCATCTTGCAAATAGGAGAATTTACTCAGAATACTTGGAACCACATTACAATACTATCGTGGCTTATGCCATTTATATAGCAGTCACGAGAGAACTAATGAAATCTTATCTAATATTTTAACTTCATCCTTTTCTCTAACCTTTGGAAGAAAAAGGATATATTATACCTAGTCATCCAAATACAAAGATCGACTCGGCGGCGGGAAGTGTATCGGCTAATAAACCATCGTTGAGCCAATCAAGGATCGGGGCGGGCGGGGCAAAACAAACAGTCAGTGGTAGAAACACTATAGCGACGGTATAATAAATTGTAATGTTGTGTACTCACCCATGTCACGCAAGGAAATTCTGACCACCAAAGGTGCCCAAGGTCGTTAAGGCATGAACTCGTAAGTGGGAGATCCGGAGTTTGAATCCCGCCAGGACCGTCCTCCCTGATTGAGATTCATTCCAGGTTTTCCGAAGTCCTCATAAATGGCAAATGCCAGGAAGGTTACGCTATACTTAGGCCTGAAACGTTTCCTTCCTTAAAAAAAGTCCCAATTTATCATTTCATTTCGCGTATCATCAGTATCATTAGTAAAACCGGGCGTTAAACACTATTAAAGAAAAAGGAGATTCTGAAACTGCATGCCTGCATTTTACACACATTTCTGGCCTTTTTTTTTATTACATTACCCACTATATTTCTTAATTTTCGCTGAGAAATTAAATTGATATTTTCTAAAGTGTGTACATTCTACTAATTTTTAAATCTCATTGCAACTTAAGACTCTTCAAATAATATCCTGGCAGCTTTAATTCTATGTTGTTAATAGAAAAAGAGGGATCAAATCTTGAAAATAAAAAGTTTATTATTTATCAATTGAATGATAATGTGAAAGTATTATAAGGGATAGGATATTTAAAAGGAGATATGTTAATATTTATGTAATAAATTATTGTGTTAAAAGTATTAATATTAATATGAAATATAATATTAAATATATTCATCTTATAGGTATTATTTGGGGGATAATAATTAATACTATTATTAGTATTAATTCATTGATTATTTGAGTGTACTCTGCACGGACATATGAATCATAAATAAACTCTCGTTGTGGAATTAAATAATTATATCCGGTATTTGTTGCTTAGTACTCTTAGCATATTTTACTCTAGGATTAGAGAGTATTGTTTCTTTCACCATACAAATGACACTGACTATAGAAATACGGGATTCCAGGACAACGTAGCAGTTAAATAAACCTCGCCCGCTTCGACTCGTGTAGCTTATCGGGCAATGTAAACTCCGCTGCGCCGCCGCATTGCTGGAAAATTGAATAGTCGGATACCATTGTTGGCGAGTTTACGATTAAAGGAAGGAATGGTAAGAAAACAGGATGAAAAGGAAAGAATATTTATTTTACTTGGAGTTTCATATATCGAATTAACCAGAGGTTTTGACCTCATTACTTTAGTTATATGCAAAATTTTTGGTGTCTTTGTGTAGCCATTGACTAAAATAAGTTAAAAATAATCACATTAAAGTGAAAAAAATACTTTCATGCTAAATATTTGATCTAGAGTGTCAAAACTTTAAGTTATTGAACAAGGTTTTTGTACCATTTGGAGTTAAATAGACTCTTTTTATAATGCATTTTCCAATATTAAACATAATTTATGTTTTGAATACTAATACACACCTCAATATTCAAGAAAAACGCCTTCCTATAGATCTGGACTAAATGTTATAGAAGTTGGAAGATAAAGAAAAAAATGAGACGATGAGAAACAAAATGTTGAATGTTATAGTGGCACAATTCACCCTTAATTATTTGTGGTTAAAGAAGAACATATACACTTTAATTTCCTTTAAAGTATTAAGAGCACGAAGTAGGATTAGTGTAAAATTTAATAGTTCTCACAATAAAGATATTTTAAAATTAGTATTTAAAAGTTATCTGAAATAGAAGTGGATGAATTAAAATATGTTTATGGCCATCCTGTAAATTTTGTGAGAACAGTTTCAATCGGAAATTCTTTCTCATTTGTTAAAATACTGCTTAGTGAATAAGTTTCTATTTAAGCTACACAGGAAAAAACGTATACATCTCTCCATTTTCAATGTATAAACTCTTCCAGTAGTGTTTTTGGCCTATGCAAAAGGAGAGAATCGGCTGATATATTCAAATTTTCATGTTTGATTTTGGGAAGAAATGAAGAACCAGTGTACTTGGAATGAACAAAACTTACTTTGAACTTCACGGGACGAGACCTAAAATTTTCAATTTTTGAAATTGAAGAATAAAATACCTTATCTTCTTTTCAGAATTTATGTCTCTCGGCCCATTCTGGTCTTTATTTAATTTTTACAATGCTTGACCAAAATTTCTGTTCTACGTAGAATTTACAGCCATTTTCGGAATTCTTGTTTCTCTCTTTTTTGAAGGTGCTTTTCCCGGTTTTGCTCGTGCTGTTCTATTCTTTTGTTTATTGATAATATATTTAGTTTGTTTATATTTTGCTTATGATATATCCATTCCAGTAAATTTTTTAGTTAATTTAAAATGTCATTCCTAGAACTTGAGTGTAACTGATATATATATTCATTTCCTATGGTTCGAATTCATATAATAAAGCTTAAATTAATAAATTTTAAAAAATTTAATCACATATATCTGCAGCTGCACATCAATGCCTTTATCGCTATTAAAATAATTCCCAAGATGGCTCAAGTTACGCATTTGTTCCAATCTTGTGTTATTTTTAACTGATTATTAAGGTTATTTCCTCCTAGTCAAACAAACGAAGAACAAACTTTTTATAAATTATTTATTTAATTTTCTGAGGATATGAGTATTTTAGCCAAATAAACCAATATAATGAAATGAAAGAAATTTAAAAAACTACAATATGCAGACAAAATTTACAAAAAAAAATAGTAACATAAAACTGATAAATTATTATTCAATAACTTATATATATTAACAGAGATTGAAAAAAACAATCATAACTCGTTGATTCAACATAGAATAGCGCAGGAGCAGGTCTTTATAACCACTAGACAATGAATTTGTTCTTCTTTCCCTAATTAAGTTTGCTTTCCTCAGATTGCAACTGAAATTAAAACGATGGAAACATTTGAGCACGGGTCCCCTTTATATAAATAATAATGAAAAGCAACTAATGTTGTTGTTACTTGACTGTGTGCTTTGAGAGGTGTTAAAAATTGACTAGGAATTCAATCAAAGACTATTGGATGGTGGAAAGACAAAGCTCCCTTGCACTTTGAGCCGTGGTCAACGGATGTATATTTCTCTTTCTTCGGGTAAACTTTTGTGCTGAGTTGCAAGTTCGTCAACATTGTATAGATTTAGCTTATTGGTTTTTACTGCCAGCAAATCTCATCTCGGCGGTACATAAATTATATATGTTGTCTGCTTTAGGAACTCACTCCAGCCAGCCCCGCTCCTTTAGTAAGAACTTAACAATTTTCTTTTCAGTGCTGACAAAAGGGGAACTAGGCTACAAACAAAGATATCTTTTCTAATAAGGGCGGAAAAGAAAGAAATGAAACTATGTGCAAGAAGTAGGCTGTCCAAAAACAGCATGGGGTTAAGAGTTTGACCTCAGAGTGACAGGACCTCAGCTATTGTTTATTTGTTTTAACACTCCCTGCGAATGTTTGCAACAATTTCCCAAAGATAAAAACACCCACTGCTGCACGCTGCTCCTGCCCTAGCAGGCCCAGCTAAATTACTTTATTATATTTTTATCCAAATATTTTGTCATAAAATCTGCTTCCGCAAGTGATGATTAAAACGAAGAAATCGTTTCGCATATTAGGAATATGTCACTTTTAAGAAATAAATGAGTAAGAAATGATAATTTGCCGTGTACACCCATATAGTCATAACGAAATACAATGTTTTTTTAAAAAAATGTACGGTATTAACTTCAGTAATGAGTTCTCATAAGCAGAAAATAAAAATAATTTATAACAACACAGATCCGGAAATTCCTCGATTTCTGAGTTATCAAATCTTAGGTAAATGTCCACCTATTACCTGAATACAAAACGTTATTTCGACCCACACATTTCTATATCCGTACTCGCGGATGTTTGAATCGAAAAATTTGCTGGGAGGTGGATAGGTGAAAATGAACCAACTGCCCAGCTTTAACGGTCAGTGAATTAGTCATACTGGTGAAGGCTATTTAAAACCTTTTATATATTCATCTCTGGTCAAGAATATGGGGATATTCCCCACAACCGAGTTGTAGTGTACTGTCTGAAAATTCGGGTTCACATTCGCAGGGGAATGAGGAACGGAAATGAGGCCAAAGTCTCCCCTCCAAAAAAAATCCGCATCCATGTTAATATAACCTGTTCATATATTAAGTAAACATATCTTAAACTCAGTTAATGGTATCTGGAGGTAAATACACTGAGAGTAATATATTTAATATATTTAAAGAAGAAAATTACATTTTAATATTTCGGGAAATACTTTTACTTTTACTTTTACTTTAATACTTTTGTATTAAATATCGTGCTTCTGGATTATACGTGGGTAGACATATAAACGTAATTATGACCATGAAAATAACGTAGTACCAGCATATTGTTCTTTGCAGGTGTTAAGAATTGCCTAAGTCTGCTGCACATCCGAATCTTCCCACACCACGCTGAAAGAGAGAGCCTACGGACCAGAAGAAGTAAAATGGCGACTTTGGTTGAGGTTCGCCCTATGTTACACTTCCTGTATTTTGAAGCAGGAAATAAGGCTGCCTTTATCAATTTAATAACTAAAGGCTGCAGAGTCATATTTATAAAGGCATTAGATTTGATAAGGATAATTATTATGTATAGGTATAAGAAATATTTTAGAGATAGGTATAACAGAAATAGAAATAATTTGTAACTTGTAACTTACAAAAGGGTTTTGTATACATTTTGTGTAAAAGATGTTAGAAAGAGACAGAGATGTATACCTGACAACTCGTCCACTGACCGTTCCTTAGACAAGGCTGAGGAAAGGGTAAACTATCTTTTGTTAGGTCACGAACCTTCTGCCCAGGAAATACTTAGGAGTTCACAATAAGAGAAACATGTGGCCGTAACGGGACAGTATTTAACAAAGTCAGACGTAGTAATAATTTAAGAGAAAATGAAAATGTCAGAACGGAGACGAAAATGTTTTATTACAGGAAAGTCAAAAACAGCCCATCAACACGTGCGTTATCTCTGAGAACATTTAGAAATCTACAAACTAAGGAAGGCAAAAGATTACCAATAGAAATCAGAATGTAAGGAAAGTGCCGAAATTTACAACAGGCTGTTCTTGGAAAATTCAAGCTCGTGGGAAGACATTAGATCAGGGGGGAAAGAATAATTCTAGCCAATGGTCTTCGGATAAAAGTTAACGAATCAGGAGAACTTAGATACAAATAAATAATTTTAGGATAGCCAATGATGAACATCCAACACGGAAATAGATAATATACGAGGGAATTTAATTTAGCGAGAGGCGTGGCGATGTGGTAGAAAAACTGGTGTACAGAAGTCAGAGCGGGACATTCAGATTCAGACATTCAGTCATTCATTCAGACGAGAAACGGAGGACATCATACGAGGAGCAGACAGCCTGAGTCATTCAAAAGTAATCAATCTAAATCATTTCTAAAGTTCAGTTGAGGGCAGTGTAAGTCATTCCTAAAGCCAGTCTAAGTGTGTAGTGAGGTCAGCTACGAGCCGTCAGGAAGTAACCTGCCAAGTTGTTAAATAAATCAAATGTTCAAACAGTGCCGGACTTATTAATATACTGAACAATCTCCTTCCCCCCTAATGACTTTCAAGTCATTAAAAACAGTCCAAAGTTCACCCTGAGAACCCATCAATCCCCCAACATTGAAACCAAAATCAAATTTACGACCAACTGTGGGGACATATTAAAATTACCGTTCCAATTTGCAAGGCATGCCAGTCAGATTTTTTTTGATTGATTTATTTAAGGACGCTCTTTAACATCTCAAGTCATCGGCGTCTCTTTTTCGTGCCGTAAATGTACACGGGACCCACGGCTTTACTTCCCTTCCGAAGGAAGCCGTACTTAGGATTTTTACCCCCGAAAAAAATCCATCGGTCCTGGTCGGGACCCGCGATCTTGAGTTTAGGAGGCGGTAACCACTACACCACCAGGACCGACATGCCGATCAGGGAAAGGCATGATCAGAAAGGTGCACCATCATGAAACAGTTATCAGGTGAAAAGGGCGCTTTCGTTATAGGCCTACAATCTTATAAAATAAATCTTGGTGTAGAAGAACTTCTCTCACAGAGAACTGCGAAAGCTTAAATCTTATCTAATAGCGCATAACCATCAAAGCTGTTATTGTTGAATGGGTCTTCATTAGTCATAAGTCTGTTATGATGATGGTGATGATGATGATCATAATCATCATCATCATCCACAACTAGTTACAATGACGTAGGTTCACCGCCACGGGTGGTCGAAGTCGTTAATACAGTACTTGTCTAGCTTCTTGCCATCGAAGAACTCGCAGTAGTTCGAAATATAGCAATTTCAAGTGTCACTTTTTCTCAGTGTTTTATCCTTGTTTACTTTTATTATATATATTTACAGGCAGTAAATAAGTGAAAATGGGTCGATGGTATTAGCAGTACCAGAAAAGAACCGCTAGCGCTTAATCCGACATTCAAATCACATTTCATATGCTCTGTGAACGTCTGTAGTTTCATACTCTGTGTATACCTGCTTCTTTATTTTCGATTCTAGAGGGAACAAATGTGTTGAAAAAGTACGAGAGTTATTTTGGGACAGAGGTAGGATTGCAGCGGTTCTGTGGGTGGCCCCAAAAATTAGAGCCTAGCTATGAGATTGTTTATTTGTGGCCCCAAATTGGACACCAAATTATGAAGCGATTCGTTGTCGACGTCAAGTGGCCTCACGTTGTGATGCCAATTTTGAAGTGGGTTTGTAGATTAATTATTGTCGCTTCGGTGTTGTTGCCCACTTTTCAACGACAACAATTTCTCTGGGTAAATTCTGCTATTTTATTCACTCGCACAACAGGACTGGAGAGGATTTGAGTAGGATAAATAAGCGCGCGATGCGACATTATACATATTGGTATTTTATTATGTCCAAAATCTTTCGCGTCTTCTGGTGTTTTGAATACGATGTGCTTAGCTACCCCGATACAAACTTAGATACCGCGTGTGAAACTTACAGATGAGTGCAGCTGCGCGTAAAACGGAAATCTGCTTAACTGATGCATCGGAAATGAGTAACAACTGCGTAATTGATAACTGCTTCTCAGCTTAGTATTAACTTACAAACTGCCTAACTGATGTATCAGAACTGCGTGCCCGCGTCCGAAGTAGGACTTATCTACGTCTGAGAACTGAGTTGCGTCTAGCCTCGTCTGGAACTTAGACTACTTGCGTCTCCCCGCATATAGATCTTGTAACTGCGTGCCTCAGCAACGTCGGACTTACAACTTCCTGCCCCCGCAGAGCAAATTCTTTCTTATATATTAAATTCAAATCAAATTATTGTTGACTTAACGATTGCCATGGGATCACAAAGGGACGCGCAATCTTCGCGCCTATCTGTAAAATTCAAACATACATTTTCCATTGGCTGGTTTAAGTTCACCTGCCCCATATGCTATTCTCTATTTTTGAAAGTTTAAAACATTTTGTTTGCATCGGCTAGTTTAAAGCTTAACAGTACAACATCTGCCAGGGCCAAACCCCCAAACAGGTTTAAAAGTCTTTCAGGTTAATTAACCTTGCAACGCAATCTTTTAAAAACTAGCATAACACTTTTCCTTTGTTTCGTGTTTATGCCCCTCCTGCCTTTCCAAGCTATCCCAACGGAAAAAAAAACAGGGCTTTCTCTTTTGTACAATTCTTACATTGAATTTATACCTTATGACATACATAATATTTATATTACTTTTTACAATGGCAAAATATGATGATTAGGTTTGCCTAAATATACATTATAATTATATTTCAGTGGGGTGTATCGGAGGAACTGTTACAACATGCATCCTCCTCTTCTGAGCTGGTTTCAAGCCGAGGTATTTGTAACATAGCAACATCTCTCAGAGCAATAATTAAATCTAGGTTAAATTTATAAATATTTAAAATGTCATCTGAGAAGTCTACATCCAATTATAGATGTTCTGAAATGGTATTTACGCATAGATATTGCAGGTTGGGACACAGTATGTCTTCAAATTATTTTATAACCTCATTTTTAAAAATTTACAGAAACCTAGTTTTAAGCTGGCTTCAGTGTGAAATATATATATATATATATATATATATATATATATATATATATATATATATTTCACACTGAAGCCAGCTTAAAACTAGGTTTCTGTAAATATATATATATATATACTTATTTATGTGTATCTGTTGACAAGAAGAAGACTATATCCATCGAAATAGTATTTTAAAAACAAATACAGCATACAGATCATATTTAACAAGCCTAAATTTGCTACAGGACCGTAATGAACCCTCTAAGTTTTTCTAGGTCTTGATGATTATTATGTAACACTACAAACATATTTATACTAGCTATTCTATTAAAAAGGTAATAACAGTCAAAGCACTTTATAAAAGAGGTGAAATAACACGATTTCTCAGATATCACGAGACATGCAATGGAGAACAATAGGCCACATTATGCTCAGTTACAAATAGCTTGTAAAGTTTCTGTACAATCTAAACTGAAAAGACATGGCAAAAAAAAAAATTCGGGGATTTTCTATAGAAAGATAGTTTGTACCATAAAGCTACAAGGATCATACCAAATCCATTTGAAGATTATCGGTACCCACAACTCACGAAGCAGATTGCTGGGTCTTACTTTCCTTCAATGATGTCTTGACAGCTTAGCTAAATTTTCAATTATGTTTGGATAAAAATATGCATCATGAACGAGAAAAGTATGAATTTCAGATGGAACGACGAAAAAGAAAAAACGGGCAATAATTTTCTTACATACTCTGTTTGAAAATGAATAAAGATATTATTAGGTATCAGACATGTGTATAATGCTTACATTGTGCTGTTCGCACTACCAGTCGAGAGAATAATTCATTCCCAAATAGCTCAAAAGCTGCGAACGCCGAATGAAATTCAGGTTTCCTGGTAAACGTTATGAAAATGGAATTGCTCAGCTGTCACATAAATATACAAAATATAAAATATAATCCTACGTCATAATTAAATTATGCGAAACGCCATGCATATCCACTTTCATTGAACAGAGTGGAATAAGAGCGGAGCAGAATCAACGCAGATACTGCTCGTTTGATTATACCGCGGGTTTTACTTTTAAAATTAAATATGAGTACCTAAAAAGTAGTTCCCTTTATAAACAAGCGGTGCATTTTTTACAGTTTTTCTACATTTCGCTTTCGAAAAGACATTTGGTATCAAACTACACCCTTCGTACTACTCAGTTTATATGCTTTTTCTGTTTAGTTTTACCTTTTTTTTTTGTCTGACTAGAATAAGTTCTTAGTATTTCATGCTTTTGTTTTTCTGTTCATTCCAGGAAAAAGGAATTTTAATATCTTTATTATATGTCAAATTTACAGGACGTCTGTGTTTCATGAAAGCTATAAAAAAGCCAGTCTGTGGAAGGAAGGATGCAACAAGTAAATAGGTATCATCAGCTAATAAACAGGAACATACACTATCATCGATATAATGTTTTTGATTAGATATTGTAAAATTCTGCCAAACATGGTTAACATTTATGCAAACGTTTACTTGAACATAAAGACATTGTATTATTTATTTAACTAAAATAGAAGAAATACTTTAACAAAATAGAAACGTTAATTTAATAGCATGATATCTAGTTCTTAAAACCCAAAGCATTTGCTGTTAACTAAAACTAAAAGATATTCCCTAAATTATTTGCCTAAAAGATTTGTATCAATATTAATGGTCTGTTATGGCCTTACATTGAACATTCTAAGAGATTGCTGAGATGTGACGCAGGTATTTGAAGAACAAATATTTATGTGGAAATGGCTATTTAGTATGTTAGAGTATTGCAGTAGCATTTTTCCCTAGAACATTAAACACATGCCTAAATCACGTACAAATACAAAATGTACATTAAAGAAAATAAACATATGGATCCTCATTCCCTGTGTAACCGGAAATTGATTTTGCTGACGGAAAGTAACAGTATAACTGCCCCATCAGCGGTCGGAACTCATAGCAATTTTTTTGTTTCTTTCCTTATTTATTAGTAGTAAATAGTAACTAATATTGAATTCACAATCAGAGTAGATGCTCAAAATGCTTGCCCTCTGCTGTGAGATGTCTTAATCATTTTGAAATAATTTTGAAACACTCACTACAATTCAACCTCTCGAATATTGTAAAC
Source organism: Metallyticus violacea (assembly GCA_030762175.1). NCBI lineage: Eukaryota > Metazoa > Arthropoda > Insecta > Mantodea > Metallyticidae > Metallyticus > Metallyticus violacea. The sequence continues at coordinate 73,141,584 of CM060846.1, read as the reverse complement.
TGCCTCTCGGATATTTTGTTTCAGTACCTCCAAGAGTTTTATTTCACGTACAGCAGTAATTTTGTATGGATGAAGATGCAGCAACTGAGTGACTTTATACGCACTGTTGACAGATATAAAATTGCGAAACTAATTGTGATGAAGATTTTCGAGGAAAAATTCTAATCGAAGCCTATGCTATCAAGCTTCTACGCTATCAAAACACAGTTTTTAGGTTTCGGGTCCTTGCCAATGAAAACGCCTTGGTTTCAAACTTTGTTCACAAATCTGTAAATTGCACTTCCTAATAGAGACGTGCAATAGAGCAAACTATATTGGTAAAATACTTAAAATTACTCCAGTACAGAAGAGAAACAGCAAATAAGATCTGTGAGTTTTATGCCATGTATAACTATGCTAACTTTTTGGCAATAAAACTGCGTAACTACAGCCTAACTTCTGAACTTTATAGAAAATTGTATTCTTTAAATGAATGTAGGCTAATCCTATGGATTTGACAATTATTACTTTCTTCTAAAACGATTTTTAAATTATAGTGACTAAAATAAAGGAAAATAAGATTTCACCTTCAATATAATATAAGACATGTTGTTGACAGAAAATTCCTATGCGGAATTAAATAAATATACAAAGTAATTTCGGTATGTTGGCAGGATTAAATACCAATTCCTGTCACTGCCACTACAACTGCAGGAACGCAATCGATTCTACTTCCATATGAGTTTCGTTGTTACTCTTCCGTTTATACTTACCCTGCGCCTCTTTTGTTTGATGAATGGTCCCAAGGAGCGCCAAATGGTGCCATTGCGGCGTGTCCAGCAAAGCACGTTGTTTGTAAGCTTAAATTACCCCATAAGGATGTCTATGGACCGAAGCATAGCAAGGCATTTATCAGCGGTACCCCGGTATTAACGCATTTAGACCCCAAGAGAGGATATAAAGCAAGAAACTTCCCAGTAGAAAAACTACATTATCTTAGTCCCCCACGCGCCTCGTGTAAATATGTTTTTAGCTATACATATGATCGAATTCCGGATTATCATTTATTGGAATCGAAAGTTACCGCTATTCTCCCGCGATGTCCTTCACGTTTTCGTCTTACATTTTTATTACTATTTATGGAGTTCCGTGAGCGTTTATGACCAAGTTGCAAATGTATATACACTCGTCAGAAGCGATTATTTTACAAGTAATAGTTATTTAGATAAATAGTTAGAGAAGTAGAACTTTAGTAACTAGAGGATCAAGATAGAACACGACTGGAGTTTGGTACATTTAGCGAAATTTATTTTCAAAATTCATGAAATGAATTTTTATTTTATTCGACTCGGCCAACGTACTGCATCCTTTACATTTATATGATTGAGGAATAGTTTCCTGGTAACAAGAGAACTCAACATTTTTGCTGTAGTCTCCACTTTAGATCTTGCTTTCTCGCTTCAAAAAGTGAAAATGAGGAAAGAAGACGAATTTTGCAGCTGCAACCACACAAGCAGTCGAACATGCAACTTTTGACATATTTCCTGAAAAATCTAGAAAACAATATATGGGCAAGTATACGAAATTCAAGTATTGGTGGTGTGTCGGTCCTGGTGGTGTAGTGGTTACCATACTTGCCTCCTATACCCAAAACGCGGGTTCGAACCCGGCCAGGACCGATGGATTTTTTCGGGCGTAAAAATCCTAAGTATGGCTTCCTTCGGAAGGGAAGTAAAGCCGTGGGTCCCGTGTCGTACATTTGCGGCACGAAAAAGAATCTCAAGCCTGAAAGAGAGGCCTCTGAGCAAAATTTGTCGGCCGTTTCACGCCCTGAGTTGAATGGGACGCTGATGACCTGCGCTGTTAAAGAGCGTCCTTAAATAAATCAATCAAATCAAGTATTGGTGCGTTTTAATTTCGTTAAATGATGTGCCTCATGTAAATATTCAGAATTGCAGTTCAGTCTGATTTATTCATTCTTCCCAGGGAACAAAAACTAATCGTTACATTCTTATAGCACACGATCAACTAATCGTGCACTTTCGTAACAGTAGTAGATAAAATATACATGTAACATTCTCTCAAAGATTTTGCATTCAAAGTCTGATGAAAATAACACAGCACACCTGAACGAAGTTTAATATAGAAATGACGTAAGACCAATTGTATGGGTAGAGCATGCAGCGTAGTTAAAATATCAACAATAAATACAATAATAAAGAGACGAAAGAAATACAAATACCAACTGAATAATGACATAAAATAATTAATGCTAGATTAATAAAATTTTTAGCAGAATTACAATACACGATTTAAGCAATTCAGATATGAAACGGATATCGCCTTTGGTTCTTGAAACTTTTACTGTTTTTGGAAATCAAAAGAAATGCTTTAAAGGATTAATTGTACTTTTATATGAATAGCATTTGAAAATAAATTATCACTTTTGTGAAATATAAATTAAGCAATCAAATATATAATGCATTTATATAAATTCAATTTGACAAACCTACTAATGCGCCACATATGCAAAATGTTTATACAGTGAGGTTATTTGAGTTACGAGCAGGCAAGTACACGCCTGCATATTAACAGAGGTCAATCGTCAAGGCCAATAATGCATGTGCAGTTTGCATCTTATGGTTTAGAGAGGCTTTGTCAGTCAGTGATTTGCGTTGTATTACTCGCTGCTTTCCCTGTGTGTAAACTGTGTGCTATTTGTTCTCCATCAGTATTTCTACTACCTAAATATAGTCTTAAAAGAACGGCTTATATATATATGCGCGCGCGCGTGTGTATGTGTGTTGCAACGGGACATCCATATTCGATCCCGTACAATTAATTAACTCATATCAACATTTACTCCTGTTTAATTAATTCATTTCCATAGATTAATATTTTATGACACATTTATATAGAATGTATTAGATTGTTTAAGAATCAGAAATATGTGCCGCAAAGATGAAAACTTTCATGTAACGCTAGCGACTTCCTAGTGCCATAAGCAAGGTCATTTGTTCAATAGCTGGGGAACCTTTCTTTTCATCCCCGTAAAATTAACCCTTGAAAAATACTGTGGGGAATAGATTTTATCTTGGGCAACCATCCCTTAAAAAGAGAAATCCTCGCTCCCTTAAAACGCCTCTATAGCTAAGATACAAGGAATTAAGGCTAGCCAATGACTTCTCGTATTTCAAATGTCTCTTCGAGAAACCTATAGATCAAGAGATCAAGCCAATCAAGAAGAAATTTGGTGACGCGTCTGCAATGTACAAAACATTGAATTTTCGTAGGAGATACGTAAAAAGTGTATTAAAAGCATTTTTGAAGACTTGTTACACTCAGTTCGTTTCGAGAGACGAGGGAATGCAGTTCGCTTCGAGAGACGAGAGGATACAGTTCGCTTTGTGAGACGAGAAAATACTTTCCCTTCGGAAGACGAGACTGGGCAGTTGAATTTAGATAGTGAGAAATATAAACTGTGAAGTAGAACAATAGAGCTCAATTTGCTTAGAATATTTCAATAGTATAATTTTTGTATGCGATGCGAACGACTAGAGAATTCGTGAGTACAGCATCAGGAAAAGCTTAAAACTCTCCCGTTCCCTTGCTTGATGGTATGGAAGTGTCGCCAAAGGAAAAAGAATAATAAAATTAACAGTAAAGTGTGAACAGGTTTTTCAATTGTAAAGCCTTAATCCACATCTTCTTCCTCCCCTGGTGACTTTGCAGAAAAATCTTGTAGTAATTTCGGCATCCCTGAGACGATCGCGGTAGCAGACTTCTTTCGTGGCAGTGACATCCTACATCACAGCAAACACTCACTCCAATTCAAGCCAAAATCAATTAATCCAAAACCATTCAACAATTCCACTAAAATTTGACACTTCAACGTGGAAATGATAATTAATCGAAACACCCTTCACAATCCGCCGTAGTGTGTACGTGAAAACTGATTCTTGTAGAGAGGTGGTAACGCAATTCGCAATAAAATATTCTGGGAATCATGTTCTAGGTAGAGAAGCTTCTCGCCTACCAACTGTTACAGTTACGACAGACCGAATTTCTCAGTCACAAGAAACCCTTTCTTATCGTTAAATGAAATACTGGAATTTCCTTCGCAGATGCTGGCAACATATTGTCGTTGAGATGAAACCTTTTCAACATCTCTTGTAACATGGGTTCAGTTTTAAATACAGTATTATTTCATGCTTCCTGTACAAAAAATAAAAATACTAAAATAGAAATACATAACGCTCGTTAAGTGTACTTTCTTTTTTACTTGCGGAGGAACTTCCTCAGTAAGCAGCAGCTTTCAAGTAGCCTCACTGTATAACCTGCTAATTTTGTGTAGTTCGAGGAAAATGCACTGCAATGATTATACAAAAGCATATAAACTGAACAGAATTGTGGCTTATTGCTTAAAGGGCGCAAAACTACTAGGTCATTAGCGCCCAGTCACACACAGAATTGTGGCTAAGTTGAGAAACTGAAATGAAAAATGCCAAATGAGAAGTTGGTTCATTTTTTTTTATATCGCCAAACACTTAACTCCAAAATATTTATAAACCTAATTAAATTATTTTCTTATAATGAAGATTATTTTCTAAGTCCTCATCACATGTTTGAGCGAGTAGGAACTGTTGCAAAATTTATTGATTTGTTTTATTTACGGACGCTCTTTAACATCTCAGGTCATCAGCTTCCCATTCAATTCAGGGCGTGAAACGGCAGACAAATTTTGCTCAGAGGCTTTCAGGCTTGAGGATCTATTTCGTGCCGTAAATGTACGACAAGGGACCCACGGCTTTAGTTCTCTTCCGAAGGAAGCCATACATAGGATTTTGAAAAAACCATCGATCCTGGCCGAGTTTGAACCCACGATCTTGGGTTTAGAAGGCAAGTATGGTTACCACTGCACCACCAGGACCGACTGAACTATTGCAGAAAACTTTAAATATATGTAGTATCTGAACTGATAGCGAAGACAGCTGAATTCATCACACAAAAATGACTGTGTTAACTAGCATATTTGGTGAATAAATCGCATATATCAATATTAAGTAGCTGAAGAGTAATTCTGGTTGAAGACAAAATAAATGCTCTGCTAAGAAATCTGTAATGTTTCGGCATTAAGAACCAAAAATGAAAACTTAAAAATTTCTTACGGACATACGAATTTTATGCCTTCTTTTCTATTGAAAACAACTCCATTTTCAAGTTGATACCTGATCACTTGAATCGCCTAGCCAGGTTATTGATCACATTTTGCATGAAAAAGTTAATGTTTCATATGAGTGATAATGCTGTAAAATGGATTGAGATGTTCACGAAAACCTGACGGAAGTATATGTTGAAAAATATCACAGCAGAGAAGATAGAACATCCCGGAGTATTATCAGCGGCTTTATGGGCATTTGTTCTCTTTGCCACTTAGCAACTCTACCAGCTTGGCTTTCTGCAACGGCGTACATAAAAACCAAACCAAGGAATCGGCTCTTGAAATAGATCTTAATGTGCTATGTTCAAAAATACTTTACAAGGTGGTCATACTTATTTTTAGACAGCTCTTAATATTTATAAATAAACGAATATCATTTCAGGTATTCCGAAATGTTTTGTTGTTTCAAAGAAATAATTTGCGCATTTCTTATATGAGTTATCACGAAAGAATAATGGATAATAATACTTATATAGTAGAGGTGGAAGTAAGTGTTTTAAACGAATTTTGATGCAGCAAAATTATAAATAATTTTATTATTACATTTTTATACTTTATACTAAATTTATGTTTAAAAATTATTTTTATCGCTGAATAAACTGTTTTATGTGCCTGGCACACTGAATGATATTAGCTATTTTTTATTTTCTTCCAGTCTGAAATTATTACTTGAGTAAATAAATCTTAGAAACACACATAAATACTAACAATATTGTAGCATATTTTGGAAACCACCATGAAAAAAATATGCAATACTTTATAAATGTTTAATTTGTATCCGCTTAAATATATTAATAATCATTGCATTCTGTACTGAGGTGGTAACACTGGAATTCATAAATTTAATAACATTCAGTTGAGCTCTATTTATAAAATCAGCTAAATGGGAATCGAAAAACTACCATTTGACAATAACGATGAGAGAGAGAGAGAGAGAGAGAGAGAGAGAGAGAGAGAGAGAGAGAGAGAGAGAGAGATGCAATATAATCCCAGTTTGAAGATAAGGATGTCAAGTTTCACGCTAGATTTATTGGCTAAATTTTCTGTTGTAATGACACGCATTCCTTTGAGTTCAATAATGTTAGATAATGAATCCAACTCACAATTTGAGAAACCCCAGAAATTCTATCCGGAGAGGAATTTTAGGCAGGCATTATCTCCTACCGTTCCATTGCCGAATATTCCGTTTCGCTCGAGCTTCTGTTATTGCGATGGCCGGACCTCGCTTGCTTGCCGGCAGTCACCAGATATGAACGTAAAGTATCATGTTTTGCCGTGTATGTACACACTTTAACAGTGCATTAAATTGAAGCGCAATAAGTTTTGAATATCGAATTTATATATGAACTCACATACAAAACACAATAACTGCTCATCAGATGAAAGTAGAAACCTGCAAGTGAAAAGGTTTGGCGATCACCTTTTTTAAGCATGGTCATGTAACAAAATATACATACATGGTGAACTCTTAACGAAATGTGTAACAAGGTATTCAAGTCTGATACACCTACGTTTAACAGTTGAGCATTCTCAAAAGACGAGTCTCAAACTCATTCATATCTAAGACAAAAATATTTTAATTGTTTTCTTTTCGTGGAAATGGTTTAAGCAATAGTGCCAACATTTAACCACGTTTCAAACATGTCAATTACTTTTCCCTAAGGGCTATTGATTTGGTTTATTTACGGACGCTCATTAACATCCGAGTTCATCAGCGTCCGTTCTATTCAGGGCGTGAAATTACCGATAAACTTTCCTCAGAGGCCTCTTCTTTCAGTCTTGAGGTTCTTTTTCGCAAATTTACGACATGAAACCCACGGCCTTACTTCCCTTCTTAAGGAAGCCATATTTAATATTTTTACCCCCGAAAAAATCCATTTATGAGGCAACTATGGTTACCACTACACAACCAGGGCCGACGTTTTCCCTAAGGGCAACATCAAACTACATCTGAAGCCGCGTAATCACCTGCACTTATGACTGTATATACGTTTAAAAACAGCAACATGTCTGGTCAGAAATAATTTCTTTTTATCCTGAATAGTTGAACAATCTGTGATGTTTCCGGAAGAAATGAGATAAGTATTCAATTCTCCGATGCTTTTTCATACAAAATCAAATGTCGTTGACCAACGATTACGAGAGCGGGATCTCAAAATGGATGATTCTGATTAGACCGCTATTTCCACCAGTCAAATCTTCCAAATGCGGCGGAGTCTTGTGTTTGCTACAGAAACGAATTTTATTTACAACTTGGCCGTGAACACATTATAATGTGCATTTTCACTACACTCTCTCATAAGCAGAGCCCTGCTTTTGTATACAGAGAAGATCCAATCACTTTTAAACAGTGTAATTGTGCTTGGAGTGTTGCTTATTGGCAAATCACTCCACTCACACAGTTCTCTTGCAGATCGAAGTTTTACTGTGGCTTGACCTATTTGACTGACCATGCTCTCCGTTCAAAGCGAAGGTTCTATGACTGACGATAACTTATCACGTATCCAAAGTGACCAAAGAGACTTTTAAGAGACTACATGCAAGCTAAACACATTGCCTTGGGACCAATCATTGTATCAGTAAATGAAATTAAAGAAAAGGCCTTGGAATTAATGTCTGCAACATGATGACTAAAATATAAAAATGAACAATAAGCAGCAGAATAATGGTAGACGTCATAATATTTTTAGCACCAAGGAAGTGTTTATCACAAGATTCACATTTTCGCCCAGCAAAACCCAACCTCCGTGATTCCCGTCTTGAGTGATGGGCAGTAGAATGTCAGGGAGTTCCTGTTAGAGTGAGGTACCGTACGGTAGCTGAGAAGTTTCAACAGGAACCCCGAAAATCGACAGAACATTTTTTGGTGAGAGTAGACAAAACTCCATTTCTGCAAGAGAAAGCGACTTTTCTAAGAGAATAAAATTCTGAAATCAAACCTACTGTGCAAGTGTATGGTAACTCAATTGCATTCAACACTACATACTCAGAAAGAAGCCTACGACCCAGTGGAAACTTTTAGAAAAAAACATTTAGAATACCGTACATTAATAGGGTTTCAATAATGGCAAATAATAAAGAAAGACACAAAAATATAATAGTAATTAATAAATGAGTAATGCAAGGATATGTATTGTCCTCATTATTATTTACTTTATACCGGAAGTTTGAAAATTCCGTAATTGTGATTTATACAGATAATAGAAAATATCAAAATAACTTTTTTTTTATATTAGAAACTTGACATATTTCTGGGTAAAACGATTACAGCTTTGGTTTATTTGTTCATAAGAATCATTGTTTTAATCCATCAATATGTGTCATGTGTTAAATAAATTATGACCTCTTTGTAGTTTGTGCAAAACACACTACCTGCGATGCTCGGGGACATTCGGGTGGCATATGTATCAATAAGAAGGTGCATTTCCTTACTTCTTCATTGCACTTTGCCCTTTAACCACGCATTCCGTAAGCAATGGCGATCCAATTGCCTGGCTTCCAACTTCAAGCCATTCGATTTTTTGTGTGTGGCATTTGATCAGCCTGCTGTACGAAACACCAATTGAATCAGAGAAGGAGTTCTTCTTGCAGGAGTATGGGGCCTTTGAACATTAAAACAGTCACATCATTGTACAGCATTTATTGAGGTAAGAGAGCCTATATTTGATCAGTTTTATAACATATTAGAATTAAAGTTGAAATTGTTTTATTCCCGATTAGCATCTAAAACCTATTCCATCTTACCTTTCTTAGGCTGATTATTCACTCAATTTTAGACCTAATACAAAATTTTTTTTCTTTTCTATTTTCCTAGAATCTTGAGTAATGAATATAAGAACACAGTAATATAAACAAAGTGATAAAGAGATCTGTAAAATGAGCACACACACCCACAATGAGCACAAATCAATAAAGCAAAAATGACAATATTTTTTCTGACGAACAGATTATATTGGAAGAAAATTAAAAGTAAATTCAAAAATGTATCATAATTTAAACAAATAAATAAAAAATATTACATGATTATATAAACAAATAGAACCATGCCCATGACTCTGAAGGGTAAAAATAGAAAATAATACAGTGGTTAATGCAACAGTGATAAATAAAAAGCTACCCCATTAAAATGTTTTGAATGGAAAGTAACGAAAAAATAGAAATAAATAAAAATACGTGAGAAAAATGTACAAATAATATATATATTAAACAACATTGGCAAAGGTAGAATTAACCTCAGGATGATATTGACCCTTTTCGTTTTCAGAGATTGTACTCCCATTTTCTCCTGGGAGAAAATTTCTATATACGTGTTTGGTACAGTAAACTCTGTTTTGATAGTCTTTTTGCTTACGTTCTTTGAATGCATTCCTACCAGTTTGAATCTTGTTTACGTTAAAGATATTTAGTATGTGTCTAATTTCTTCACTTGGACAGTTATCTTTTAGAGTGTGGCCTGCAGCATATCTATGGAAGTACATCCCAACCAGCAATAATTGATCTAAATAATTAAAACGGTGTACTGTTTTATTATTAAAACAATCTTGGACCATAGTAAAAACTTCCCTAAAAATGAAATTTTATATTGTTCCATTTTGATTTGAAAATTATATTCTATCATTATTAAGTAGGACAGCTGTGTTTGCAGTTGATCTTATGAATGTGTACAAACTTGATCAAGTGCAAACAGGACTATATTAATTGTTAACGAACCTATTTTTAAAACGCTTATGTATGTACGTACTTTCGTGCGGGTATGTATGTACCGGGTGTTCCTAAGTGCAATACTCAACTTTCTAGAAATATTAGCACAGAGAAAAACAAAAGCATTAATTAAATAATCATCAGTTTAAAATTGATTGAATGTCAACATGTGATGATCAAAAGTATTGCCTCTTAATTCAATACACGCTCTATAACTACGTGGCTGTTATGCACGTAAATGTAATCAAACTAACATTTTATGTGGGGTGAAATTGAGAGAACCATAAGGTCAGGCAATGGGTTCTTCGTGGTCAATCCATTACTTACCAAATGCGCGATAAGCTGCTATGTACAAGTGAGAAGTTCTACCAGCGTGTTGTATCATATATTACGCAAAATGACACTGGGAACCTTCTCAACCAAAGCAGGTAATCTCTTGTATAAACTGCAAGTAAATATTGCCATCGAGAGTTCATGGTATGATTAACAGATTAAACACATTTGTTACGCACATTCAAATACATCCTAATTTCTTATTTCTATAGTCTACTTTTTTTTCCAAGTTTGATCACACCTGTGATATTAGTTTCAAACCTATGGTTAGTTGATTCATTTATATATTCTTATGTATTCGTATATACATACTATATTAAATAATAGTATGTTGTAGGTGTATCTTTAGGGTTATAAAATTCTATATTCATATTACAAATATATTTTATGCATAAGTAGTCGACCGCACATGCAAGTACAAATAAAGAGGAAGTAATAATAAAAATACAAAACATAATAATAATAATAATAATAATAATAATAATAATAATAATAATAATAATAATGCCTAAAACAAAAACTGAGAAGAAATTTTTACAGATGTATGATTGGAAACAACTTACACATTATTGGCAATTACACTAGTTATTACGTTCTAATTTTCAAATTAATTGATTATAGCTTCGCGCACTTTGGCTAGTTTGTTCCACAAACAAGTCCCAGTACGCCAATGGACATATAATTGCCTTAATATTTTTTGGGGGGGGAACAGCATTTTTTCAGTGGCCATAATATGAATCCATTCCTCATCCCCTTTACAAAATGGACAAATTATCTTACCAGAACCATCCGTTATTTTTTTAGTCTTCCACTTCCCAGTCTAAACCAGGCCAGTCCTAATCTCGCGTTTCTCCCTTGAACGAGCATATACACCTCTTTCCTTCTTTCATTTGGCACTATAACCCGGGATGAGCCTTGGCCTGCCGCGGCGACATCTGCATCCTCTATCTCCGTCTTACGACTTTATTGATAGAGGGCAATATTGCAGTGGGCGACTTTCGTGATCGAAGAGTGCAGCCTCTCCATCAGAGAGCTTCCCAATTGTCCTCACGAGAGTGGATGGACTCCGTTCCAGACTTACCTAACATAGAAAAATTCCTATACCGGTACCGGGAATCGAACCAGGCCTCCCAGACAGCAGTCAACAACGCTAACCAATAGACCAAGGAGCAGATGGTAACATGCCTCTGTACTCCATGTTAATTAAATTTCATTCGATAACCTCAAGGGGACTTTCGTGTTACATATTATCTCGATTTCCTACCACTCGACAAGAGAATTCAAGAACTGATCTTTACACCTGGAAGAATACTTAGCTGTCCGAAATATCATGTGAATTGTGTGTTTATTTCCGTTTTTTTCCGTTTTTCTTATTTTTCACAACTCTTTAACGAATTTTGCAAATAGTACTCTTATCTGAGATATTCTTATATTTCTATATAAATAAGATGTGGATGCAAATGGATAGCCCTGGCTTATATCTAAATTAACGATATAGTAGTGTTCATTTAAAATTCTGATTATTATATACTCATGCACCATTTTATCATATTTAAAATTGCTTTGTGTAGGTCTTTCCTGATAGCCCTGTCAATATTATTTTATAACCTATAAATAGAAAATGTGTGTTCAAGTTGAATTCTCTCTCTCTCACGTCTTATATAACTTTACTTTATGATAAACATAAAATCCGCCTTTAACGTCCTTTTCTAAATTCTGTTCATTCTCATTAGGCAATACTTAATGTACTACATACATTTTGCTAATAACTTTGATAAATACTTTTTAAGAAGCATTTGAGAGGCTAATGCCTCTATAATTATTGATAATTTTGGTTTTCTTTCTATAAAACCGTGTTTTAACATTGGACAATCTCGATGAAATAGAATATATATTAGAAAATTATTTTAAAATGTTCAAACACGATTAGCCTAGCAAGTTGAAATATCTTTCTATAGTGCATATAAAGCGTTTATATTTGTTGCATTTTTATCCAAATAAAATTACCGCTAAAAAAACCGTGGAGGCATCGAAACAAAATTTTCGGAAGTCAATTTACAATGTTTGGGAGAAAGAACTGGGGCGAATGTTAAAAAATCTTTTCAAAAGGATTCAGGCATATTTCACAGACCTCGGTTGGCCGAGGTCGTTAAGGCGCGGATTCTTGAGCGGGAGATCTGTGGTCCCAATCCCGCCAGGACCGTCCTTACTGACCGAGTTTTTTTTTTTTTCCTTCCAGGTTTTCCTAGTCCTCGTAAATGGCAAATGCTGAGGAGGTACCTTAAACTTAGGCCTGCAATGTTTCCTTCCTTAAAATATGCTTTCCCAATTTTATCATTTCATCTCTTATCATCAGTGTCCGCCGCCTGTCGTGTCTCAGTAGTAAAAACGGGATTTAAACGCCATTAAAAAAAAAAAAAAAAGCACAGGGCATTCATTTCTGGTAAGTGCATCATTAATTACTAATTACTACTAATAAATGACGAAATAAATAAACAAAATATGTACTATGAGTTCCGACTGACCGACATGATTTCCCTCGGCAAGTGGCAAAGCCGATAAGCAGTAACTTCTCGTCGACAAATTCAATTTTGATAGGAAACCGGAACTAGGATTCTGTGTAGTAGATTTTTTTGTGTGGTGTCAGCTGTATATTTTAACATTTATATATAGAGTGATACATTTGGTTTGTTTATTTAAGGACGCTCTTTAACATCTCAGGTTCATCAGCGTGATCCGTTTGGGTATGATAAAATGAAAACACTGCAAAACATTAACTTCTAAACCTTACTTTTTGAAACTTGGCGTATACAACATTCAAAGATGTGAAATTTCTCAGAATGCAACATGGCCTCCATTGAGCACTCTGCATAACTCATAACAGTAATGCAATTCAGCCCATGCCTGTTGTAAATCAGAGAGATGATTTTTCGCAAAGCTTCAGTAATTTTTAATTTCTTTACAAAATGACGAACCTCCCATGCCCAGTGAGGGGACGCACCCTTTCTGGAAAACAATGTTCATATTGTTGCCTTCACCAAGTTGTGGCAACAGAAACATATCCAAATAAGTTCACAGTGCTCGCTATTGATTTGTACTAACCATTTCAATCACCTACGATTTTCATTTCTCATTATCATGTGATTTTCATTCATTTTATGTACGAAAACTTCCATCTTTTAGGCAAAATATTACCAGTAAGAAATGTCCCATACTATTATATTAACGGTTGTAATAATATTTCATATTATCCATACCTAAATATATCACCATACATATATAATTATGTGTAAAAATGTTTCAATTTTTAAAAAAAATAACAAATTTAATCTCTTCCATTGTTACAGAACCTATATTATTGAAAGTAGGTTTTTGTATGCTCCTCATTATAAATTGCCATTCATTTCCATAATTTTTAAAAGAGTGAATCGCATTCCTCTCTGAATTTTTTTAAACATTTTACGATATATGTATGCTTTAAATTGTATCCATGGACATTATATTTAACATTTCCGGCATATCTATTCCAGATTTCCCAAGTACCTAGTTTACGTGTTTATCTTTCGAGTTCACACAGTATTTTATATAAAATTTTGCCCTCAACTGAATTGTTATTTAAGAATATAAGATAAACGTTTTCTATTCTTCAATGATGCTGCTATATTTTACTTCTACCATTGATTCTCTTTCTCTATATTTATCTTCCCAGTTCCAGCATCTTCTCTTTAATTATATTTATCAAGATAATCTGCCCTACCCTAACCTACGTACCTAATTCCATTTTCTTTTAAAAATTGTTTTAGTATTGTTATCTTTAAATGAAAATAATTATTTTATAATAGTGAAATTAATTTATAAAAGGGCCTGAATGTGTAACAAAATTTCTTTTACAATCGTTAGGGATGTTAACAGTTTATTTACAGAATGTGTACACAACACTCCTCTAACCTCTGTTAGTCCATGTAAATATGGAAACCTGTTTCTCTCTAAAGAATGATTAAGTTACTATTAGTTCAATGAATATTGAAATGTTACTTAAATATTTCCTTAATGTTATTTTGCGCTTGTTTTTTATTAAATTTGAAATAATGAACTAAATTCTAGAATTAAAATCACCTCTAAAATTAGCCTATGATTTATATTTATTTTGTTATATATAATTTTGTAGAGCCTTATAAAACATTTCATTTCTTTCTTCTTCTGGTGTATATATTCCCACAATTGTGTAAATTCTTCTACATTAACGCTCTATCGTGTATATATTTATAACTGTCTAATTCTAAAGCTGCTCATTGTATTTCTGGCTCTCCAGAGTATAATACTATTTTATGTTCTAAATCTTTAATACCTTGTACTTTCTCATAGTTCCTAAAGTTATGGCTACATCGTAATAGATTTTTCTGAAGTTTCTCCTCTTTATCACTTAGTCTTGAATCGTTCCAAGTGGTTATGTTGAGGTGCTCGGGGATAAGTATATTCTCGACTTTATCTTTATTGTCATATCTTTATCTGTCCGCTACATTTCCTCTGACAGTTATTGTTAGAAATGGTAATGTTACTTGGGTGGGCTACCAATCCTCCGCAAAACCGTCAACTTAGTGGACCAGTTCCGAGCATCTTCTGTCTGTTTGGTGTTAGGCATTTATATAACGGTCAAGAGGCACTTTATAACTGATTATCCTTACTTTTCGATGGAGGAATTTAGAAGTTCGATTTGCAGGTTGAAGAAAAGAAGGAGAACAAAAATTGCACAAATAGGTTTGAAACCAGTAATAAAACATTTTTTAGAAACATGGATATTAAGAGAAAGAAATTAAACAGGACTTGAGGCTGTCTAAATTGCATTTTAAGACACCATTTAAGTATAGACAGAACCAATGAACTACGAACCAACTTGTAATGTTTTGCCAATAGGCGATAACGACTGGAAATTTGGTAGAGTGGCGCGGACACAGTTGTGCAAGTTTGCTCAACTATTATAAAGAAGGTGCTGAAACTGACCGCCGTCATTGTCCATACATTTTTGTCACCTTTTTAAAAACTATCCATCACTCACCGTAATTCACTTGTTGAGTGAACTTTCCTGGCAGATGTTTTTACTTTCTCCCGGGAATGTGGGTTTATTTTATAGATACTCTTTTTTTTTTCATATGCCCCTGGGGTAAAAATCGCAATTAGTTGAAGTGTTGGGGAGAGGTCACAACTCCTTACTAATAACTCTGTCATTCTGAAACAATCTTTCAATTTCTCTTATTGAAATATTCGCCGCATGAGCTGTGGCATAGTATTGTTTAAAAAAGGCGAAACGACGCTCTTTGATGGTAAATTCCTGAGAAAACGAAAGCAAAATTGTGTTCAAGCCGCCACAGTTATTTTATATAACTCTAAATTTAACAATTTAGTAGCTGTTTTCACAGAGTCATAATTAATGCCTATTTCTTGTGAAAGATGTCTAAGTGATATTTTGGGGAAATTCTTCATCTAATATTTTTTCAGTGAGAGCTCTAGTTGTCTTCTTAGATTTCTTAAACTGAACGCTACCCGTGGCTTGAACTTTATACCAAAGATTATGGATTTTTTGTACGACTTTGAATTTTTATACCTGGATATCTTTTTTTCCAATTTACTTTGATCCTGAAAACTGAATGATTTAACACATCAAAATAAATAAATAAATGCCCGTTGTGCGGTAGACAACATGACAACATATACTGAACTATATGCGCGTAATAACAGAGCTGAAATCAACCACTTGACAGCCAGAAGCCTAGCGTCACCTTGTTCCAGCCAATGGCAGGAAATAAGCGTGCCCCACGCTAAGTGAAAACATACAACATGTTAGTTCATAGTTTTTGGATCTCTCTGTATAGTAAAAGGAGCCAGCATAAGAAAATGAAAATATCAGAAAACAATTAGGAGAGATTATTTTAAAGGAAAACGCACATAATTCAAACAACGGGAATATCATGTCCTGAGAATGGCTCCTTGGAAGTATTTGATGCAAACATTTTATAAACAAGACATACGAAGATTAGGACAATCAACAAAAATGTTGGGTGACATGCGTCTTTCTGGTAATGCAAATTAATTAAATGTTTCATTTTCGAATTAAAAGTTAAAATTTCGAAGTCACGGTCAGAAGTCGAACCACAGTTCCTCTGCTTACGATACCGATTCTCTTCCATCAAGTATCGTGCCCTATCCTATCATAAATTTCATTTTAAGTGGTTCATTAGAAATGTCCATGAAAAAGTTAAAGTTAATAAAACACGATAAATTTGGCAAAAGTTTGCATGAAAACTATTATATCAAGGGATGTCATACTTCACAAATATTTCGTCTATATTTTATTATAGTATTAAAATGTGAGCAATAAAAATCAATTGTTGTGGTTTTCCGCGCAATTTCAAATGGAATTGCTCATACATAGAAATATATCTGTTTTCCGTGCCGATAAAATTATGGCACAATCAGCACTCGCAAGTGAAAGCAGTACAGCTGACTTCTCGCTCGATCCAGCACGACCATATGTAGATGAAACTAGCAAGACCGGCATGTCCCAAATATAACTTAAGGGAGTTCCTCTGGGTGGAACATCAAAATAATATTGAAATATTTTTTTCACGTAAACCAGTCAATCATTTTGTTATACTGTTTTCCGTGGGAAAGTTCTTCAAATACGAATTCATTTGTATTCCTATTGAAATTTTATATTAAATAGTTATAACAAATACATATTTATAGAATGTATGCTATCAGTTATAATATCAACTATTTTAAATACTTCGCATCAATATTTTTGAGATTTAGTTCCTTTGAATGTGTAATTTTGACATACATATGGTAAATTTATGACAAGTAATATCACGAGAGAGTCCGAGATTATCGATACGTTCACAATCGTAGTAAATGAATTTATCTGCAAAGCTCAGACTCTCGAGTGATATTTATTAGGACTATTTCATAATAAAATAAGAATTTAAATACAATTGCTCTAAACTCGGCTTACAAAATTGTAATAATTTTATATTTGTATTTCTAATTCAAACAATCTTGCGACAGAAGAATGCCGATTGTCAGTAATGCAAATAGAGAGCAAAATACGGTTTTAGGTCTATTTCATGAATAGAACAAGAATAACAGTGATATATATACATATATATCTGCCAAAATGTATACACATTAAAGTAAAGAAAAAACTGGGTTAACATAACAAAACTGTGTTCACACAAACAGAAAATGTTAAGCACTAATCATTCTAGACTTTTACAGTTTCAAAGTTGCTCAAGTTTCCCACCATCGGCTTCGATATACTTCTGAGTACGTTGAACTACTGATTGAGCAACGTTTGCGAAAGTGTCCTCAGGGATTGCAGCACATACCATCTCAATTTATTCCCGAATTGCTGCCAGTGTAGCTTGTTTTCTACGGTGTACAACATCCTTCTGAGCTCCCCATAGGTACAAGTCCAACGGAGTTACATCCGGAGAACGCGGTGGAAATCTCTTCGTCCTGTTGCCTTTGAACCTCAACAACATTCTCGGTTTTCCAATACCACTTCAAAATTGCTTTCCGCTGTTGAAAGATAATCTTGGCTCAATTTTGTTGTAGCAACGCAAGCATAACGAAATGTGAGTCACATCTGCTTACAGATCATCATACGATAATCTTGGCTTCATTTGTTCATTGTTGATTTACCTGCCACGTAGCAACGATATCATGATGTATGTCAGTCACATGTTTACAGAACATCATACTATACATTAATGTTGTTTTGCGGCCCAACTTTTAAATATATTAAATAGATACCTACTGTGAATGTATGTATACCTTTTTTGGCACCCCCGGTATAGTTGAAGTTCGCGCAAAGAATAATTAACACTTCTATAAAATGCTATACTTATGAATATATATTTTATTCAGCCACCGTGAGACTGAAATGAACAAAAGTCAACTATTACAATTGATAACGTTCGATTTTCTAATACCAAATGAGAAAGAGAGAAAAAAAAAAGATAACATAAAGTGTCTCTATTTTTCTTCATATTCTGTGGTTTGGAATTCCTAGTTCATTCTGCGATTTGGTTGTCGATTGCCCATACGTTTGTAGCTATCAATATCTTACCACCGCCTTTAGCAAAAGTGCTTAGTGATGCGTGTTCAGGAATTATATAGTGGAGGTATAGAGTTGGCTACACTGACCACAAGACAAATGCACGTCGCGTGATAAAACGGATTTGGTTTTTTTTTTTTTTTTTCGATAATTTCACTCCGTAATCCGGATGTGATTGGTCAAAATTCACAGTTTTCTTTCGTTTCATTGCTCGATTTTAAGATGACCTCACATGATTGAAATAGTTCAGGCAATACAAACTTGTAAGGTTCTTTAGTGTGCAAATTCACACGAACGGGCCCAGGTTAACAAATTCAATCATTTTCATTAAAAATTGACCCTAATGAGAAAAAAGTATATTCTTATATTTGGAAACAACAAAATTTAATGTAGACAGCATCTAAGAAAGTTATATTGTTACTATCATGTGATGTTATTTTAGCTATTTAGTAAAGACCAAAATTATGAAACATCGTAAGAACGCAATCATTATTGAATATTCACATGCTAAGATGGGCGTATGGGTACATTCGAAATGAGGATACATGTATATTTATGTATAAATAAGTAATCAAAGTATATAAACAAAATGTCAATATAAAGCTGCTGCAAATGTCTTAACTGGGCTATAAATAGTAAGTAAATTTAGAGCTACTCAAGGAAAAAAATACTTAACTTCTAGAATACATTAAGCTATGCAATATTAGCATAAAATGAGTCAATATTTTATCAAAAGTAAAATGTTTGCTTTTTATCAAATAAAATATTCAACAATATTCGACTTCATTGGGTAGCTATAATGCATGTGCTTAATCGCCTGTGGTGCCTTTGTAGCAAAAACGGGCGTTATACACAACTCATTCATTTTTTTTTTTTTTTGCATGTGCTTAATACTGTCAACAATAATAAGTAAACAGAAAAGCAGAAACTAAAAGCTGAAAAAGCATGGGAAGATATAATATATTAATAAACCAGTGCTATCTTAAAAGGTACTGAAATACAAATCTTCTGGTATCTCATACTTCAGCTAGAAAACTGCTAATTGTAAGTTTGTTTTTAAAGTACCATCATGCAAATCCACATAAAAATTCCTTCTGAATCTTCAAAATAGAAACACGGACAGAACACTGTCCGCACCAAAATGTAGGTATTTAATTTACCGAATCCTAGTTCTCTACCATAAGAATGTTTAAGTTGCGGGCCGGTAGAGCGCGGCTTCGTTCTGGAAAAAGCCAGTCGTCAAAGTCGTATAATGCACATGTAGGTAGCAGTTGTAGTTACTTTAAGGAGTCTTTGTCAGCCAGTGGTTGTGCTTTCGTATGATACTCGTGCTTTCTTTATGAGTGGCAATTGCTCTTCGTTAACTGTGCCACCACATAAACACATTTCTTGAAAAACGGGTTCTTATGTGCGATACATATTTGTTTGTAAAAGGATTGCTGCAAAGCAGTGGCAAGGAGATTCATAAGAGATATCCAAGCAATCGTGTTCCAGGTAGAAAATCTGTTATCCTGCCAACTTGTTAAAAAGTTACAGTGACAAAAAGCGCTTACGAACCACCGTGTTTTACAGAAGAAAAGTTAAATAGTGGAGGGAGCGGAAATAAAGGAATGCCGGTAATGTATTGCCACAAGGGTTATAGATTTTCATCATCTCTTATAACGCTGGTCAGTGCTCGCTTATCAGTTTTAAATACAGTATCGTTTGGTTAAAGTACTAACTTTAATCCTGGTTAGCGTATCTCTTTTTCCTATTTAACATAACTTCGTTAAGTGGCTTCCTATTGCACTCTGCTTCAGTTTCTCGTGGATTTGTATCATTCTTTTCCTATATTTGTATTTATATCCGCATTGCTAGAGCGAAACCATGTCCGTTATTCAAATTCCTCTTTCCGGCTAAACTGCCCAATACTTCAGTTAATTATCTTCCTGATATTGTGAACGGAAGGTGTTAAGTATCGACCGATCTGCTTTAACTTCAACCACGTTTCTCCACGGATGACCTGGGATGTTAAAGAGCATCCGCAAATAAAACAAATCAACAACTAACAAGTTATTCTCAGGATAGGGGTAGATATGGTGCGAAAATTACTAAAGCGTATTTTCAAATTTGTACAGTAAGTGCAACGAAGTGTCGTGACGATGGCAGATTCCCTTTAAAGAGGCGATACGCCACAGCTCTATGTTATCGGATACAGTAAGAAATTCGTTTCGTCTCTGATCTCATCATGTAAGTATATGTTCTCCAGAATAGATTTACAAAGACAGGCCAGAGCAATTAGGAGATTGATTTCGCGTGACTCCGTAACTGACAAGAAACAGACGAATAAAAGTATTTTGCGGCGAGATGCTTTACAGCTGGATATGCTCCCTGTATACACGATTAGCAATCTTGAGAGAAAACAGACCACCTACATGTAATCATGAGCAGCAGGATCTCGTTGCAAATATGCAAGCTCGTTCCGCATTACCAAATACGCTTTATGTTAGGCTTCTCTTATGATAAAATACTGCGAATATTTTAAATTTAAATGTGCTTTCATTATATTTACGTTGGAAATATTGGTAAGCATATATTTTGCGAGAACTAACAGAAAATGGCACAATGAACTTAAATATGTAAGCAGATTAATGGCAAAATAATTATAAAGAATCATATGTAAATAATGAGGAAAAAGTACTTTACATATGGAAATATAGACCCTCGTGTCTTTAGGAGAATTAACTGAACTTCTGCATTTTGACAAAATAAATACAGACATTTTGAAATGTTCACCCAAAGAATTTTAAGAATTTTGATTGAGTAGCGTATAATGCCCATTTTTACTACTGAGGCACATAGGCGTTGGCAATGATGATACATAAGATGAAATGATAAATTGGGAAAGGACATTTTTTCAAAGGAAGGAAACGTTCCAGGCTTAAGTTTAGGGTACCTCCCCGGCTTTTGCCATTTATGAGGACTGAGGAAAACTGGAAAAAACTCAGTCAGAAAGGACGGTCCTGGTGGGATTTGAACCCCGGACTTCCCGCTCACGAGTCTGCGCCTTAATGACCTCGCCACACGTGGCGGTAATTTTAAGAAGTCAAAGTACTAGATTTATATATCTGTTGGCGTAGAAGAAGAATGTCACACTAATAGAAAAAAAGAATAACTGCAACATTTAGAAAGGAAAAATAGATCAATATACAAACCATCGCGGAAAAATATTTTAAACACCGCAAATAAACTGTTACATAAAATGATAACCAGACGCATAAATATTATTAAGGAAATAATTCTGAGCATTAATGTAGTTTATGGTTGTACCTCTCTTGGTCAAATTGCGTTTTTACACAATTGGATATTTTGCACGAACCCATAAGATACTACATTTCTGGTCGTGAACAAATACAAACCGCTGCTGAAAACACACTCAACCTTAGCTGCTCTACACTTGCTACTGTGGCCTGAGGCACCTGCCCTACAAGTCAAATCATGTCATTACGCTATTCTTTCGATAGTTGGCGACACTGCTATAAATGGAAAAAAATTATAATACCACTTTTGTTAATAAGGTATTGTTTGGCCGAAAAAAGTACAATTTCTGCATTATCGTTTAT
Organism: Metallyticus violacea; assembly: GCA_030762175.1. Classification (NCBI taxonomy): domain Eukaryota; kingdom Metazoa; phylum Arthropoda; class Insecta; order Mantodea; family Metallyticidae; genus Metallyticus; species Metallyticus violacea. The sequence continues at coordinate 73,119,635 of CM060846.1, read as the reverse complement.
GTTTGGAATTCATATATTCAAATTATTATAATGGATTTACAAACAGAAATGAAAAAATAGTCACGTTTACCATTTTTAAACAATTCTAAGCGTTTTGACATTATTTCAGTCAAAAATTCTAAGCGAATTATTTATCTATGCAAAAATAGAATTGAGCGCAATTTTGTTGATATTAACAAACATTTTAAAAAATGATCAATGCTAGTTATTATGAACTTGTTATTGCAATAAGGTTGTGGAAACAAGCACATACTGAGTATTTGCAATTAATGGATTTTAAATTTATATATAGACATCCGCTGTCTTTTGACAGCTTTCTCTTGGTTATTTTTCTATTTTATAATACTAATATTTCGTATATACCTTTATTGAGTCTTTTATCACTACTGGTCAACGGAATATTATTGCTTTTTGGTTACAACGTTGTTGTGCTAAACCATAATTTTAAACACCTATAATGATGCCAGGTGTTATCTCAGGCAAGAGCAAAGTTTCCCATTGCATGCATGTCACATTCAACGGTGTTGCATCCTTAACTAACTTTCAAGGAAAGTGTGTTTACAACTATATTGGGTGAGTGATTAAATTTATGAGACTTGCAACAGTTTTGGGTTTGAAGAAGCAAAACCGACAGACTGCGAGAAAACATTCGAAAACATTTTAAAATTTAACAAGAAAAATAAATATTTCGTTTGACTACTCCATGTTTTCTATTCTGTAGCCATACGCAATATTAATTTTACTACCATTAGCGTCAGGATTTACGTAAATGAAAACGACATCCGAAATATTGAGGAAGTGCGTTCAATGCCTTCTAGACTAAGAGCACGCTATTGATTTAATGCTTTATTACACAATTTTTAAAGTGTATGCAGTTGTTCAAGCATTGCTTGGGGTTTAAAGGGAATAGCTTACTACCAACTTTTGGAGAGTGTCATCTATTAAAACACTGCCTGTGGTGCCTCAGTAGTAAAAACGGGCGTTAAACACTATTCAAAAATGTATTAAAACGACGTATTACTGGATAAATTCAGTAAATAATGTGTTACTAATATGAATAAAATTTCAAAGTTATTTGTCCTTGTATTTGAAGTTTTCAGCAGCTGAAAATATTTGTTGAACAATGTTTGTTCATGGTAAAATATTTCCCACTCTTTCTTTTGGAATGACGTTCAAAATTTTCCATATATTTATCAAGGAGCAGTTTCAGAAAGATTATAATGATATTTTCCTTATTATTTTTTTTAGTAAGGAAGTGTTCCCTAAGTTTAAAGTATCTCTCCGGCATTTGCCATTTATGAGCACTAAGGAAACCTGGAAGATATCTCAGTGAAGGGGGACGGTCTTGGAGCGAATCTAACCAGTGTTTACGTTCACAGTCCGTGCTTTAATGACCTCGGCCACCCGTTGCGGCATCAACATAAAGGTGACCCACTACATCGATAAATCGTCAAAGCTCTTAGGAAGGCAAGCATGTTTAAAATTGCCACCTAGATCGTCATTCTAAAACTATGTATTGTTTCTTTCGGGGATGCGTCAATGATAAATCTATGCTAAAAATACAGCATCAACTGAGGACTTGAAAACAGTCACTGTCCACAATTTAGAAGTTGTTATTCACTTAAAATGTATAATTGTGTGTTCAAGACCTCTTCAACACAAAATAATACTATTTAACATGAATAAATAATGTTCATGAAAAGTTAATTTCGCGCAGTTCTCCGTAAACGACAAAGAGCAAATAATTTATACTTTTATAATTTTCAGGCATTTGTCTGTCACGTGACTTTGCAATGCTGTGATGTTACATTGCAGAAAGCTGCTACGTTTCAATGTTAAAGATAAGATTCACACTCTGAAGAACTTTTATCATATTGTTCTGGGCTGCTATTGTGCTACGGCAGAAAAGGGTGGTAGTAGCAGCTAAAATTCTGATCAAGCAAATGTTGTATATCTCGGGCCTGTTATAATGAAGAAAAATGCTCTGTAGAAGCGTAGGGTACATTTGGACGTAATAATTACTTAGGAGAAGTGCTAAGACCGAGTACGTCAAAAACATTTACGCTTATTAGTGAACTAATTATAAGCTAAGACTAAAACAGCGCCATTTATGGTAACCGATGATTTTCAGTTATTGAACTTTATTGCTGCACTGCCTGAGAGTCGGTCCTGGTGGTGTAGTAATAACCATACTTGCCTTCTAAGCCCAAGGTCACGTGTTCGAACCCGGCCAGGATCCATAGATTTTTTCGGGCGTAAAAATCCTAAGTATGGCTTCCTTCGAAAGGGAAGTAAAGCCGTGGCTCCCGTGTCGTACGTTTACGGCACGAAAAAGAACCTCAAGCCTGAAAGAAGAGGCCTCCGAGCACAATTTGTCGGCCGTTTCACGCCCTAAATAGAATGGGCGCTGATGACCTGAGATTTTAAAGAGCGTCCTTAAATAAACAAATAAAAAAACTGCCTGAGGTATATTTTCCCGTTCGATCTTTGTGTACTGTTGCTTTGTGTATAAGTTTTTATTTATTTTCCATTTATTAAAACCCCACTACTAGTACTCTATTACCTATTCGTTCATATTTTATCTAACTTCATATAAAATATTTAAAAATAAAAATGAAATACGGAAATTTGACTTCAGTTGTATCGAGGTAGCCTCATGAAGATGGATATAGTTATTTGAAAAATTGCAAACTTTGTGTTAATTTTAAGTGTCACGTTTTATGTATAGCTCTCTTTTTGGGACTTATTTAACGACTAAATCAATATGAGAGAGAGAACTTAATGCAATTGAAAAGAGCAACTATCAAAAGCAAGTCGGGTAAAATTGCTGGAATGAAATTAACTTAATGTTATAAAGACTGACACATTACAAGAATATGTATACAAAGGTTTTAGGGAAATATTTTAAATGAATGAAAATAATTATAGATGTAGGTGCTCTGGTTTAATATTGCTCAAATGCTCATTGCAATGGTTGTTTGCAACAACGACCTTACAAAAGCGAGCTTTGCAAAGCTGATGATAAATAGCAGTCACACATATAATACAAACGAATAATAAAATAACACTACAACAATGTAACTAAAATAACAATAGCTAAAGAAGCAGAAGAAGGATAAAACACTTAGATACACACAGATTATCTCTTGCTATATTTCGAACTTCTGAAGTTCTTCTAACGCAAGAATAATCTGTCTGTATCTATCTAAGTGTCATCCTTTTTCTGCTTCTTTAGCTATTGTTATATACATATAATAGGGCATTGTGTGTAGGGCATTAATTGGAAAGGAAAAATTGAACATGTTGCAAATTGTAATATTTTACTGGTTTGGTGTGCTGATTTTAAATATGACCACCATTTTCCCATATCATTTAATAATTTGAATACACAAACAGTCAGAAAATGAGTCAAAAGTATATTAATACATAATATTATTGAAACATTTACTTGAAAAAATAAATTAATTAAATGTTTTCATATAGTATTTATCAACAGAATGCTGTTCTAAATACTTAATGCACTTTAGAATTTCTAATATTACAATTTCTCTTAAATTTCCATTGGTACCTCTCCCATTGTAGGCAGCTTGCGACTGCGTCTAATTAACCGCCACCTACTGTGCTATTCCTGTCCCATGTTCGTTATTTCATTATTATTATTATTATTATTATTATTATTATTATTATTATTATTATTATTATTATTATTATTATTATTATTGTTATTATTTCATATATAATTATTTCCGCCGCTTTCATGAACTACACGAAGGTTTTCGGAAGTAGTTCTAATGAGAATGCAGGAATGGCACTTTCAAGCTCATAGAGTAAATAATTCCTTTGATTTTTATCAGAGTGTTTTCCAGTATTATCTTAGAATCCCCAAGAACTTTCTGTTTAACTTCTTTGAACTTTTATGATGCCTCTTGGAACTACATGTCTAGAAATTTACGTTAGTAATGTTGGTATATGATCTAGTTGCAACTAGACTCTTTGAACTTTTATGACGCCTCTTGGAAATACATGTCTAGAAATTTACGTTAGTAATGTTGGTATATGATCTAGTTGCAACCGAGTCCTAGTAAAAAGAACTCTACAGCTATTGTTTTTAATACAAAAGTGAATTCAAGAGGCCAAAAGCATAAAATAAAAGTTTATTTCCTACGATATGTCAGTCAGACAATGTCAAAATAAGTAAGAGAGAAACAACTTTGTACACTCAAATTCTTCTGATTTTTCTTCGTGGTAACGTGCGGCATGAATTGAGCATACAATTTATTTGATCAAGTAACTGTAAAAATTACAAACAATTCATGTGATTATATTTTCCTTCATTAATACTGTACAGTCATTGTTCACATTTTCAATTCGAAAAGTCGAGTGTGTAAAAACGGTGGGTAGTAAAAGTTTGCTTTACTTTTCTTATTTAAAACATCACATAAAATCTATAAGAATGGAACATTGATTTTCAGAATTTTTTTTTCCAGTACAGGGCAATATAATTTGTTCAGCATGGGTTATATTGCTCTATTTTCACTAAAACTAAATTGCAGGAGCTAAAGAAGTTAATTTTAGAGTAAACTTTTTGTTACCAATAGTTTGTTTTGATAACAGAGACTAGGCTTTAATATTTTTATTTTCTATTTTCCAATTCATTCTCGGAATATGTGAAGGCTGGAGAGCTGAGATACATGGACTGTGAATATTTCTCTTATCCCTGAAAATTCTCTTCTGTCTGCACAAGTCTTCAAGCAGTCGTTCAATTATCAAGCTCTATAAACTTGCACATTAACGCAGCAAGGATAATACCCCACTCTGGAACATCAAAATGCAGTAAAAACCGCAGTTTACTTTTTTCATAATAAATGTATCGCTTCAGCCTTATAAGAAACTAACATTTTCTTCGCTCCTACCGCAAATGTGCAAAATTGTGCTTCTAGAAAAAACTAATTATTTTTGCCAAAAGTTCGTTACCTTTTAAACTAAAATTATACAAAACACAGTACATAAACACAAGGATGTATACATTTGTAAATGTATGTTCATAATAAAAACGAAATTTTCTTGCATGGAAAACAATATATTATGAAATAAATTAAAACCATATTAGAAGCGATTTTTTTTTTGATTGATTTATTTAAGGACGCTCTTTAACAGCTCAGGTCATCAGCGTCATCAGCGTCCCATTCAACTCAGGGCGTGAAACGGCCGACAAATTTTGCTCAGAGGCCTCTCTTTCAGGCTTGAGGTTCTTTTTCGTGCCGCAAATGTACGACACGGGACCCACGGCTTTACTTCCCTTCCGAAGGAAGCCATACTTAGGATTTTTACGCCCGAAAAAATCCATCGGTCCTGGCCGGGTTCGAACCCGCGTTTTGAGTATAGGAGGCAAGTATGGTAACCACTACACCACCAGGACCGACATATTAGAAGCGGGTGTAACATATTTTTAAACAGCTCGTATTAAAAGTAATTATTTTAACACTCAAACAATGAACTGTATCTTACAGCTATAAGTCCGGTAAATTTTTAGAAAACTTCAATTTTATCAACTTTGGATTAATACGGAATGTGGTGATTATACGTCCAAACAAACATAAATTAAACATTAAATGTATTACATATTTTTTTAATTTTTACATTCTTCATAGGGGTTTTAGGCCATAATGCAATCAGGGATAACTACTAAACTGATATCTAAGAATTATTTCCACAAGTAATCATGTTAGCAACCCTGGAGTCATGTCAGAAAGAAAATCAACAATAGCAGATTCCATCATTTGGATGCCTAAGTGCATACTGCAGCTTATTTCAGCGCGAGAAAATTCTATTTAAAAATTGAAATTTATCACAATACACAAATAAAATGTAATAGTGATAAATTTCATTTTAACTAAAATGAATTAAAATATATTATACCCTGCGATATTGAGGTCATTATTCAGAAATTCATATATCGTTTCTTCCATGCTCCACCTAGCTAGAAATGCGCGAATTATTGCTTTGAAACAAAAAATGGTTTCGGAATGGTTAGAGTAAAGTCAACTTGTAAACATTAAAGGATCCATAAAAATAGTGTGTAATACACGTGCTGAAAGAGGCCACCGTGGCGAGTGCCGGAGTCGTTAAATTACAGACTCGTGAGCGGAACATCTGGAGTTCGGTTTCCCCTAGGACCGTCCTCTCTGATTGAGGTTTTTTGTTTTGCTCCATTCTAATAAATGGCAAATGCCGGGGAGGTTCTCTAAGACTGTGGTGGAACGCTTTCTTCTTTTTTTAAAAAAAAATACTAATTTTTAATTTCATCTCATAATTATCAGTGATGCCTGTAATGCCTCCGTAGTAAAAACGGGTGTTAAATGCTCTTTTGACACTTGTAAGAAAAATAACCATATTAACGGTTTTTAAACTTAAAATTATGCATAATTTTTAATTAGATTTAATTTTTCAATAATATATTTTTTATGAAATTCACATGAAAATAAAGCGTAATGACGAATATTTTGAAGGACTAACATGGTTATATTATATTAACATTTATAAATTTAAATATAACGTGAAAAAAGTAAAGCAGTCTTTCGGACAAAGAATCGCATTTTCAAACCTTTTTATTAACTCGCTTTCTTGTCTGTTCGGGTGGAATTTTGTAATTATTTTTTCATGCACTTCTAAATGAGATAGAGATTTGAAAATTTGCACATAGGTCAGAGATGACAATACAATATAATACGGTAATTATCATGATTCAATGGTTCCACGGTTAAAAAATATGGTTCCGCAGTTTTGAAAGTAAAGCAACGCAATATCAAACACGAAGGTTTTTAAAAAATGTAAGGTTGAATAGTAAGAACACATTTCTGTAGTTTCGTTAATAACGCATAAAATATAAAATTTATAATAATCTTTATTCAAAAATAAGAACAGTTGCTATGATGGCTGTATTATATTTATCAATACAATAAATAAGTTATAGTGTAACTTCATTTATATTTAATTTCAACGTTTTATTTGAATCTAAAATGATTACAATTCTTTTTGTTATGTTTTGATAACAATATAGTGGTCATGACAACTATTCAAATAAAAAGCGCGATGTCGAACGCGCAAATTCCATAACGCATGGCTCAAGCGTGATCAACTGAGAGGATGGAAAAACGTTCTTCTCGACTCGCTAATGACACCCAGCGACATGCTAAATAATTTGATAACAATACAGTCGCCATGGCAACTTTCCTAATAAGAACATTAAATTGAAATCTTCACAATTAAATCCTTACAAATAACATTTAATAAATATGATTTTTATTACATAAATTCAATTGTGCCAGTGTTAATGTGTAACATGTGTATTAATAATGTACTAATCATTTCAACTGTGTAAATAGATAGTTAATGCGTATTATATTTAATATAATATAATGAGTTACATATATTATCAAAGATTTTGACTTCTAAATTGAGGATCTGGTACAAATGTATTTAATACTGAAATAAATTTGTTCAAAATTAACTTTGTGTTTCTGTATTTTGTTTTTAATTAAAAAAACAATAATTAATCAACTGTTTCGATATATCAATGGAGTAGATAAAACAAGTTTCGATTTTAGATGTGAGCAAGAGAAAACAAAATGAACTAACTCTAAAATTTGCTCAATTTTTATCATTATTTAATTGAGATGTCTAATACTGATTGCAAAATTAAGTTCACACAAGACTAAAAAGTAGAAAATAATTTAAATATTTTTAAAAGATAAGTTTTTATTTTCTTAATTATAAATGAGCTAAAAAGTATAAAATAATTCATCCTAGCCAAATACAGATTTATAACCCCATGCAAATTCATAATCTCAAACTTTTTTAGATAAATTCTTCCAAACGAAAAACGTGGGGCGCATGCAATAGATAAAATTAATAACTGTTAAGGGTATTTATAGTCTAAATTAATCACAAAAAGGTTCAGACAAACTATTGCATGCGCCCCATGTTTTTCGTTTGGAAGAATTTTTCTAAAAAATTTGTGACATTATGAATTTGTATGAGGCTATAAATCTTCATTTGGCTAGGATGAATTATTTTATACCTTTTACTTCATTTATAATTAAGAAAATAAAAACGTAGTTTTAAAAAATTTTATATTTAAATTATTTAAACTAGAAAGGGCTTCGGAAGTAGGAAAGCGTTCAGAAGTACGTGTTGGCAATATCATTTACATTTCAAGAATAAAGTTAACAGGATATTTTCTGTGTACCCGTATGCTGTTCCTTTCAGGCAACATTTCTTTCCAAGTCAAGAACTCAATTAAATGAGTGTCAGAGTAATTCTTTTTAAGGTTTAAGGATGCTGCACATATATCAACGCTCTGTCAGGGAGCACGGTCCTAATGGGAATCGAAACCTGGACCTCTCACTCACAAATCCGTGTCTTAACGACCTCGGTCATCCGTGACGGTGTAATTGTTGTTGCGTCTAGTTCCGTTGCTATATGCCAACTGGTAGTGGTAGTGGTAGTGGTAGTGGTAGTGGTGGTAGTAGTAGTAGTAGTAGTAGTAGTAGTAGTAGTAGTAGTAGTAGTAGTAGTAGTAGTAGTAGTAGTAGTAGTAGTTATTGCTGTTGTTGTTGTGGTGGTGGTGTATTTATTTACAAAATATATTTGTTACAAATCCAACTCATCCATATGCCACGGTTCCTGGGAAAGTACATGGTTTCCCAAAACACTAGGAAATACATGAAATTGCACAAACCGACATTTAACTCTTAAAAGGCAAATTATATATACATATATAATGAAATAAATGTAAAATATAATAGATTTTTGAATACTATATAAAATAAACATAAAAGAAAACTATACAAAAGTAAAATAATCACTCCTACACAAATACATGTATACAAACAATAAAAAATTGTTGCTCTTGTTCCCAAAACGCCCTTCAGGTTGTCTGGCTCTCATTTTGTCTCACTTTGTTTTACCTACTCCCTCCTCCTCCTTCCTATCTGCCAGCTAAGGTCAGCAGTGTCACTGGCCTCTCCTCACGTTAACAAAAGGGGCCGGTAGGTTCTCTTTCTCCATTCTTCTGACTCCTTGCAGTACACAAGAATATGTTTCCACGATTCTTTCTCTGCACATATAGGGCAGATTCTCGTACCCTCTCTGTCTGTTACTTTAGTCATCCGCTGTGCGGCTAACCTAAACCATCGAGCCCCTGATTGCAGAGTTTGGCCCCCGTTTGAATGCAATGCTCCGTCCTCCATCCTATTTTCAGCTCCGATTATATCTCCAGCGAAACATTTTCTGCCCACTGAGAGGTCTACGCACTTCTGGGTACACAAGTTACAGCGAGCTGCATGCCCTTGTTTTGCAGTAGCTACTTTTTTTTTTATTTATCTGCGTACAAGAGATAGTTTAGGAATCGTCTTATTAAGTGCTGTTAAGCTAGTACATTTTGAATATACCGAAATCAAGGTAGACTAAAAATAATATGAGCAACTGTAAAAAAACTCCAGTGGTGAAGTATGCATTAAATTTTAAAAAATGAAACATATCCTTTGTGCTAAGTCACACTGTTACGTTTGTTATTTACCCAGAACATTAAGTAGCTACCTTTTGTAATTGATAATGCTAAATCCTAAAACATTGCATCACATATAGAAGAGGTAGTAACGCATTTTAGTTCCGTCCTAATCGAAGTAATAAAAGTTACGTGAACATACCTTGTGATTTATAACGCATAAAAATACCATACGAAAAATATTTATACTGAGAAATCACGGCATTAATACGGAATTACATGGGCGCGGCAATGTTTAATTATCTTAATGAATACATTCTGGGAGACGGATAAAAGTAAGAGACACAAAAGAGAGGCGTAACTACTAACAATACTTCCGATGACTTCAACTCTCGATTAGAACATTTCTGGCACCTACTCTGATTATGTATACTTATAAATATTTTAGATATTAGATTGACTTGGATTTTCAAAGTTTATATTTGCATTAATATGTTTTGAACAAAGTGAGATGGCTTTGTAAATAGTTTTCATGTAATAGTCGTGTTTACAAACGAGTTAGGACTGTAAAGTGCACAGACGGCCCAAAGTAAAGCTCCCTGGTGTTAAAAATTTTATCACTGCGTTAGACTTTGCTTTACTGGACAAATTTTGGCAGGCGAAAAGTGGAAATGTGAGGACAACTGTAGTTGGAAGATGTGAACAATGCACAGGCTGCCTTGAATATTCACTGCAGGAATTAGGAGAGGAAAACATGTGTGTTAAGGTGTTCTATGCTGGTGAAGTAAGCGCAGTGAAGGATGGGTTATAAGTGTTTTTAATGGTGTTTAACGCCCGTTCTAATTACTGAGGAAACAGAAGCGGTGGACACTGATGATACATGAGATGAAATGATATACTGGGAAGGCATTTTTAAAAAGAAGGAAGCGTTCCAGGCATAAGTGAGGGTATCTCCCCATCATTTGTAATTAATGAGGACTGAGGAAAACATGGAAAATCCTGTCAGGGGAACCGTCTTGGTTAGAATCTCCTGCTCATGAGTTCACGCCTCAACGACCTCGGCCACACGTGGTGGTACTATTAGTGTGGAAGTAATTTTTTAGATATTTAATTTCTTGTTAAAAGTCACGAAATGTATAACGTTCTGAACGTTACAAATATTAAATGTACGAATTAATAAAATTATGCATCATTTGTTCGTAAATGTGATAAAGAGGGAATTGTCTTTAATAACTTGTAGCTATAACATTTAATTTGTACTGAAGGAAAGTATTTTGATGACAAATTCATAAATCACATAACTTGTACTAAAATAAAATATTTTGTATATTTAGCTATTTAAAGGAAAATAAACTACCCTTTTACCTTGGATTAATTAAGCAATACATCTAATCTGAACCATAACTAAGAAATAAATTGAAATTGTTTTAGGATCGAAAATCAAGGTTCAAAGTTTGTTCAAATTGGTAAATAAAGTTTAAAATTATACTATATATGAAATCATATATAAGTACAAAAATATTAATGTAGAGCAATATTATAATATGCACACATTATTTAAAATGAAATTGTTATATTACAAATAATAATACAAATACAAACACTAGCCGAGAGATAGAATTCCCTTAATACGGTTTTTACGCATAAAATCGTATCAAGTAATTAAACGTTGAGTTATTTGCGGAGTGGAGCAAACCAGGAACCTACTAGAGGAGCTACCCCTGTCTTATTGGCAGTTGGTGTAGAACAGAGGTATATGTGACAAATTACAAAATCTTGGCTGCTTGTTGAGAGCATTTTCTACAGAATTATAATGCTTTAATCTCACAACGTTCTCTGCGTCGATCAATACATGATAACTCAATGAAAACCCTATGTCGGGGCCTTCCCGTGTTATCAAACATTTTCCGTAAAGTTCTACACACACTGAGTGCAAAGCAGGCTTGTCTCACCTGAGTCAAAATGAGAGCATATCCAATGTCCCCCATTGCCCTTCGCTCTGTTTCACAGTTGTGCTTTGTCGGATTCTGTAACTACTTCCGCATTCAACAAAAGAGTTGACAGCACGCGTGGAATAAATACAGTAAGTACACGTTATCTGTTTTGCATAATGAGCATGCAAATGCTGCTGGCCGCTATTAGCTCTGCAGAGAAAGAAATTTGGTTTATCGCGCTTCCAATCACTGCATTGATTAGTTATGATATTAGTGAGCGCGCAGACCAACATCATGAATCACATATGCATTGTTATATATTATGATTTCCGAATAATGGTATAGAAATATATCCTCTCTTTATGCTAAAGAATAATGGGCCGTGATATGTTGTTCCGATCCATAAATGTACTTTATTTATTCCGGCTAATTGAAATACACTGGGAAAAATGTTTATGCCTTTACATAAAGCCAGACAAAACTTTTACGCCATGAAGCAAATGCTTCAGAATGACTAATATTCAAAGAAAGCTGTATAGGATGTTTGCCATAACATAGTAATCGAGGTCGAACTTTAAAGAGGAATGTGATAAACCAACTTAAAGTTTCTGCAGATAATCTGCCGATTCAGAGCAATGCGAAAGATTTCCACAAAGGACTGAAGACCTAGCGAGAAAGGTGAGCGTAGAACCGGCATGCGCCCGTATCAACCACATTAATAATACCTGTAACCATTGAATAAAATGAGAGGGAAAGGGAATGAGGAAGGTTAAGATAACCGAAATGGGAAACCCCCCGAGAATCTCAGAAAATCCTCCCATTTTGCGTCACATCAATGCCACAGGATCGAACCTCGGTTAGCCTCTCTAACCAGCTAAGGAACAGAGGGGACTTAATTTTTCTCTCGACCACTTTAATAAACACCCTACACTAAGTACGTTGAGAATCATCAGTTTAATCAGGCTCGCTTTCAGCACCGTGGCTGCGGGCACACACTGCTACAGTCCCCACGCGGTCGGCAAGCGGACGGGTATAGATACTTTCATATGTAAGCCTTGGATTTTGTATTGCCCAAGAGCGATTATTTTGCATGTAAACCAGACCACGCGCATGAAACCACACCTCATCACTGAATAAACACTAATTGCGAGTGTATGCTGCCGTCACGTACGAACTCGAGAAACCAGGTACAAATTCTGCACACTCCTCTTTTTTAAGGTTTGCGTTTCTGTTGTTTTGTATGATCGAAATTTCAATGATTTTGTTGCTATGTATGCTGACCTATAGCTGACCCCTGTTTGCTGTACTAACTTAAAAATACTTTCATGGCGGGCATTCTAATCGTGCGCCGTGTCACCCAATATTTCCTCTGTTAAAACGTGACGTTTTGGATTTTTTCCAGCCCAATATCGATCCTATAATTTTGAATTGTTTGTCGTTATATAACCTGTACGTTTGTAAGGCGAATCTATTTCAAAAAAGTGTTTCCCAAACGCTCTACGACACAGATTAATACTTTATAAAATTGCAACAAATGAAAACATTTTGTTCTATAGTAACTTAAATCATTACTCACGGACTCGCAACTAACAACACCACAGGTGCTTTTCCACTGCCTTGTACTCGGATGACTGACCCGTTAATGGACTTCGCCGCGCAACAGCGAGCCCACTTAATATGATAGCATTTTACTTGTAAAGTATAAATATTTCTTTTTGGTAAGCGCTCATATATTCCAATGGAAGATCAAAATGTACTGTTTTAGTTCTCTCAGAACAAACAATGAGTTTCATTACAAACATTTTCTGGTAGAATGGGAAGCCGGCGTGAAAAACAGTGGTTTGGAATGAGCATATTGAATTTTGTTTTGAGATACAGTGAAATTATCATTCTTGGAAGTAAGTTGCTTGGAATTAATGGCGTAGAAGAAAACGGAACGAGCATGAAAAATTGGACGGAAAATTATGTTAATTTATGTACTATTGCTATGTATATGTGTATATAGGTAAAGGTTTTGCGAAATTGCATCCCCAGGTCTGGCTGTTTATACAAAGATTCGTCAAAGTTACCGCATGATATAAAAATTGTTTCCTTTTATAGATACATAGCTCTTGAACCTCTTAGAGTATGTAGAAATCTAAACAGCTAATTTTAAAGTTCCTTTCTTGTCGCACATTAAAATTTGCAAAAACATGGCTATTTTTACAAGATTAGAAGAAAAATCATTTTATGCATATTTGAACGGCAATTTCACAAAGGCAATGACAATTTAAAATATGGCAACATTGCAAATATTGAAGACTAATAAATATGTTTTCAGGTTTGTGCCACAAAATACTTCAGTATAGAAATAATTATATGTAGAGTTTTGCATACCCATAGTAATCAATCACCCAGGCGGTACTCTCAAGTCAAAATGCAACAGGCTTCTCTTTTGCCTCGAACGATCTTATGTGACGTATCAAGCAAATCCTGCATGTTCCAATTATTTTACATAATTATTTTCTGGTAGTTCTGGATAAAACAGCAAAATATTGTTAACATTTTCTGTCGGAGAGGGAAAGAGAGTGTGCAATCAAACGATAGTTTTATTTTTATTGTTTTTAGTTGGAAAGTAATTTAAATGTGAATTAATTGGTTTACTCTCCTATTGAAATTTCACTTTTACCCGAGAATGGCAAATGGTTCCAATAGAGGTTAAGAACGAGTATTTTGCGCACGGCACCGTTTTGTTGATTTTTCTTCTTTTAATTTTCAGAAAATAAAATGAATATCTTATAATAGATATACCTATAAGGGTGTCATCATTTTCTGGGGTATGCAAGTAAATACATATAATAACTAAAATTATCACATTTAAAAATGTCTATATTTACGGCAAGCTGGAAAAATGGATATGTGGGGGACAAATAATCCAGAATGTTAAATAGTTTGACCATCTTGGAATGAGGTTTGACATGAGTGGAAAATGGAGTAAGCACACAGTTTTTGCCAAGCTCAAGGGGAGGGTCAACTCTCTGAGGTAATGAGGATGATAGCCCAAATCCCGGATACGCCAGTCAAAACATTAAAAACGATGTATGAGGCAATGGTCCTTATTGTTATGTGGAAGTGAGGTTTGGGATGGGATAAAATAGACAGTCTAAATAAATTACAAGGTGATTACGCACATACTTCAGACTGTACCAGCTTATGCAAGAAAATAACAAAACAGTTACAAACTCATAACACAAGGAATCAAAAATTTTTGGGTTTTAAAATAATCTGTGAAAAAATGCTCATATTGCACACACACACATTTACAAAACTTGTTCTATTGCTAATATCGACGATTTAAAAATGGCTTACCATTAGTCTTTCATGATTTATGTTCTTAAAAAGTGTTAATTTTCACAAGCATACAATAAATTGATTTGGACCTGAACATAATTTGTTGTATCTTTTAACTCTCTATGCATACAATTTTGTTCAAAATCATTTTAATTTATAAGATTCATTGGTGTTTGGGTTTATAAGGGTTGGGCCCAACAGTGGGCGTGTGTTTATTGAATGCATTGTTCAGTCTGCATGGACGCAGATCTCTCTGGCATCAGTATCGCGATTATGCTGAGTTAATTAGAAGCTTTGTTAACAACATTAATAATTATTTGTTATTTATTTTCCAATAATTTAGCGGTGTATTTCCTTGAGCTCAAAAGAAACGAACGTTTCTTGGTGCTCTTTATTAGCGGATGTAAAGTAGAATGAATACCCTATATGTTCTCAAAAGTTTGCAGCTGTGCAGAAATGATTGCCGTTATTAAAGTCTTCCTCTGCACTTAAATTACCAATCAAGTTGCTCCCACGCGCCCAGAGTAAAAATGAACTAATAGAACTGATAGGATCAAGTAATTTATTGAGTCATAAAGTGAATTTTCTTCAATATTTTTAGCCTTTGTTTGACAGGAATATAAGACTTTTACTGTGTCTGAACAATATTTGACGCAGTTTTATGTCATTCGCCTTAAGAAAGAGCTACTGATACAGGAAATTATATTTCGGTAAAAAAAATTATTGCCAAGCCCAATGGGCATGCATAAACTGCAGGAACACAGCGACATATATGCGGTTGATTTTTATTTGATTTATTTACAGACGCGCTTTAACATCTGAGGTCATCAGCGTCTCATTCAAATCAGGGCGTGAAAAAATTCATCGGTCCTGGCCAGATGTATGCAATGAAAACGGATGTAATAAGTAACGTGACTGGGTTGTAGCCTTGAATTTATGGTAATTGTGGTGTTGAAAGGGGTACATTACAATTTTATATTGACTCAGTCAGCATAATTAAGAAAATGTAATACAAGTACAGCGCACAATTTTTTTATTGGTTAGGAAATTCAGCTCAGCTAAGTTCTAAGTCACTCGTTTGAACATAATAATAATAATAATAATAATAATAATAATAATAATAATAATAATAATAATAATATCATGGCGGCAACATGGCAAAGCATAGAGTAACGTTATAAACACGAAACCGGTAGTACAATTAAATGCTAAAAAGGTTAAAAAAAATTAGGCAACGTAGTGATGGTCACCACTAATATTTCAAATTAAACTTCAGCAGTTCAATATGTACCTACAAATAGCACGGAACTGCGCAAATTTGGCTTGACTAATCCTGTAACAGCACCCCTTGGCGGTAACCCACCGAACTGTTCTGTGTGTGTTTAAGTCTAAATAAACAGGACCACGTAATAACAGTTCATGAACAAGGAATGAAAGTGAAATGAATGACCATAGGCGTTCAAAGATATATAGCTTTGAAAATTTGGCAACTATTAGCGGCAGATTGAATGAAGCCGGCATACGCAGATGTACCAGAAACCCCAAAACACAAACTCAAACCCAGTAACTCACCTCATGGAGTACAATGATCGAGAGAAATTCTCCCAAATTGCTATGTGAATTCAGAAAGTTAATTTAAATGACTGTGTTTTCTGAAGTTTTAAGAAATATTAAAGGGTTATATTAACATTAAATGTACACGATCGGGACGAGATAAACATACTGAAGCTACCACAACTTGGGAAGAGGGTAGCAAGAACACGATTTTACCGTATTAGTTCAGTGACAGACAGTACATTCACTTATAGCTGTATGGCTCCAGTGCTTTCATAAGTAAAGAGAGGACATATTGTTGCCATGTGGGAGGCAAATATAGATTTATACCTGGAGAGATAACGGAAATTACGTCAAATATGAATTCAGCTGAATACAAAGAAATACTCAGCAACGTAGTTCTTTTCAGCATTAAACCGTCTTTCCAGTTGAAGAAGTTCAGTTTAATAGATTGATGCATGACAACACCAATCTTTGATCGACAACACTCATTCTTTAATCGACATCCCGACATCCAAGTCTTGAATTGGTCCCCTAAATGACCCCAAGGTCGGTTCTAACGGTAACCATATGCACTTGCCTCGTGTACCTAATATCGAGTGTTCAATTCCGGCCAGGGTTGATGGGTTTTTTCAAGCGTAAAATTCCTAAGTATTTCTTCCTTTGGAAGGAAAGTAAAACCGTGGGTCTCGTGTGGTAGAAAATTTACGGCACTTAAAATACCTCAAGCCTGAAAGAAGAGGCCTCTGAGCAAAATTTACCGGCCATTTCACGCCCTGAATTGAATGAGACGCTAATGACCTGAGATGTTAAAGTGCGTCCGTAAATAAACCAAATAAATAACTCGATTTAAATATAAAAGACATTGTTGAGCTGGAATGATTAACAATTCCTGATTGAGAAGAAACACGAACAGAGTAAATGAGCAATGTCGACAAGTTTGGCAAGATCTGCGAAATGATTCAGATTTCTTTCAACATTTCATAGACTCAATTTCAAGGCGCTTGCTCGGACCAATTGAAATGATGGGTGGACTAGCAAATGAATTTAATTTATTACTGATGCATCATTGTTTGTTATGTAATTATGCATATATTTTGGAAGATGCTTGGAATAAAAAACATTTTCTCACTTCTATTCCATTCAAAACCCTTGGTGCCATGTGGGTAAAACAAAAGGAGGAAAAGAAAGAATACAGAAAGTCATAATATTTCAGCTACCAGTTCTAAAGCTTGCAATATATGTGTGTTCATTATAAATAAATAAATAATGAATGAATACATATATGAAGCACAAATTAAAGTGCTTGTGTTTTGTATTGTTTGGCTAGTTGTAAATTAGAGCATCGCTTTCCCTTAATGTTCTATATTAGTGAATATCATAAGATTATTTGCACAATATTTAATTATAGTATATTAATACAAGCAGTACTTTGATTGGGGTTGTCGTGCATTACACTTCTAATAGACTTTATTTAATCTTCCTGAACAACCAAACCGCCACTGCATTTGCTATAGTAAGACATTACCGTAATGGTGTTCACTTTTGAAGGGGAAAATAGCTGCTGCCTTGTTTACATAATCAAACTATAAATGGAATTGGGCGTACACTTTCATTTCTTGCTTTTCTACAATGCGCTAAACTAGGTGAATATCGTATGATTATTTACACAATATTTATTATATTATATTATATTATATTAATACACACATTACTTAATTAACTGATAAAATATTTTTACATTTCGTTAAGAAATTAAGCAATAATTCCCAAACTCCAATAATTTCACTGCAAACTGTAAAACATGAGTAAAATTCATACATGAATTCTAAATCTAAGGTATTTCAGGTCATATATCTTATTATTTTTGTACGAATAAAAGCATCCTACAAGTAAATAAAAAGAATAGTAGTTAAAATCAAATTTTGTTCCATAATATATCAAAATTCTTTCTATTGGACAATGTACATAGACATTGCACACATTACAGGGCCCATAATTACGACAATTAAAAGCAATTGAAAGCAGTCAAAAATTATTGAAAGGTGAAAAAATTTATAGAGGGAAATGTTGATAATTATTTTAAGCTTACAAAACAAATATGAGGTAAGTTTATCGAAGCCAAGGGAAAACATTTTCCTAAGTAAATGAAAAGATAAATATAAAAACGAGAATAACACTTCTAGTCATGGAAAACAGTAAATCATATCAAGAAAATTATAATGATAGCACATTTGTTGAATCTGATAAGATTTTTAGCTTTGTGGTGTTATATGCCGATACATAAACTAACGATTTTCTTACAGTCCAATGATGCCGAGAGATATTGCTGTTCTACACTACGATCAAAAGCACTAATACCCAATCCAACAGAAATTACTTTATTTAGTATTTATTATGTTGCAATTACCTCTTAATAATAATACGTTGAACTTGCAAACACAATGGATATTACAGGGGTTCAACATTTAATAATGATATATAAGGGTTGCCCAAATGAAACTAGCACTTTTACTAACCGTCGCAGCTTAACTACGCAGAGCTTTGTGTTCGCTTTGGTAGGTGGCGTTATATGTGAGAAGGTAGACTGGTTGATCTAATGGCGCAGCGAGTTTACATGTGCAGAAGCACGTTGAACTGAATACAACAGCTATTCGTGCAAACAGGCCCAACGAGCAGTAATTTAAATTTTGAAGGCAGAAGACCTTAGTGGAGTCCAAATCTATCGTCTTATGAACAATATGTATGGGAATGCGGTCTGTCAGGCAGCACAGTGTTCAGATGGTGTGATGAATTTCGTGACGGACGAATGCGCATTGAGAATATGCTTAGACATGACATTTAACCATCATCGAAAGGAGAGAGAATCGCCGAATCAACACCCGAGGGTTTGCAGAAACCCAAGAGCACTGTTTACAGCATTCTGCATCGATGGTTGGGATACCACAGTGTTTGAGTGCAGTGGTCCCCAAGTATCTTTCTGAGAAGCAGTAGGATCGGTGAATAGGTGCTTGTATGGAGCATTTGCTGCGTTTCCAAGCAGAAAGGAGGGGGTTGGGTGTCTGTTTATTTGAAGATTGGTTCCGCAGTCAACCACAAACGTTCTTCACTCAGAATATCCATAAATTTGTGACGATCTGGAGTACTGACTAAAAGAGACAAGGTGACTTATGTGTTGCAGATATGTCACCCATGTATTACTCTTTCTTCCTGTATACATTTAAATCAATGAAACATTACAGAAAGAAAATCTCACGCTCATTTAGCAAACCATATATAAAAATATTCTCTCAGCCAGTAACAGAATCGTCCACCACATAGGCATGGCAACGTAGTTGTAAGATAATTGCTTTATCTGAATGTATTGGGTTGCTCAAGTCTGAAAAATAATAACAATGTAGTAAGCTTCTATTTCCCGAGATTTTTCCTAGAACGGAAAGAACTAAAATTCGACTTATTGTAAAACAAAATGCATATAAGTTCAAGTATTTATTATAAACTTGTGAGTTCATTAAAACAAAGCACTTTTTTCTTTCTAAAATGAGTTACTTGTAATATAAATCACAAACTTTTGCTACCAGATATGTGTAAATGACTTGTGGGAATTAACTAACCTAAACCGGCACGGGTGGCCGAGGTCGTTAAGGCGCGGACTCGTGAGCGGGAGGTCTGGGGTTCCAATCCCGCCAGGACCGTCCTCCCTGACTCAGGTTTTTTCCAGGTTTTCCTCATTCCTCATAACTGACAAATGCCGGGGGGTACCCTAAACCTAGGCCTAGAACGTTTCCTTTCTTTAAAAAATCCTTTCCCAAGTTATTATTTCATGTATCACCAGTGTCCACCGCCTATGGTGCCACAGTAGAAAAAACGGACGTTAAACACGATTAAAAAAATTAACCTTGTTTCTTTTCAATTTCTTAGCTCTGTTCTCCATGTCTCGCTACAGGTTTTGCTGCACTTTCGGTAGCGCACAAGAGCCAAATATAGAACATACAAGATCACTTGCAAGTAAAAGGGAGGGTAGAAGGGAGGGTAGAACTGGAAGTGTGAGGGAGTGAATAATGCCTTTGCAGAATATTTTACAGACAGCTATACTGCATCATTTACAGTCTGCAACACTCTTTCATTTGCTTAACTTTTTAAAAAAACTAACCTCGTTTTCTTCTAATTAAAGCACAGGTGTAGGAAAACATACATTCCCAACGGCCAAGCCATATCAACAACTCGCAAGAATTCCGACGAGTAGCTGGTTGAAACCGTCACATGTGTTTGAGTGTTTACTTAATTTTCTTTTGTTTAAACATACACAGCCTCATTTTGAATTAAATGCATAAACATTACTACCATGTCCTAGAGAGATAATGACGAATAAATAGCATTAACTGACAATTTGAGAGACTATGATCAACAACGAACACAGTCACCAGTTAACAAAGCGAGTAGTACTTATGAGAAACATTGTAACATAAGGATAAGAAATTTACTTGCTGCTAGAGTTCCAAATTCGAATATTATTCCAAAAAACAATAAAATAAAATGGTTTCAGATATTAAAAGTGCCCAGCACCTAATGACAGCTACTAGTCTAGTTTTGAAAGGAACAGAGCTTACAATATCCCAATGATATTTTATACCGAGTGTTCCTAAATACAGTACTCAAAATATTGGAATAATAGTAGAGAACAAAAATTAAATTACCATTGCTTTGAAATTGAGAGTGTACACAACTTCTGAATGACAAGAAGTGTAAAAGGATTTTAAAAGGTGACTAAGAATAAAACTATTACTTTTCCATTTTTAATTGTAATATTTTATAGAAACTATTCAAAATGCGGAATCTTCCTTAAATGCACGCTCTACAACAAAATGACTATGTTCAAAGACTCCAGCCATTGTGGTACAGTGTTAGCAGCAGCATGCACCCAAGCAACAAGCCTTATCCAGTGCCCATACACAAAAATATCAAGAATAACGAGTAGACCATGCAATGGACCTACTGTGGCTAACCCAGTGTTCACTAAATGTTGTCAAACTACAATGTAGAACAATGTGAATATCATAATGATATCATATGCAACTCCAAATATCAAGAGGAACGTCCTCAAGCAACGCAGGCATTGTGTCTTGCAGGAATTGCAGTTTGGATGTCGTGACGAGTTTAGCAGATTGAGCACATGAATGATTATAATAAATTATTGAAAACTGCAATTATTTTATTTTCAATCATTTCTACAATTTCTAATTTTTCTTCGAGGATAGATTATTCAGTATTACCTATTAAAAGTATTTTAATTACCCCTAGAAGTTTGGGTATTGTGTTTAGGAACATTCTGTATTATAAACGTTTATGACCAGCTCAAAATGCATTTGGTTAAAGAAGAAAGTTATCGCATCTACGAATTACGTGCATGGTATGCGGCTTTCTGAAGCACACTACACTGTCTATACCTCAAAGAACAGTTTATAAAAAGTAGTAAACTCATTTACACTTTAGCTACATTTTTATGCATGAAAAATAGGAACATAAGTATTACATTAACACGGTTTTGAATCCTATTAATTTTAACCATTTTATAATCTAGCTATACAGAATACCTTAGAGGAATCCCAACTTTGTATACGCAATGTTTTTGTAAAGTGGTTACTTCTTAGAACAGAAACTTCCTCTACTTGTAGCAATACATTAAATATACGCCTCTATGCAATCGGAGTTTATATACAAAAGTGGAAACCAAATTCAGTGCACGCACGATTCTGGGCAAGATCGAAAAATTCCCCTGACGCAACAATTATCTTTCTCAGTCGTGTTTATCAGGACAACTATTGCAGTTGCATTTCCACAAGAATGTTGTTGATCTTCTACTGTCCATTTGTGAATTATGAAGTGTGGAAACAGTGAGAATACACTATAACAAAAAATATTTACTTATACCAGGCTTCCAGAATATTCCCTCGCCGCTAGCACGGGGTTTCGCGTCTCGGCCAGGTCGGCTTCCCTCTCTATTAATGGCCGCCAGCCTCCATGTCCTGGAACTTGCGAGAAGTCATCAGTCTACATTCATTCGTGAAGACTTTTAGAGCAACGTATTTTTGTGTGTAAATATTATTACAAATACGAGTGAGATTGTCACATTCGTGAGAAATATATTGGGAAGTTCCCTGGGCATTTGCCTCCTTCCAGACTTGCAATTCACGATCTTATGAATAAATTTGATACAATTGGCTTAGTGCAAAACAAGAAGCACGCGAAGACGTACAGTTTTAACAGAAGACAAACGAAACTGCGTAAATCGTGAATGTTCGCCAACAAAATCACTACTGAAATTAGCACAATTAAGGGTTTCATTGTCTTCTACAAATATAACAATTAAGTTTTCAAACCCAAACCTTACAAGTGATTCATGTCCATTGTCTACAATAAAGTGATCCCGTAGCATGTGTGCGTTATTGTGAGTGGTTTCTTTCATCAGTGATTGAAGGGTTAATCGACCCAAAGCTTGTACTCTTTTAAGACGAACGTGGTTCCAGCTAAATGATCGTGTCGGGTTACAGACTCGGCCGGCTGTGACATGATCAGATGCAAAACCCTTGCAAGGGGGAGCCTGTACTTATTTGCAAAAGAAATCGTACAACTACTGCAGAAGAAAATTTAGCGATAAACTTACAATAATACTCTCCGCCGGGAAGTGCAGTTTTCATATTGGTGAAACAGTTTCCATTCAAGGCGTTTTCTTTTGCAAGAAGCTAACCCCCCCAAAAAAAATAAATCCGAGTATAACCGAGGAGAAGCTTGATAAATAGGTTATTTATTAGAAACTACTCTCCGAAAGGATTTAATACGATTAGCTAGTAAGTATGTGTATCTGTCGGTAGTGCGTATAAAGCCACTCAGCTGCTGCATCTTCATCATAGAAAATTACTGCAGTACCTGAAATAAAACCTATGGAGATTATGAAACAAAATACAAGGAGACATGAGGATGAAATGCAGCGTGCATCTCAAAATATTTTCATGGGGATGGCAAGCAAGTGGAGTATATACTGTGATAGCGAGTACAGTGTAACTTATTATTTACTACAAATAAATAACAAAGAAAAAATAATGCGCACAAGAATTAGAGTCGCGTGGGATCTCTCGGTAGGTGGCGACGGCGTTAAGAAGCAAATTTCCGACAGCAATATCAATTTCCGATTGTATAGTGGAATGAAGACGCTGTGCATATACTGAGTGTCAAATCGCACTCCTTCGTTGGGTTACAGCTAACTAGATTTGTTTTCATGTGAGCTTGCGTGAAAGAGAATTGATTTGTTTTATTTACAGACGCTCTTTAACATCTCAGGTCATCAGTGTCCCATTCAATTCAGGGTGTAATACGACCGACAAACTTTGCTCAGAGGTCTCTTCTTTCAGGCTTGAGGTTCTTTATCGTGCCGTGAATGTACGACACGGGACCCACGGCTTTACTTCCCTTCCGAAGGAAGTCGCACTTCCATCGGGATCGAACCTACGATCTTGGGTTTAGGAGACAAGTATGATTACCACTACATCACCAGGACCGAACTGTGAAAAAGAATGTTTATGTAAAACCTCTGCTGCGAGTTTTGTAAAATAAAGCATAGCTTGTGGAAATAAAATAACTTAGAAATATACCTAAATTAACGATAATCTTGTTTTATTTGGTGCATCAATGAATAGTTCCTCATTGGCTGTTACCATTATGTTATAAATAAAAAAAATTAGATAACATCACAATGTCACAAATAAAAATAAATTATGGAAAATAAAAGGGAGAGGCGAGGAATTGGAAAAACTCAACTTCTAGTAAAATCTTTATACATCTAACAAAGAAGAGGGAAAGTCTTAAGTATAAATCAAATAATGAAATAGGCAATAGGGGAAAGAAAGAAAATAAAGGAAAGAAGAACAAAAAAGTAAAAAAAAAAAGAATTAATGATAAGATAACACAACCGATTTTTCACATTAGCAGCATACAATTATCCCCTGAATGATGTTTCTTGCAGAAATCTGTTGAAACCAGGATATTTTCCCCGAAAATCATTGGTACATCAAGCAACATTGTATCCGTGTTGCTTTCCCAATTCGAGGACAGCGTGCTGTCATAAATGCGACATGCTTTGCGGTAAAATTCATTTTGCCGTCTGTCCCAAGTTTGTCGTAAACGCTATGAGCCTATAACCTCGTCCCATATAAACGTAACCATTGCCTCTCCTCAACAAGATGACGTCACTAATTCAAAACAAAATTGAATATGATTGGGGTGTAGTATGTATGAACGGAAGTATGGGGAACGAAATATCCCATTTCGTACCAATGACACACACATACCTATTCCCATTCCTCGGCTGAAAGCACAGTAATTAGCCGAAACTTCAACGATTAAATAGGACAATGAAAATAAACTAAGCCGCTCCCCAACTTTAGAGTTTTCAAAAATGTATTCCCTTTACCTTGTTTTATAAAAATATATTTGTACCATGTGAAATATTCAGCACTCTGAATGCTCTTACGAAACCAAAAATGACACTACTCCCTAATGCTATCCGTATATTAGTTATTCTTGCAGTTCCATTTTTCAAGAAGCATTAAATTAAATGAATGCAAGAAATGTTTTTTTTACGACTTTAGTAACTATAAAATGTTTAGAAACGTGTGAAAATGCATGCTTTATCGCCAAAACGTTAGGTTTATATAGCTAGTGAATATTAAATTTTTACAACAGCTTAAGAGTTTTTGCATTTAAATTATAGTTTTATAGGTGCTTGGTAAAATCATTCAAAATGTTTCAAATCTGCAAGTGCTCTCAGTTATTATTACTACTACTACTATTATTATTATTATTATCATTATCATTATCATCATCATCCTTATTATTATTATCATCATAATCATTTACTCTCATTCATTCCTTTGCTAACACACATCTCAAACATATTTTCAACAGAATCTTCTCTTATATACAAGTGACGGGTCATGTGTATATATTATAGAGCTTCAAATCATCTTAATAATCTTCAGAAAATTACAATTAAATCCACTTCATAACTAATATTACATAAATTGTTCCATATTAAATAAATATTATTGTAACCCAATTAATAATAATAATAATAATAATAATAATAATAATAATAATAATAATAACAATAATCATTTTTCTTGCATGTCTTCGTGATATTTTATTTTGAATTTAGGATACAGGTTTGAAGTTCTAATCTCATCGCTGTGTCAAGTCGTTGGCTGCCACCTTGCACATTTTACTAGCAATGAACAAAAATTAAAACTCTGCAATGTCGATGCTGAACATTTTTGATAATACATTACTTTTATTTTCTTGCAGTGTCTCTGAAATGTGAACTACAACCACTTCTTTGGTCAACTGAACGAAGTCTTCAAAGTCACGAGCAACTAAAAATGGAGTGAGGTCTGCAAGTGTTCGCTTCAAGGCCAAACTCACTAGACAGGGGCTTTAGTGGCTGAGACTGGGGACATGGCGAATTATTAAAATCACCGATGAATATGAGGGAAGAATTTGCCCCATCTGGAAGGAGGAGGAATAAGGGCACATATTCTGACTGAATGTAAAGTCACACAGGAATGGAGGGGAAAATATCTACCAGACTCCTTTATAGGATCGAACAGAGGGAGGGGGTTATGCCGGTTTTGCTAGCAGGCACGGAAGGAGAGGTTAGGTAAATTTTTGATGAAAGAGACAGCTCAGGTCTGAAAAGGGCAAAGGCCGATTATCAGGGAAAGGGTTGCATCATCCATAATGGGTTTTCTTTATATTTTATATGTATTTTAATTGGTTTTAACAATTAATCTCTTTGCATTTATTGTATTTTATTCGTTATTTATTTATTTATTTATTTTTATCGTACTAAATCAAACTTACATAGTGTATAATAAAAACAGTACAGTCCCTTGGACCCCTGCGCCTGTTGTATTATATTGTATTGGTGCCACTGCAATAAATACACTACTAGACAGCCTTCGTTTGAACACATGCACAAGAAAAAGTGCTGCAATCTCAGAAGAAACAGTGTTAATGCAAATAACTTTAAAAGTTGTGAAAGATTGTGGGGGTTCAAGAACCTCATTTCCAACATCTTCTATGACAAAGTATGTGGCTATTGTACTAGTTATAATTTGCATGAGAAATCTATGCGCTGAAATTTAAGGGGCAATGAATATCCGACTACGCCGGAAAACAGCGTGCTTCGCGTGCCAAGCAAATTTCCGTTAAGCCGGACACACGTCCAAAGAGGGCTCTGCACCACCACCACCATCACAACCACCAGGCAGCGTGGTCGCGTCTGGACTTCCATTTTAGACAAACAATTTCAACAAGTGCTGTTTTTGGTTCTATATAACCAAGGTAATTCTTGGTAACAGAAATATAAATAACATTTTAAAGAACAAACTATTCAATGTTGAAATGTAAGAGAGTTGATGATGATGATGATGATGATGATGATAATAATAATAATAATAATAATAATAATAATAATAATAATAATAATAATAATAATAATAATAATAATAATAATAATAATAATAATAATAATAATAATAATAATAATAATAATAATAATAATAATAAACAGTGGAAATAATTACACTTCCGAAGTAAACCTGACCCAATGAATCTTCGATAATGTAGTTCCTCTTTCCCTAGGTACAGTTTTAAAGTTACTTAGGCTTTTGATTAGTCTAAGTCTCTGAGAAAGCGGCGATTACTTTATTTCATTAAGGGAACACTTACTTAATAGAATAACACGCAGTTCATTTCTTAAAGTGCGGGCAAACCTTAATAACCTCGTCCCATCCCACCGAGTTCCTAGTGCATAATGCTATCGCTTTCTTCTAAACAGTAACACTATCAAGACATACCTGGTAGTTCCCCAGCGTTGTCACCGTTATTTTAGTACATTAGATTGAGAAGAAACTGTGAATATTTCCCGTTTCTCATTTCATTAATAAAATCTGAGGTGTCTTAATCAATTAATTAAAAATAAATGTATAAAGTGTTTACTCATTCCCTTCCACACTGAACATGCAATGAAACAGATTACAGAATTGTGATGACGAGTTTTCCTGAGCGAACTTCGATATTCAACGCAACATAAATATAAAATCAGCTGGATAGCTAAAATATCAGTTCCAGCTATAAAGATCGTCAATAATTTGTCCCGTACTACACAAACATAATTTATTTAATTAATTGTATATATTGTTTGTCTCTTAAGCATGGAATATTGGTTTGTGCAGTTTCATGTGTTTCCTTGTGTATTGGAAAAGCACGTACTGTCCCAGGCCCCGTGCGAAAAGTATGAGTTATTTTTCCAAAAATATACTTTGTAAATAAATGCACTACTAGCACTAGTACTAGTTAAAAGTGACTCTAAACAGTACCAAAATGTAAGTTTATACATATGACACATTATTATATTTCGTTTTGAACTAACATAACTTCTACATTTTCAATGATAGGAAGCTGAAATTTTGCATGGAAATTTGTAACATTCTGTTTTTTTATAGAACGTATTACTGCACAACCAAAGTTATGATATATTCTTTAAAATTTCTAAAGATTCATTTTATTTAAAACTGTTGAACATAATTAGATGAAATTTTGGTACACGTTTTTTAATGTCTAAACATTAAAGTTAATGGAACAGAATGTTGATATTCATTAAATTGCCAAAGAACAAAATTATTTGTTTACTTTGACTCTACAGCTGTAGCAAGACAGCTATTGAAAATCTATTCTACAGGATTGTAAAGGAGGAAAATTTTCCATAGAACTGCCAAAATTTGCTGTTCTACATAACACAATTTCTGAGAAAATACACCTCGTAAATGAAAAATATAAGTCTGAGAAAACTTGAATTACAGTTTTAATTTCATTTCCGTTGGTGCCGAATTTACTAAAGATGGCCATTAAAATAGTCATCTTCTATCATTTCCACTTCCCTACTCTTGAGCTGCCCTTCTTGACGAGCTTTCTGTGGAGTATATTCATTTGGTTTGCTTTTGCGAAACTCTTATCATCAAGGCTCTTAAGTATGTTTATTGTAGTGACAGCTGGTTCAGTTCCAAGTCCTTGTAGCAATTGCATTCTCTCTATATTTCCAGACGTGCATCATAAGAGCAAATGTTTACGTCTGATGAAGCAAAAGTCGTTTTAGTTTAACGAATTCTAATTAGTTTTGTTTAAAACCTTAATTTCAATTTTGGGAATCTCTATGAGCACATTTACTGGACTGATCAGGATGTGCAAGAAATCGAGATGTATATGTGACAATACCCATTAGACTATTTGTGGTGATAGGAATAACCCATTTTGAATTTTTTTTGTACCTACACTATGAAGCATCATATAAACCATGTTGCGGTGTATCATCGATTTGTAATTTTGTAACAAATTGCGACCCATAGAACTTCCTGCGTTTTCTTCTCAATGTCATTATTGCCTCTGATGACTTTGACATAACATTTTTGGAGTGTGAATTTTGTTGTCTGTTAGTTTATTATGACCTCCTAACAGTTTTCCATCTGAATTTTCTTGCCTTTCATATGTTTTTCTCCAATTTCATCAGGCTACACTCCATTATTCTTTTGTGACCCACTTATTCCAGTTTTTCAATCATGCAGTCTGCACCAAGGACTAGTTGTTCTCTTTAGTAAATCTAAAAAGTATAATGTGCGGATCCTCTTTTTTTTTTCAAAAGTAAAATGTAAGCGATGCTAGGATCTCGTATTTTTCTCGAGGCCTAGATAAACTTTGTTGCCTGGGAATCATGAACTGCAGCTCCAGATTCCCATAGCAAAAATAAATAAATAAATAAAAAATAAAAAAACACCGGCAATGCAGTTTAACTTTAGAGGGAGATTTTTCTAACAATAAAGTAGTGTTATAACTCGACATTAAGTTTTCCAGTATACTATGTGCACTGCCGGTAAAACAAATGAGGCAACCTAACATCTAACAGGTCTCACTGCAAGGAACTCTCTGTTCTTTCAAATAATTTCTTAACACTGAACCCCGGAACATCATATATTTTAAGCCCATAGGGATTTAAAAGCACTATTTATTCATTTAAGACAACTGCCATATGAACCGCTGAAATTACTTTTGTAGTTTTGGTTCTTGGCAAACAAAAGTACTTAACTCAAGAAAGTATAAAATATAGCTTTAATTTTCTTGTTAGATTAAAAACTATCTAATATCTAAAAACCTGTTTTATCGATGATACCTACGCTCATGCACTATGAGTATTTGTTATTATCCACATTTCTGAAGAACTAAGTAATTGGCATAGGGAATTTCAAATGATAAGCAAACCGATTCTAGTCAAAATGTCATATTTAAAACATCTCAGCGCTTAGTATTCGTTAAGTAATGCCTGGCTATTATTCTGCATTATCCTTTATAGAAATACGTGAGCAATTTTGTAGATCATCATTCCACGGGAGTATAATATGTGAATAACAAGAAAAATCTGTGTCCAGAACTGCAGTTCCATACGATTTGAACCCATGGAACTGCTCATAAATGCTAGCGTTAAAATTTAACTTTAGAATATTTTGTTAGTTTAATAAGTGATGCAAGCGTGATACTAGTTCCATTGTTGTAACTTCCCGTTTCCGCCTAAGAGAGATGTGCAAGTTGAGAAATGTTCAGTTCGGAACAAAATACGAAAAATACAGATGACACGCAATGAACAACAAACTGCTCTGAAATTTTTGCTTCCGTCTAAACAAATCTTCAGGTGAGGCCAATGCAATATTACAGTAGGTCATTAAAGAACATTTTCTTCTCTATAGCACAGCTCGAAGACGGTTTGAAATGTTAGAAGAGAGGAGGCAACCAATTTTAAAGGAAGGTGAACCCGGGCTCTAAATTATGCTTTAACGGGAGAAAAAATTAACACTGTCACTGCTGTCATTGTGAAAGAGGATTGTCGAATAACATTAAGAACGCCTATAGAAATTCTGAAATTTCACTGAATGGCACCCGCAAGTTGGCAACTGAAAAGTTGTACAACAGACGTGTATGAACATTGTGGGTTCCAAGACTACTGACTCCCGAACAACAGAACGTTCGCATGCAGGTTTGCATGCAGTTGAAGTGCGGACTTCCTTTTAAGGTAATCATTGCTGAGGGAACTTGGCTACATAATTTCGATACTAAACCAAAGGGGTGAGAACGCCTTGCGTGGACATCTCCATCAGCACTAGCGGCAAAAAAGCAAACGTGGTTGCTTCGTTGGGAAAGTTATGATCATCTCAATTTTCGATATTCAAGAGGTTTACCAGTGCGTCGTATCTGCACCACACAACTGTAACTGGACAATATCACAGAAATATGCTGAAAATTGAGCAAGAACATATCACGCGCAAAATAGCACACGTCCGTGCAATAAGCTGGTAGCTATAACATGACAATGCACGGCCGCACATCGCAAATATTGTTACAAAAATCAACATGCAATATGCCCCTAACCCTCCCCATAGTCAAAACTTTGCCTCGTGTGGCATTTTCCTTTTCTACAAATTGAAGAAACACTTTCATGGGAGGCATTTTCCATCATCAGAAGCAGTGGGGATGGAGACTCTGTAAAAATGACTTCCGGGATGTCTTTGAAGACTGGCAGGAATGCTGGGACAGGTTCATCCAACAGGGGCTACTTAGAGAAAAACATAAAAATTACAAGTAAAGATATGTTGTCAAAATAATAATGATCATTCTTTAATCATCAACCCGCGTAAAAATCCTGGTTCACGTATAATTTAACATTGTTATTTCTAGGGGATACCGCAATCAGAGGCGTTTCGCTTTTTCCTTGTCATGTCATGTCATGAAGGTCGAATACTGAGCATGTTCCCTGCTGGTCTCACGGTATTATACATTCGTTTATAAAATTGGTTAGATGGGCCTCTGTAGAGAAACACATTTTCATATGTAAACGTTATTTTACCATGTGCGTTTCCCCGATATAGTATCTGTTTAGATAATAGAGGACAATAATTCCAAAATCTTCTATAAGGTAAGACTTTACACAAGTTTTAGTAAGCGGAGAGTACGGGACCCCTCGAATGCAGCACAATTAGAAGCCGAGAGGTATAACACCGGCGAGCGGATAAGGTTCATAACTAAAACTCGGCATATCTCTTATTTTCAGCTTCCAGGTTCAGGAAACATTTTTTTGTGCAACTACGAAAGTAAATTTTTATGATACAAATGTTTGACGATTATGGTAAATTAATTAAAAATTAATAAACACCTTATACGGTGAATATCACATCAATGTGAGTTGTTTTTTTAAACATAAATATAAAAATAATTCGGTTAACATGAACAAATTGAATACCGAAAAAAGAAACTAAATATCTAGCTCTTACAGCCAAATAAGTAAAAAAACAATAGATTGACGTTCTAATTTAGCCCTACCAATAGTTAATACTTTTTCAATTTTCAGCAAAAATCCAGTGACTAATCATAACTGCCGAGCTATATAGGGCACAACCTATCTCGGATATGTAAGTTTGGGATTTAAATACAATGATTTAGTCCCCGAACGGGAGACACACATTCATTTTTTTTAAACTGCTTATACATATTATGCTACTGTAACCTGTTCCCTTAACCTTCTTGTTAGTTTTAATGAGCTTCGCTATTAAAAATAATATAGCGATTGTATAAATAACACACAATCTGATTAAAGTTATAATTTGGATAGCACAAATAATTCAGTCGGTATTAAAGGATAATATGTTAAAAGAGTCTTAATATTTTCTTTATTATTTTATTTGTTTCATTTGGGCATGTAAAGGATGTTAAATCGCAAATGCTAATGAAATAATAAATACATTATATAGTCCTTATATGAGTATGATAGCCGCTGAAATGTTTCCACATATCCTCTTTTACAAGAAAATTGTCTTTTTTATGTTATTACTTTTTACCATTATTGTTTTCTAGAAATATGAAAATGCGCTACTAAGTTTTGTTTTTAATCTTCTAAGCCTCTCTTTCCCACATTTGTGACTCTGAAGTTGAAAGAAACATTTATTAAAAAACATCTGACACATTTTTTTCATTATTTTATTCAGTTCCTTCGTTTGGGCGTAAACTTTTTTCACATCTGATCTTGGCTATCGCTTCAACGTGAAATCATACCCCGCAAAATAAAGAGAACTTAGTTACTGAAATACCAAACTTGCTCAGGAACTTCAATGATCGTCAAATATAAAAGTTCCCATTTATTAGCTTCCAGACCGAAGGTTGTAACTTATTCTAAAACACTGTTTGGTAATTAAACGCATCTATATCCTGCGAGTACTCTCGCAGGTCTAGACAACCAGCAGTTTCTTTGCTCTTGCAGATTTTCTTGTACTCTTTAATGATCTGTTTTTTACACCTTTTACTGAGTTCACAATAGTATGCTACCGTTGACAGATAAGGAACTATGTCAGGCAGCCGAAATAAATTATAGACATAGGTCTGCAATACAGCCATCTTAACGTATATTCAGATTCAATACGTAGCTCAGTTCCGCAGAAAATTACAAATATCCAATTGTAATAACGACGGATGTATTATGTAGTTAGAAAAATGTTGTTATAGTGCGATTCTTCACTGCTATTTTATCACCCTCTTTCTTCTTGTGCTTTAAGACAAGCATTTAATTAAATGAGAGGTGGAAAGCGTATCAGGAAAAAAGATCAGAACTACAGTTTCCGTGTTTGATGATGAGCCCCCTTCCTACACTATCTGTTAAAAGTGTGATGAAATCCTGTATGGAAGCCTTAATTTACGCCTTTAACTACTTTGACACTTATTGTAGTTTTATGAAGAAAACCTCCGTAATTATTCGACTATTTATGAGTTTTAAATTAGGAAAAGAGCACCGCTCTGTAGCCTTTGTAAAAAGTTCGCACTCATTAAAAAAATGGTTTAGTATCTCTGACAGGAGTGCCCAAAAAGTATGTGTGCTCCTTAAGACCTTGAAAAACTTCAGGAAAGCCGCTCAAAATTGTTGCTCGTAACAAATTAGATATTGTCACGGCCCATGCAGCGCCACTCATTGGGCCCGACAAGAAGCCTAGTCTTATCACTTATCTAGACTAACACTATCCATTCCTACTCAAAATGAATCAAAAACAAAGAAATAAGGAAAACGGAGATATTCTTTACGAACATGAACATTTGTAAACTTTATTAAAATACGTATATCTATTCTAACCATAGTAAACGTGGTCATCGGAGCAGAAGGTGCAACGTCCACTCTTCAAGTGCCAGCTCTCGACTCCCCAGAAACCGTTAAAAAAAAAAAAAATATTTGTTGCCCTTCTGCGCACTTTTCCCACGTTCAATTCTCCAACAGTCACATTGTTACAATACATGTACTAGTTTCTCACACTGTCAAACTCCATATGCCACAATATCAGTTCCAAGACCTTTCAACCGCCTGTGATACCTCAGTAGTTAAAATGAGCGTTAAACACTATTTAGAAAAGGCATTTCAAAATATTTACCATTGTTTTCCGGTTTGTGAATTAGAACCTATTGAGCGCCTTCCGTAACACCCACCAGTCAACTAAAAGAACGCATTTTGTTAGGATAGATTTTATACCCACCCGTACTGTTCACCTAACATGAAATGTAAACTGAGAAACTACCGCTGCTGCTTTCGTCTGTTCATCCACCATGCTTCAATGCCAATCCAGAAATTGTCACCATGAGAGTTTCTTTTCTCTCCAGGCTTCCAAGAACTCTGCGCAGTTTTGTTTCGTATTGTTAACCAGTGCCTTAAGGAATTAAGAAGTTATAATGACTATTGTGAGGTCGTCTTAAAATCGACCAAGGAAAAGAAACAAAAATTGAATCATACCAATCACAGTCCGATTACGGAGTGAAATTATTATCGAAAAAATTATCAAAGCCGTTTTATCATGTGACGTGCATTTATCTTTTGGTCAGAGTAACCAACTTTATACCTCCACTATATGATTCTTGAACACGCGTCACTGACCACTTTTGCTAGAGGAGGTGGACAGCTATTGATAGCAACAAAAGCATGGACAATCGACAACCATAACGCAAAATGGAGAGTTAGGGTTCCTCAAAGCGTTTTAGTGATGCGTTAAATGTGCAAATTAATCTTATTATTAGGAATTCCAAACCAC
Organism: Metallyticus violacea; assembly: GCA_030762175.1. Taxonomy (NCBI): domain Eukaryota; kingdom Metazoa; phylum Arthropoda; class Insecta; order Mantodea; family Metallyticidae; genus Metallyticus; species Metallyticus violacea. Next base: position 73,085,097 of record CM060846.1, on the reverse strand, counting down.
AGAATACAAAGACAAATAGAGACAGTGTATCTTATCTTTTTTTTTCTCTCAGTTGATATTAGAAAATCGAATGGTAGCGATTGTAATAGTTGACTTTTGTCCAATTCAGTGTCACGGTTTCTGAATAGAATAGATAGATATTCATAAGCATAAAAAGTATTAATATTCGCTAATTTCAAATATACCGAGGGTGCTAAAATTTTATACACACTTGCACAGTAGATATTTAATATATTTCAAATTGGACCGAAAAACAACTGTAAAGTGAAGTATGATGTTCTGTAAACAGATGTGACTCTCATATATTATGATAGTGTTGCTACGTGACAGGTAAATCAACAATGAACAAATGAAGCCAAGATTATCTCAACAATGTACAAATGAAACCAAGATAATCGTATGTTGTTCTGTAAATAGAAGTGACTCGCATTACGTTGCCACAACAAAATGGAGCAAAGATTATCGTTTGAACAGCGGAAAGCAATTTAAAGCGGTATTGGAAAACCGAGAATGTTGCTAAAGTTCAAAGGCAATGGAGACGAGTGTACGGAACAGAAACGCATTGCACGCATTGGAGACTAATTTGAGACTCATGGTACCGTGTGCGATGTTCACAAGGGTATATCTGGAAGACCTCGCACAGCAATAAGCCCCGGGCACTGGATCCAAGGCACTATCCAAGGCACTGGATAGGACGAAGAGTTTCGATTGAGTTTCCACCGTGTTCTCCGAATCTAACTCTGTTGGATTTCTACCTATTGGGAACTCTTAAGGATGTTTACCGTAGAAAACCAGCTACACTGGCAACACTTCGGGAAGAAATTGAAACAGCATGTGCTGCAATCGCTGAGGACACTTTCGTAAACGTTGCTCAATCAGTAGTTCATCGTACTCAGAAGTTTATCGATTCCGATGGTTGGCATTACTGACAATCCGCATTCTTCTGTTGCAAGATTGCTTGAAAAGGTTAAGTACAAATATACGTAAGTCAAATTATATTTATATTCTTATTTATTCGTGAAAGAGTCCCAATAAATATCACTCACTACGTTCGTGAATTTATCGGTAATCTCAGACCCTCTCGTAATATTATTTATGATAATGTGGTTGTATGTCTATTCTGCGGAGAAATAGAAAACTGCTTCCATTGTAAATTAGAATGTAAAGAAACAAAAATATGGAGAGATGAAATATAGTGAAAAATATGAGATATTTTATATAACTAAAAGGTACTAAAATATGTAGAATAAAAGAGTAGACTAGATATTAAAAAACCAGGAAGTTTCATTGGAAAAGTAAGAGAAATGTGATTAAGGAAATTAAGGTTGGAGATAAAATGATTTTAACCCTAGAATACAATCCTCGTTTAATATAAGTCTATTCAGAAACACTCATAATTTTTACATTTAAGTATTTCCTAAATTTATTAAAGTATTAATGTAAATATATATATTTTACATGACACTGTATTTAACAAACCATGCACGGAAGTCAACAATAATGACATAACCAAAAAAACAAGTCTTCTTTCCCCAGTCACAACAGTGGATTTGTGCAGTTTGTTCTCTTAGCAGAATGCCTTTTGACAAACATTGTAGTGAGTGGTTATTCCCTCCTCTTTTTTGGCAGATGGTAGTCCATTCGAATGTTGACGGTCCTGCAGCTTCATCTTCATGACTTTCTTCTTTCCCGATAACGGAATGAATGGGACTAGGATGTTGTGTAGATATCGGTGAAATTAGAGGCCTTTTCTTCATCCACGTTCACTGAGAGTAATGAGGAAGTTTATCCTTTTCAGAGGCTCACCATTGTTGCGAACATGAATTACCCGAACATTTAGGCAAGCAATATTGATAATGCCGTAAAAAGACACAAAGATCAGCGTTTTGTTTCACGTTGCCTGAATTATCACGATATATCTCGTCTCGTGTGTCAACACTACTTTTTGTACTGTTGTAGAATTCAGTGATGTCAGTTTTTTTTTTTTTTTTTTTTTTTTTTTGTAATATCGTTCATTTCTGCCTGCTCGTGCATAGTAGACAAAGGAATAACCACTTTTTTGGTTTTTAGCTTGAAGAATACAAGCGTTTTTTTCCCCCCTTATCGAAAGCAAACATTAACGTATACATATCTCTTTTCTTGGCCTCCAATAATTCTGGGGTTATCTCTCGTTTGTTCTGCCTCAAGGTACCACCAATAGTCAATTTATCACTTAGCAAATCACGGCCACTGTTACCGATGTAAACCGGTTATCTACAGTAATATTGCGGTTTGAATTCTTCACAGTTTTTGTCAATTCTTTCACATAATACTCTGCAAGGGGCACTCCATTTGTATTGTTTCCTTTTCCAAGTTTTAGGGGAGCCTCAGACAAATATTTCGTTCCCGAATCACATGTTATGACTATTTTCATTCCATACCTCGTAGGTTTATTTGGCATGAACATGCGAAATCGACAACGACCACGGAATGCTAGAAGTTGTTCATCTGTGGTTATAATTGATCTTGGTCTAACTCCTTCTGCATCTTTTAAGAAACAGTTCTCACAATTACCTAATTGCAAAAATGGGATCTATTTCATTTCTTACATCATGTGCCATTTTGTCGTCGAATATTGGGCACGAAATGAAGAACTCATTTCTTTCCGAACTCAAAACTGTATTTTTTGGACTACACAAATTACTGTCAAACTATTCTCGAATTGATAAATGGTTGTTTCTCAAATCTGCAGTCAATATCAGAGATCCAAGTAAGGCTTTCAGCTCTTCATCACAAGTTACACACTGAGTTGCATTTGGCAGTTAATATTTCATTCTCCCAAGGTTGATTTTCTTTTTTGTACGTTCTATAATTAACTGAAAAATGTCATATGTAAGGAATACACAAAAGGTCTAGAGTTATAGAAGGACTTCGCTCCACTAGTTGGAGACTGAATATGATGTTTAAGTTTCTTTGGGGAGTACGTGCAGTCCTCTTTTTAGAAGTTAGTGGAAACCAAATATGTCCTTTTTTACCTTTTAGAGACTTCTTCTTTGTCTGAATACGTGGTCGTTTATACAAACTGAACGCTGAATAATATCGTACCAGCATTTCGATCACTGAATACAGAGGATGACGACGATAGAAGCCTTGGTCGTTTTCTGCCTACTAATGGAATATCGCTTTTACCATTGTATGATTGAACATTTTCGGAAAGAGATACAATTTCGTCATTTTTACCTTCAGTTAGCACAACAACGTCGATTTCAACATAGTCTGGTTCATTCTCGTTCAATGAATTATCAGAATCAAAATTTCATCATTAGATATGCTTTCTTGCCCCAGTTCATGAAACGTTCTGCAAACGTTGGATCATTTGCATTAACTTGAGAGACATCTGGAATAATAATAATAATAATAATAATAATAATAATAATACTTCCAACAAGATTTTTAAAATATAAAGAACAACGTTTGCAGAAAATATAATAAAATTCTGTGCACTTTAAACTTACCTGTTAACAGTCACACGTCACATTGTTATAAACGGTGACCATGCATTAAAACAAATGGTTACCTATAATTGTGTAATATGTAATTATTCTCCGCTAAAAACGCAACCACAACTTTCGCAACTGATGGCCGGGAAGGTACTGACCAGTTGGCAACTGTTTTGACAGTGTTGCTGCGTTAGCACAATAATAAACACGTGCGGGTCGTAAAATTTACGAGCGTTGGTGTTGCAAGGTTGAAAAACTTTTCCAAAAATTAATTAAGGCCATTGTTGTAAATAGGTGGTAATATACGTCAACCTTGATGCTAAGGTGTAATGTGATCTGGATAAGTAAAAGGAACCCTCAAGAATAAAAGATTATTAATGATTTATAAGGGGAGATGAGAATAGAGAGTAGGGGAATGCTGTCCTTGGAAATATGAAGACGAAATCTTAATGGTTATAAGAGTGAGGCTAGTGCCTTCTGGAAGCACCGAAAGCTCTATATCTACTAATTTTAAAGCATTATATATGTACATTAATTACTTATATTAATCGTTATTCTCATTACATGCATTTGAATGTAGTTATATGTCAAACATTTTCCCTCTATTACATCCCTTAAGTACGCATAAAATATATTTGCAACTGCAGTTCATTAATGAATTCTTTAGAAATAAATAAATCCGTTTATTATTAACGAATATTTATTTATATGCTATCGTGTTCGATTCGGCTCCTTGTTGAAACAAGATGCATAAAGATGTTTTATATTTATTTCCCAAACAAACTAGAAAAAACTATGTGTAAAGGACTTACGAGTTGGAAGAAAGCTTGCCTCTTAAGTATTTTGAAATTGGGAACGAGTGGTGGCAGACGCTTCAACACGAAGCTACAGGGGCATCAATATGCAGATTACGCAGCAATTTAACTAGAAATACCGCATTGTAACTGCTGGTCAGTATACAACTTTCCCTCTTTGAATTGTTTTGTTATAAGGCGTTTTGAGAATTGTATAGAGTAAATCAGTTTTACGAACGGTTACTACTACAACTTAAAATAATTTGATCCACTAAAGCAAAACTTCATATTTAACAGAACATTATTTGTTCATGGTAGTAAGTGTATCTTATTGCTATAAAACTCTACATACATATTACATATATATTTTATTCATGAGTCGTCGACCGTACATTCTTAAGTATGATACACAAATTAGGAACAATTAATACCAAATAAAACAGTATCATTAACAACAACAACAATAATAATAATAATAATAATAATAATAATAATAATAATAGGAAGAACATTATTTACAGATATATTGGAAACTACTTACATATTATTTATAATTACACTAGTTATTGCCCTCTAACCTTAAAATAGATTGTTTCTAGTTTCCAGCATTTTGGCTAGAAAAATTCCATATTAAACGAATTAGTGTGATCCACAAACAGGTCCCGGCGTGCCAATTGACCTCTGAGTGTCTTAAATTATTTTTCTGGAACGATCATTTTCTCAAATATTCCCAGGGGTATCATTCGGCCAGAATATTTCATTCCACAATCCCTCTACAAAACGGACAGTTTCTCCTACCGAATTATCTCTTACTTTTTAACATTCCAATCTCCCAGTTTAAACCAGGCCTTTCCTGATCTTGGCTTTCTCTCTAGAACCAGTATATATACCTTTTTACCCCAGTTTAATTTAATTTCATTTCATTCGACAGGCACGTGTTACATTCTGCCTCGATTACCTCGATTTTAACTTTTTCCAAACATTTATTAATTTTTTATTATCTTATTGCCATATTTAAATCGGGCCGATTCCTCTGAATCATTTTCCACCATTGAAGTTTAAAACATTGGAGCTATATCTGGTGTCTATAGCATTTAGCGCGAGCAGCATTACATTAAGCCAGTTTTCACCGTTCTTCCTTTACTATTAACCCCATCTTCATAGCAACCGACCTCTCTCATGACCGGACAATTTGACATTCCTTTGGAAAGGCCCAGAACCGTTTCCCAAAAATCGGCTTGTAGTTTATTTACATGTTCAGCTCCCCCCATCTCCATGTTTCACTTCTATGAGGCAAAACAGACTTAATCATAGCACTGTATCGCTTCAAGCCGCATAAATCTTTCACATTTTTATTTAAGGTGTTTTCAGTTCTTTTGATCACTCATAAAGACATTTGTAGCTTTGCAGTTAAAAATTATAGTATCACAACGAAGGGTTAGAGAATATTTATTCCCATTTTTGAGGTGCCTATTTTTCGATCCCTATTCTACTCTAAGTACGTGTTTTTCCGCACCCGGTATAGCATTAAGCACTAACGTTCAACTCACCGCTAATTAAGCCCTTGCTCTCCATTCCTATACTCCTTTAATATTTTATGACATTCTTTTTTGAATTCTTCATCGATATAAATACTACTTTACGATCCTATTATAAATGTATAACCCATTAGAGATGGTAAGGTTTTTTTATGTCGGTTCTTCCCAGTCCTTTCTTTGGTCATTCATTAGAGCCCAAGTTCAATGAACCATATTCTGAAGCGGTCAGTCTCTTAAAACCTTTCAGATTCCTTAATTTTTTTTAAAAACTTTTTATGGCAGTTTCATATAATGGTCACATATACTTTCAACGCTGAGCTAGTGATAGGTTAAACAGTTCTTAGCTCCTCCTAAAAGCCGCTGATTGCTTTGATGCAGAAACCTGCTCAACCGAATAGTTACCATTCAAAATGGATGGTGTGGTTGATCTTCTTAAGCTCCAAAAGTGAATTGTTGAAGCTTGAAGCACCAGAAAGCTAATATGGTGATTAGACAGAATCGCAATATATAAATACTTCGAGAAGAGTTCTTTGCAAATATCCAAAATTTTATGTTATACATGTTTTTAACATTATAAAAATAGATGCATAGTTGATAAAATCACATATAGTTGACTTAGATTGCGTTGTTCTAATAGTGTTTTTGCAGAACCACAAAAATACAACACATAATGTTTCACAGACATTCTGGAAGCCTTTATAATAAGACAATACCCAACATGGACTTGCCTAATTATGTGGAATGTTTGATCCTGGAGTACTTTGGAGTACAGATTTCTGGGAAAATTTTTATTCTTTATTAGCAAATCTCTCCGAGAACTCAAATCAGTTGGCAAATCTGCTTCCAGTAACATTCGAACCCGACATATCTGGTTTAGATTTTAAACATGCATTTCCTGAATCACATGTTTCCTCATCACATTCGCATCTAAATAAATGCACATTTAAACAGCGAATTAATTTTATTTGTGGTGCGATTCAATTTAACAAGTTTCTCTGAAATCAATATTTACTTTCGGCGAACAAACAGTGGGTTAGTTGTTGGTTAGAAAAATTCCAAACTTTCGTAACATACCTGTAGGAGACAGGTTGATACAAATTTCTATATGTAAAATAGATATTTCCAGTACATGTATAGGCACTGTAAGTGACAAGTATTTCATTTGCTCAAACTTATAAACAAGTTGCCTGTGTGAAATTTAATTCGTGTTCTGAGGCACGTGCACACGCTTGCACAATTCTATATAGAGGCTGCGGAAAATACATGTACACCGTATATACGAATAGACTAAGGGCTTAACACTATTTTGAGAGAGAGAACCTCGATATGGAGCTACAGGTATCTATATGGATCAAACTCATAACTAAGTTGCGATGTGACATGTGTTCATAGCCAGTCAAGTACAAACAAAATGTCTTTCGCAGAGGTGCACTCATAAGCAGATATTTTAGGTAAGCTATTGGATTTCACTCCTCTTGATCATCTATAAACACAGTTGTGGCTTTGGAGTTCACGCCTGCAGCGCCAAACGAAAAATCCGAGATAATTTGTTCCTATTCTTGAGGTAACGGTTTTTCGACCACCTTTCTGTTACTTTTTTGTATATACTTTTTCCTGACATGTACACAACAGTTATAGATATTTATCCAAAATTAAGTATGGAAAATACAATGTTCAAAAGTGTTATAGGTTTTGCCATCTAATACCTTCTCCAACTGTGCTAATCTATGCGCTCAACGGATTAATTTCTAAGCTTCAACTATTACGGTGAGCTTCATTGTCCTTGATGATCGACCGGAAAGTTCCTAGGAGATGTATATGAATCCCAGTTCAGGTGTAGCTATCCATTTCTGTAGACACATATGCAATCACACATGGAAAGAGAGTTATTTTTACCTGCACCATCAGCTGAACACAAGCAGCGCGGACTCAAGATCGCGTCACTCAACATTTCCTCAATGTTCAAGTTCCCCTCTCATTTCTACCCGCGCAGTTTTTATCATAATAGTATGCACACGGTATAAACTTTATTTCATAATGAGTATTAACGTGTGTTTTGGGAGTTGCTCAAAATGGTATTCACCTGCAGTCACAAATTTATAACGTCTTTTGATGAAGTTTACAATTTAATAGTTCTGTTTCTTTATTGACATATTGTTGCACTCCGTTTTTACACAATTTTCATTATTCAAGTTTGAATTTCATTTAATAGGAGATTTATATGTAATTATTATATTGTAATATTACTATTATTCTAAATACTTTTATAAGTATAATAAAATATGCTAAAGCCCCATCTTACCTGGTTCACGAAGCTTACCGGGTGGAGAAGATTTCTTACCTCGCAATTTAGAGTAATAAGTCGATACATCTACTTTACCCGAGACTCTAAAGCCAATTCGTTAAAAACTGAAGACAGGAACCAAGCCAGCAGGGTCAGTTATGTCACCGGCTCCCTGAACATTCCAGGCAATAGCAAACAAATGCCGATCGGCAGACCTTCCTGACGTGGACAGGTAGGGAACATAGGGAAGAGGAAAGAAAGACTTTGGGAACAAAGGAATTTCGTCCAAATACGTACAAAGGAACTGGAACTGTGTTAACCTCTGTGTTAAAAACGATTACAAGGACAAAGATAATTATTATAATGAAAATGATAACGTTTACTAAACATACAATTAAAAAAAACGCCCATATTTTATAAGTCCATGTTTACTTTATCACAGAATTACACATTGTTTAGTGTACTATTAAAGAGAAGAAATATGAAAATTATGTCTTAAGTATCATGGACAGAGTTCGGGAATATTACATTCTTTCTAACTTGCTGTTTAACATAACAACACTTGTTCATCGAAAAGTTTAACTATTAGCTCACGCATTGTGTACGTAATTCTTGCAACATTTAAAATGACATTTATTATCTCAAAGCACTAAACTTTGTATAACTATATGGCATGGGGAAATAAATGATTTAATGTTTAACATGTGCCTAGTTTTCTATTAATTATCACCATTATTATCTACTTTAAATATTAAAATTGGTTCTGTTGCAGGTTCATAAATTAATCAGCTAAATGTTTTCGTCTCTTGGCCATCTCTCTACCTTAATTTTGTGTACCAAAATGACACATTGAATCCTCTCTTAAGACATACATTTTAGGTGTTCCATTATTAGTTACTATTATATAAATTAGTGTGTATTTACATATAATTTATCACTTCTTGTTGTATCACTATTTTTACTCATTTTATAAACCTCATTTCATCTGCTTGAATTCTGCCTTTTACTTTCCAGTGAGTATCCAATTTTTGCTGTTATATAAGTAACTAGTTACAGCCATTTCTGTGTAAAATTTGAGCTGAGTTTCAACTTTAATTTTCAGTTCCTTTTAATATTACCTCAGATCCTATTAAATGTTTGTATTTTACGTTCAGCATCTCTTTCTCCCGGATATTTGCTCTATTACTTTACCTTCCAATTCCAATTTTGACCTATTGGCCATTTCTCTCTGAGAACCATTTTTTTGTTTTTATTTTCCTGTTCAGATGTTGAAATTATAGTATTTAATAATTTCATTCAATTCACAAAACGTCTTATGAATAGATTTTCATTATCAGAGATGATAATTTGATCATAAGAAAACAATTTTTTTCCTAAATACCTTGTCACTAAAATAACACTTAATATTAAACATATTTAGCAGTCTTTTACGTTTTTGTCCAACTATGTTAAGAAGAGACGCTGACAAACTGCACTCTTTCCTTAGCTCTACCTTCATATCCGAAGAAATAATCTCGTTACCCTTTGTTTTTAAATTAATTCTTGTTCCTCGTATAATTATTTAATAATGTCAATTATGTGTTACAATATACTGCAGTAGCTCACTTTTGACGTTATGAGCAAGTTTAATTAGTCGAAATACAATAAACGCAACTCTTCATTAAATTTGCTGTATTTTTCAAGTGCTACTTTAAAATAAGGATATTACCAATGTAGGAATTCCGCTTTCTAAGACTACTCCTTTAATAAAATTTCTCCTTGTTGTTTGTATTCTACTAAATATGTCAAAGTAATTCCAGGAAACAAACAAATATGCTAATACCTTATCCCACGTTGAGGTTTAGTCGATATGAGTAAAATAAACAACGCAAGTCAGCGATGAAATTATTGCCTCAAAAATATATATAGCGAGTGTCAAAATACCTACACACTTTCACAGTAGATATCTATTTAATACGCTTCAAATTTGAACTGAAAAACAATAGTGATGTGTAGTGTGATGTTCTGTAAACAGATGTGACTGACATTACATTATACTAGCGTTGTTACAACTAAAGGAGCCAAGATCATCGTTTGAACACCGGAAAGCAATTTTGAAGTGGTATTGGAAAACCGAGAATGTTCTTGAAGTTGAAAGGCAATGGAAACGTGTATACAGAACAGACCGCCAACACGAATAACAATTGCACGCATTCGAGACAAATTTGAGACTGGTGGTACCTTAGCGATGTTCACAAGGGCAGATCTGGGAGACCTTGCACAGCAGCAAGCCCCGCACACTGGATAGGACGAAGAGGTCCTCCGCATATAACTCCGTTGCATTTCTACCTATGGGGAACTCTTAGGGATGTTGTACACCGTAGAAAACCAGATACACTGGCAACACTTCTGGAAGAAATTGAAACGGCATGTGTTGCAATCGCTGAGGACACTTTAGCAAACGTTGCTCAATCAGTAATTCAACGTAATCAAAAGTGTATCGATGACGATGGTGGGATTTTGAGCATCTGTTGTAACTGTAAAATTTTAAGATGATTAGTGCTCATAATTTTCTGTTTGTGTGAACTCAGTTTTGTTATGTTAATACAGTTTTTTCCTTGCTGAAGTTATATATATATATATATATATATATATATATAACTTTTTTACTTTACTTTAATTTATATATATATATAAATTAACAATAATTATAATAGTAAAAAAGGATAAAACACTAAGAAAAAGTCACACTTGAGATCGCTATATTTCGTGGAGTCCTTCTATGGCAAGAAGACAAGTGTCTTACCATATCAAATTTGAGTTAATTAAACAGTTAATCAAGGTTGTAAGAAAAGATGGACCAAAGGAGAATACAACATGGAAAGCCTATACAGAGGTCATAAAAATTGTTTGCAACAAGAAGTCACCAAATTATGTTGGCAAAATGCTAGACGCATTCAAGAATCTTGACTTAAAATGGTTTGAAAACTTGGACGTTACATTGAACTTTTGAATAGTGTTAAACGGCCATTTTTATTACTGAGGCACCACCGGCAGTGGAATTGATTATGCGAATAAATGTTATGAAATGATAAACTGGTGAAGAATTTTTTTAAGAAAAGAAACGCCCCAGGCCTAAGTTTAGGGTACATCACCGACATTTACCTGGAAAATACCTCGGTCAGGGAATACGGTCCTGGCGGGAATCAAACCGCAGTACACCTGCTCACGAGGCCATGCCTTACGATCTGGGCCATCCGTATCTTTGACTCCTGTTTTAACCACTGAATTCTCTTAGAGAAGAACAGATATGAAAGCTTTCATAAATGTTTTAAGGGGTTTGAGACAAGAATCATGGATGATGTAACATCAATATGCTTGCTCACGCTCCAGCGAGAATATCCAGAACCATTACATAAAAGGAAAGGCAGCAGAACTCTCACAACGTAAAATCAGCAATTACAATAATGTTCTTACAACAGGATTGAAGGGAAAACTCAATTACAATGTTATTGACATTACACCATAAAATATTGACAGAATTATATAGAGCAAATAGTAATATACAGTTATCAAAATATGTATATAACATTTACATATCAAATAAAAGTATAAGTAATGTTTGTAAAATCTATTGATATTATATTTCGACGTTTTCAATGCATTTTTTCTGTTTTGTTTAATGTTTGTAGCATTTGGAAATCTGTATTCAGAAGTAGTGCGCTGGAAAATTGATTTATTTAATCACATGAATTTGGATTATATAGTCAATGTGAATTTTCTAAGAATCCTTACTTGACAGCAATTAACTAAAAAATACTTATTTTGGACACCAATTTCATATCAATACTTTTTGTTCAGGAAATAATCAGAACATTAATATTCTCAGGTTAATATAATTATTTTTACCGAAATGATGAATGAGTCATAAATCTTTATCTTGGACAGTATAGTAAGGAACGTTGTGTTTATTCGTTATTGTTAATTTTCTCTTTGGGTTGACGGAAACACAAAGATGAATTATTCCTGCATTTAATTTGACCTAAGCTGCTGTGACACTGAGGTAACTGCCCAGTTAATAAGATGATGTGCCGTATGTTGATGAAATCAGATCCTGTTATGCTCTATGTGCACAGCCCGGCATTCAATAAAATCTGAACTCCCGCTCTGTCCAAACGCTTGGCTCACCCGCCAATATTTTTCAACCAGGTTTTACCGAAGTAAAGTGGGTTGTTTTGTCTTTGTCAGCGAGGAAGGGAAAAAGAGGAGAAGATAGAAGCACTGCGAGTCTATGACAAGATACGCTCGCTCCCTCAACTCGGTTTCTATGACAACCAAGAGTCCATACCCAACCCTCCTTCCTACTCACTTCACTTTCTCTATAATAACCAGACGAGCTGAAGGAGATGAGCAGCCCTAACCTTCCGTCTCCGCCAACTCATTCAACGGGAGCATCGTTTCCGTCCCTCTCTGGCGCCAGCGTCGCGGCGTCGCGTCGCACATCCACCCTTCATCCAGGGAGGAATGGCCAGGAAAGGGAAACAATGTTGTAAAGGAAACCCAGCTGCACAGAAGCCGTCCCAGGTCTTGTGGCGACTTCGGGACAGTGCTACCGTCAGCATTTATCGAGATATTAAATTGGGATTTGTCCAAGGTCTGGCTTTCAATAAGAGATCATGGTTTTCTGTACAGTTTACATAAACCATTAAGATGAATTGGTTTTAGTAGAAATCTCCAGAAGGAAAAATGCAATGCAAGCGTTTTCGATTGTTGCTAAGCTAAGGTGTTTACAAAATAAATGTTTACATTTACATTTTACTGTCCTATGTTACGGCTAAAACTTTCTCGAAAAACATTAACTTTTGTCTAGCTCAACGATGCAAAATTACCACGATTTGTAGTGTACTGTATCTGGGCTTAATAAATCCTTATTAATTGTAAATTTCCATCAACAACAAAAAGAAAAAACTGACATATAAAAACATTTTATTTAAGAAACACTCGATATATGTAAGTAATCTGAAGCCAGATTTGACTACTTCACATTTATGCTCTTTGAGATGTATAAGGGGAAAGATGAGATGTAAATAAAATAAGTTATATACATCATAGATATTTATTGTATATTTCACATCTAAAACTAATAATCAAGATATTTCTTTTAGTAAACTACAGGCAAAATCTGGCCCTTAAAATGAATATCATTTAAAAATACAAAATTGGTACTTGATTTGGCACAGTTGATAAGAACTATTATGAAAACGCTTTTTATTTTAATATCACATAACTTCTTCAGTAACAACCAATAAGCAGAATCTCCTTTAACGTCTTAGTTTGTCCCATTGCTGTTATGGGACAATCCTTATTGCTGTTGCTTTGAGCTGAGATTTATTCTTCTCCTTGAAGTGTAAACTTTATACTGTTGTAGTAGCGTAACTTTCACAAGGGTTTGTAAATTCTTTATTTTTTCTTTTGTTGATATAGAGAGTCTTAAAAGTGTCTGGGAACTTACGAACAGGAGAGCTTCAACCTGATATTTTCACATGTAAAGTGTATGGAAATCAATATTCTCAAAGCAGTTATAAATGGAAGTGAAGCTTAAGCCATTGTATTCTCAACATTTACATTTTACACTCTTTAATATTCTTTTCCTTTTGTTAATATTTTATTCCAAAGATTTCTTACTAAAACTCAGTAATCCTCTTATGAACCAGTAACTTAAGTTCCTCCTTCTTCATTTTTCTATCACCATGCTTCAATCATCTGGAACGAAAATATACGAATGTTATTTCTTTACTTTTCAACGATGCCAAAATCTGGTCGCACGTGGAGAAATTGTGGCTAAAACGAAAAAGTGTTTTCAATTTCAGATTCCTGTGTAATGTAGTTAATATTACCTTTCTAGTTGGTGGGACAACCTCGTCAAATCCAAGGGAAGTAAAAGTTCACCCCAAATATACACATGACCAATGTTGGTGACTTCACCATGAACTCCTAGATCATAAATTTTGCGCTTATCTAAAATCAACAACGGTTTAGGTAGATTTTCTGTAAATCAAAAAACAAGAGCATGTTTTGTTCCACTAGCTTTCATTGCTTCCGTTATATTAATCTTCTTCGTGTCCTTAATGACTTCTAAATGGAACTGATGCTGTACAAGCAATTCCTTTTTTTCTCTCTCTCTCAGGACGTTTGATAAGTTAGCGATCCAAGTTTGACATTCCTCAAAGATATGGATGTAACTTCCTTGCTTCTTTAACATACAAGTTGAATATATTACTGAAAATATGCCGGAACATTTGCAATGGAACTGCACCGTAACTGTTGAGGTTGTACCCTTCCTTGTGCAAGTTAAATAGCTTAGTCATATTGAGATCTGGCAATAAATATTTATATGAACTGTAGTGAAAACTTTACAATAAATCAACATACTCGCTCTATGTATAAGGATTTGGTTTCGTTACGTAACACAAGTTTGCTTCTCTTGTAGATTTTTAGTGTATCACTCTCCTTTTCCTTTTAAGTGCATTAATTTTACTACCATCACACATTGATAAAGCCCCTGAAAAGAATTTTTACATAGTTCCCCTCTAATCTTGAAATTAATAGATTCTTGTCTTCTACGGTGAGAAACAAAATTTAGGTGCATCTCTTATTAATATCTTTTACTTCAACTTTTGCACATATACCGAGTGAGTCTTGTTATCTTGCTGATTGGGAAGTTATACATCCTTGCGTTTTACAGACTATCCCATATACACATTCCTCTGCGCCGTATCGATTTCGGCCGAATTGGCTGCTACTCTCGGCATGTTCTCACTATGTTGCACTGTGCGCGCGCTATGCTTCAGCACTAAAGGTTCGGATATCAAATACTGCCTCATAAAAGTATACATTTTTGTTTTGTTTACTGTCAGGAAAAAGAGAAATAACGCCTGTTCTCTAAATTTAAACTAAATCACAAATCATTATAAGAATCTGCGAGGTGATATATAGGGTGGAAAATATACAGAAGCAAAAGATTTGGGCTACCTTAGAGGATAAAAGTTCTTTAGATTTATATAGAATAGTTAAAAGAAATTGGGGACAGGAGAAATATATAGACAATTGTGATCAATTCGGAAGAACAGGTTTTGCATGGATGTCAACAGGGATATTATTTATAAAAGGATTACGAAGAAAATTTAAAGAGAGTGTATTATTCTTGGGGAAGGGGATAATAAGTTCCGTTGTCTAATAGAATGTGAAATGGTAAAAAGGGGAGGGATAGTATCTGGGATGAAAAATGGGATAAGCTACAACATGATATAGTAGCAATTATAATGTTGTCAGATACGAGGGCAGAGAAAATAAATAAGATTGGGAAATTCTGGGAAAGGCAAGGAATCAGTTCAGGAGAAGCATAAGGAAGAAGTTTATGGGCACACACAGTTGTGAAAATGGTGTTTTATTGTTGGAGTTCGTTTACCATGCATATAACCACGTGGTTAAGATAGGGAGAACCTTAGTTTTGGTATTGCGAATTTTTTAATTTATGTGAATTTAATTGTAATGTAGGTTGTGGATAAAAAAAATTATTCATTCAATCAATTCATAAGAATGTGCTTTATTGGACTGATAAGTAAATGCGAAAAACTTTACATTAATGTGAAATGGCAAAAATAAGTAATTGAAGGATCTTTTACTCCTTGTAAATATTCTTACATACAAAAGAAAGATGAAAAAAGAAGTAGTTCTGACAAAATATGTACACAATAGATATAGGTAAACTCCCTTATATGGCGGTCTGGTGAATCAGTAGGTCACTTGAGAGCACCTGCATTTCCCATCGACTGTAAAATGCAGGTTAGCCTAGTTACTAATCTGCAGGATGAGAAGACTCAAGCGGTATATGGAGTTTACAGACCAACCCACGGGTTTAATAACATTTTGCTGGGCTTCAAAAATACCATCTCGTTGCAAGGTAATCGAGAGATAGTTTATTATGATATAGTTACTTTTGCAGTAATAATAAGGCAAAGCGGTACAATTCTGATCAAAATGTAGATTATCTTACACTGGTATTTTATTCTTTAGCTTATTAATACTTTTATGCAAACAATGGAATACCAAGGTTAATCAATAATCAAATATAATGATAATACCTATTTAAACAATTTCTTTTGAAAATTATACAAATCAGAAATGTTCATTTTGATTGTAGTTTATCCATTGGGGGGCAAGTCTGATCGCTCCACGTGCAATTTAGGTCACAAACATATGTATATATGTATTCCTTCGCCAGCACATATCTCGTGATACGTGGATCTGAATTCATAGTTTCGCTTAGCTTTCTCACAAGTACAAACCCAAAAGCAAAATGCATAATGGCTGTCCTTTGAGTGTTTTTATAGAGGATTATCAATTTGAGGAATTGCACAATTTGATTTTATTTCTTTTTAGGCTATCACTTATAGTTTCAGGTATCTGATCGGATAATAAGCTGGGTTGAAGACCCGACCTCTCATTTTCTTTGCAATTTATTTTGAGTATCAACAGATGACACAAGACTGATAATTTTAGAACTTGAGGGGAGTGTTTTGTTCTATAGTGGTGAAAAAGTCAGTTTTGGATATCAAACATCCATTATTTTCGGCGATTTGTTCGTTAATTTTGTTTGAGTGAGTTTCTGTCCAGATTCCATGAACAAAATGCCCTGTAACGTCAGCATTTTTGCCCCACGATTTAAGGAATGCACATTCAGGGAATTGCATGCTTGGCATTGCATCGTCTCGGGTTGCGGAGCAATCACCAATCGCGGGTCTGCGCATTAGGGACATTCACGTACATCACCAATCTATCTTGAGAGTATGATTTTTAATTATCATGTTTTCGTTATATAGTGAGATTTTTCATTTAATATTACAATGACACAATTGCAAATGATTAGATTTGAAGCAAATATGCTCTAATGTTACACGTTATGTTACAAAATTAATTCGATTAATATTAAATTAACATGAAAATTTTTAAATTCCAAATTCATTATATGATGATTATAATGACTAAATAATTATTGCATAAATTTAATATCTATAAAACTTTCATTACTGCATAATGCAAATTCTTCAGTTATGTTACCTTACTCCGTTTAATTAATATTTTATGTATAAATAATATGCTTTATAAATTAGCAAAAAATATGCATGTTATTCGCAAATTAATACAAAACGAGAAAAATACTGCTCCACACATTCCAACTTATCTAAACATTAACATTATTATAGGAAACAAATAAATTAATATAAAATATATCAAACACATTGATAAAAGTATTTACAAATTTTCATACTTAAGAACACGCGTATCGTAGTATATTATTTTTATAATACATTACTTCTTATGAGAAAATTACTAAATTAATGATAATTATTTCCAACAAAGAATGAAGTCTAATGAATAAATTCATAAATATGAAATCCTATACAAACTTTTGTTAATAAACCACAATAATGGAAAGGTGAACAGTTACTTTCATAACAGTAAATAGTACACTTTTGGGGAAATTAATGGCTTTCCAGTAAAATAGTAAGCACACATTACAACATTTAATAGTTGGTAGGGACGTACTCAGCACATAATAATAATTCTTCCCACACATATAAAAATGTTGGCGTTGATGGTCTCTCTTTAAGAGTAATTTGATCAGTCATATTTGTTGTGTATAATTACACTGCAGTGGAAAGTATACGAGTCACTGACGCATACACATTCAACCCCCTCTGCCTGGATACGCTTGCTATACCGCCTGACGTAGTTGCCCGGCAAGTGAAGCATGCCATTACGCCATTCTTTCAGAATTGATGGACACAGCGTCAGACAAAACTTCTTTCACAGCCTTTTCCACGTGTGGTAAACTATTCTCAACTTATGCTAGACATTTGCAAGGAATCGCAAATGAAATATGCACCTATTTATCGGATTGAAAATTTTAAGTAAATTCATGATGAATGCGACAATATTGCTAGCACTAATACACACTTCTTTGTTTGTAGTATGGGGAGTTTTTAAGTAATTCCGATGAATATCTACAGAAAATCTCAGAACTTAGCAAATGTAAGTGAACTTATAATTACTCAAAACATAATGAATCACCACTCATCTTCTCAATATATTTATGTTCTTGTAAGCACTAAGCTAATTGACTCAGGAGATAAAGCTTGCGACTCGTATTTGGGAGATCCCAAGTTCAAATCCTGCGGCCTACTAATCTGAGTGAGGTTATCCATGGCAATCCTCAGTTCATATACAGAAAGTGCAAATGTAGAGTTTGCATTTTTCTACAACGAATTCCTTCCAGCATCATTCCAGCTCCCTGTGTGTCTTGCTTCTTTCTATGTTACTGAAGTCTTTGAGATGACAGTGGTATTGGACTGACCCCTCATTCGGGGGTGGGGGGATCCTTCAGTATGCATGTACCCCAAGAAAGGCAACTGACTCGGGCATTGGTATTTATGTTCCAGGTTGGAACATGATTCCGGAATTGGGTAAAAAGTTAAAGATGACAAAATATTCCTTTTTCACACGGACAAAAGGAGTCTATATCTTCTATTTGCAAGTCTTACTTCAGTAGTTCCAACTTTCGAAAAGAAATATGTGAGCTACCTTCATTTGTTCGGAATTGTATCTATCTCTAAATTGTACAGTACCCTATTAGAAATTCTCTCTCCTTCAACCTGTTCCTTAAAGGTCATTAGAACACTCAGGAGATCAGCTTTTTTGGATCGGTCCTGGTGGTCTACTGATAACTATACCTGCATCGTAAACCCAATATCACAGCTGGAATTCTGGCCAGGGTCGATGGATTTTTTCGGGAGTAAAAATCTGGGGCCGTACGGGGGATAGGCCTGTTGTAGTCCTCTTGCGGGAAGAGGAGGCGTGTTTCTTGAGTTCTGGGTTGGATGCCCCTTGTGTCGGGATCAGGAACCTTTACCTCAGGGAATTTCTGAAATTTTGTGACTCGTCTGAGTCAGAGGGAAGGGAAGGAAATCTATAAAGTTACACGGAAACACTGAAGTTCTTATCTGACATCATTTATTTACACTTATCAGAATACTGGATTGTCCGCGTAAGCTTGGAAATGTGATGAACTGACTGCTTATTGTTCTTCTCCTACCGACTTCGCTCACTTTGATTTTGATTGTCTATTCCTTTGACCGCTTATTTAAATTGACTATTACAGTTCCGTTCTCCGACTATCCAACCTTTAGCTCTTAGCCTCGAATTCCGGACCGCTAACCTTTTACTGCCCTAAAGTTTACTATTCCGTGCGTTTCGCTCTGTGCCCCCTATGTCTCACTGCTCTCGAAGTCCTGCTGCTCTCTAAGTCCTTTTTTTTTCTGTGTCCATTACATTATATATCAGATGTAAAGTTTATTGTTTATTAGGAGCCTCCCATCGTGAAAATTAAATCCGCGAAATTTATGGAGCTCAGTTCGATTCTCTCTGCTTTATTGGTCCTTCCTTAATATCCATCATTATGCAGGCTCGCTCCGATTCGTTCAATTTTGCAAGATTTCTATTGGTTGTGTGGGACCAATTTCCTGGAAATACCTCTCACGTTATAATAGTTCTAAGAACAGACATTCCTACCATAAATGTGGGGAAATTTTTCTAATCTGACATCTCCTTTCACTTTTTGTCCTTTCAAATTTGCTCACAATGAAATCTCGGCCATAAATAAGGAACATCTATTTGTTTGCATAATCATGTCAGAAATCTGTCGACGTTTGAATTTTATTGTCATGAGGGGTTATAAACTTGAGCTGTCATCTGAGATTGACATTTGTTCCTTCCTCGAAAGAAATCCACCCGTAAAGTCATTAGTGCCGTTACCTTAGTTATTGAAAGAATATGTTTCTCTGCTTTTGTCTTCGTCTCGGAAAATGGTTTTCTTTAAACCCTTTGAAAAGAGAATTACCTCTTTACAGGACATAACCCTTTTCCCCAGGTCAAAACTTTTAACATTTCCAAGCTTAACGACCCGAACCGTTTTATATTCACATAAATACACAATGAAACATTATTAATGTTTAGCACAGATGATGTCTAATAACTACAAACTACATACATGTATCCGATAATACTTGTGTTAATTATTACTAGCCTTGATTATAACCATATTAATTTAATCAAAGACAGCCTTTAATTCCGTCTACAAATGATAAGAATGCCTTCTTTCGGTAGGGAGTTAAATCCGCGGATTCAATCTCGTCCCGAAAAAAGAGGACCCTGAGCAAAATTTATTGGCCGTTTCCCGCCTTGAATTGAATGGGACGCTGACTACCTGAGATGTTAAAGAGTGTCAGTAAATTAACCAAATAAATGTTGGGTTTTTCTGTACCGATTTCCAGGTACATAGTGCCCCATTTTTGAATGACGTAAGCTTATTAGAATTTGAAAAACTGATTATGTGGTTAGGAGAGATATATTATGACATTATACCTGCGCTACAGAGCACACCAATACTAAAATCTTAAGCAATATATTATGAGACATAATCATAAAGTAAGAACTGTCGCTCTGTCCGTATGAAATACTGCTGCCTGTCTCGTAGTAAAAGGAAAAATAAAACGCACTGTACTTATCAAGGGCACTTTCATCTTTGGCTTTTTCGATAATAAATGGTCAAAATGTGAGGTTAGAAGTTATGTTAATAAAGCGCTCACATATGAACGCATGGTCAGGGCTCCTTAATGAAATGTTATCTCCGCTTGTGAAGTTATCTCAGTCTGTTATAAAATTAACAACTGAGAAATTGTTTCACAAATTCTCATGAGAGATTAAACACAGTTTTTATTGACTTTCAAGCCATGCGAGTTCATGGATGTCTCCATGTCAAGAGTTGTATCTAGAAATGTTTAACTTGACAGCATATATATGTTTTAAGGATACCACTTGATCCCATCCCCTATTTATCGGGGTTGAGAAAACTACCCCTAAAATGAAAACTACCCCTACAATGAAAACCACCCCTATTTCAAGGTCAAATGAGAGGTGCTAAATCCTTTTCCAACCCTAGCCCTCCTCAGATCCCGCCCCCCGCCTCCCCCTCCATTTTGGCCAAATAATATTTTTAATGAATATTGTATATGGATTGGAAAGACTTGCCTTGGGAAAGAGGAAAAATATTTTTTTAGTCCAGATGTTTCTTGCAATTGTAGAATTATATAGATTAAAAAGATTGCAGTTTATGCTTTTTATCAGAATGCAAGTGGAGAAGCTTTCAATAGGTGAGTTCAGGACAAATAACAAAAGAGGATATGTGGTTTACAAATAATATTTTATTCATCTTTATAATACCCAAGCATCGAGTTTAACTCGTCACAAATAACACCATAAAGTACAAAACATGAAGTATATTCTATAGAAATTACAAAAGTACAGGTCCCAAAAGCGCTGTTAATGTGTCTTTAACATGTAGCTAATATATATTTTGCCATTTTGTGTTGCAGTATGTTAGCGTTGGACAATAGATAGTTTATTTCATTTATATTTAAAACAACGTGTTCTTGTCCACATTGTATTCTGGCATGCTATCCTTTGATGGGGCGTAGACGAAACGCTTCTTCGATGCATCTATAAGATTGGTCCTTGCTGAGATTCTCTGCCAATTTCGGTAGGTGATTTTGTATAGTTGTGAAATAATAATGGTAAAGCACCACTCTCCCTTGTTTCACTCCACCCATTTCCACGTGAGCCTCGAAGTTTCTTCTTTTGTAGAAACCTAAGCTGATGTATCTGGAGTGATGACTGTTGAGAAAGTAAGTTCGGCGATGCAATGCAGGCTCTGAATTGGAGATGGACGCTGGACGTCAACGGAATATCCTGATCTGCTTGCCTCTGGACTTCATGGCGTAGACTGGTGTCCAGAGGGTACGATTCTTGTTTTTACAGACCTGAAACAAAAAAGCATCGTGTCTATTAGAGCTTTCGGCGGAACATCTAATGTTAAGTTTTTTAAGTTTATGATGCTCTAGCCACTTGAACAAGGCATGAGCGTGTTTGCATGCACAATGAGTGTTAGAAAATTTGTGGCAAGGAAAACCACAGTGCATTTTATGGTATAGATTTTCTGAATATGGACAATTAAATTCCTTTTCTAGATTAATAAAAGTTCTCCCTGTTAGTGCCGAGAGTAGTGCACATTTATCCTCGTTGCAGGGATATAGCGAGATTTGCCCCGCTACCACCTCCTCTAGTATTGTTTTAAGCATGCTGTAAGGAATGTATCTATCATTGAAATGTATTCCATTTTAACTATTTTGTTGTATCCTTCAAATTTATGATTCCAAGGATATGGACTTGCAAAATGAAAAGTTTGAACAAAATTTTTGCCAGCTATGTGCAATTCCTTTATTATTATTTCCTTGCTGTTGCCCCTGAGGGCCTCAAAGTTCACCACTAGACTTCCTTCCATTGCAGGCATGCATAGAAAACTGACAATGAAAAAAAACGGTACTTAATTTTATACCAGGCAGGCATCCCTGTCCGCCACTGCATTGCCTCAGGAGTGTAAACTCCCTGCGAAACATCTTTCTAACCTGGTCGTCTGGATTGGTGGAGTTGAACATTGCAACAAACTCGTTCATAGCGTATCCTTTGTTACAGATGTATAGCGTATAGAGGCACACGTACTGTCCGTAAATGTTTGAGTAGAGGCTCTGAAGTTAGTGGCGATTAAAGGAGAAAGGATGAGGAAGGAAGTCTTTCAAGGGTTTTACAAAAGGAGGGAGACCGAAGAATGGAAACACCATGCAAAGGAATTTAAATTTTAAGTAACAGCTATCCAATGTGAACCAGGAAAGTTGTGAGGATCTACATTTATTACAAATATAGATGGTATACTAAATTCTTTAGGCAACATATCTGATGCAAAAACACCTGCAAAATTTGGAATACCCTGTAAGATTTGTTCTATCTGTAATGTGTTCATGTTTAAAAATCCATACATACTTTCATATCTTTATCTATTTGAATTGAATTTTCGTACTCGCAGTACATGAGGCAAGTGATTGCTTGTGTAAGCTTATCCCAAAATCTTATTTCTATTCTTATATTCCCGTTATTTAACAAGGAAGTGTGACCTTCTGAAGTCGCACTGTCTGGCGTTAAGTTATAGAGCAGCAAAAAATACCCAGATATATATATATGTCGTAAGTGATTTGAATGCTGTTGTTGTTCTGATGAATGCTAGAACCAGAAAACAGAGTATGATATGCTAGCGTTGAACTTTTTCGTGCGATGTATTGATTGAGAGGCCTTCTAGCGGAATTTGTTGACCATTTACATATAGTGCATAATTCTCTACGTTAAAATGTTTAAAGTCAAATGGATTGGTATATGGAGTTACCGAAAAATTTGTATTTTCTGTTATATCAATAAGAATTCTTTTTCGACGAATGATAATACAGTATTATCTATAGATATGGTACTCTGCCCAGCTCCAAAGGTGAAGGATCTCACGTCAACATGTGTAATGTTATATCGAGCATTTACCTTTTCTAAGGCCTTCATATGAGCCAATAAAAATACTTGGAGACGGTTTAATTTTTTTCACGTACAGAGTGACATCAAGAAATTGAAATTTCGTTTTTGAATCTGCAGATTCGCTTAGTAGGTAAAAAGATTCCTTTGCCTTGGTTAACTTTATTTGAAGATTGAATCCTGGTACCAACAGAGTTGCCTATCAACTTTTGATGTTTTGCTTTTGCTTTTTTCAAACCTTTCTTTCCAACCTAGATTAGAATCACCAGCCCCCAAAGTTCCATTTTTCGGGGCATCGGAATCTTTTAGACATTTGAGAGGCGTGTCTATATACCAAAAAAACGGAAGTTAAATGACTTACCTGCATCGTAATGGTACGTGAATACAGTTTCTAAATAGCTACGATAATGATAGAGATCTTCGGAAGGGGTGATGGATGTTCCGTTTATGGAAACGCTTAATTGACTAAACAGGGAGTGTAGTAAGTTATTAACTCCAGTCGTTTTGACTGTAGCTGCCAAGTCTGTGCCATCTGATTTTACAAATTTTCCTTTTACTTTTAAAAACACATTTAAATTAACGTAATGTTCCTTATCTCCAGGAATAACAAACTCCAACACAGATTGCTCTACGGGGGCGATAGATTTGATTAATGTAGTGTAATTTCCTAACACTGCCAATTGAATGTTTTTTTTAGCAAATATATCAAACTCTGATTTTGAACAGGCGATCATGGTGCTCTCCTACTCCCACCCAGACCGCATGTGTCGGTTTATGAAAAGTGCAGGCGGTATTCATGCAAATATATATCTAGTTTTTTTCTTGTTAGTTTTGAATTTTGAAGCTGTTTTCTTTCTTTTTTTACCTTTACCTTGCAGCAACTTAGCTACCAAATTTTTGGTTCCTTCGGTGACTCGAGTGGACACAATGTCTTTAACTTTTGTGCCCGCCTGTTTTGCTACAATATCGAACATGATGTTTGCGCCAGTGGTGAGAGCTTCCCTTCCCAATGATTTTGCTCCTGATAGAAGAACAGGTTTAACAATTCTAAATAAACTACCTAGAAAGCTGCTTAAACCTCTACCATGTTGAACGTAAGGGCTACCAGCATACAGTGGACATATGTATTGGCTGAGACTTCACATAGTACGCTGTTAGAGGATCCATTGTTAACTGACAAAAACTATTTTGTGAATTGCAATATATTAGCGCCCTGGCCCTCTTGGTGGGACTTGAAACCTATCGACAAAACTAGATTGACCCTCTTGGCGGGACTAGTGAGAAGTACTTGAATTCTCTCAGCGAAAATGGATTAACCCTCTTGGCGGGATTAGTGAGCGGGACTTGACCCTCTCGGCGGAACAGTGAGCGGGACTTGAACCCTCTCGGTGGGACTATAAGAGGGATTCTAACCCCCACTCATATTCCCATCTATTCTCATTTACCCACCGCGCTATTGCCAGCGCTTGTGTCTTGGAACACTTAGTTGCATTAAATAAGTGCCACCGGCACGCGCGGATAACCACAAGACCTTCGATCTTGTCCCGGCATCCACATTCTTCTATATTTTGAATTGTATATTTATCGCGGATGCCGGGTTTCAATAATTTTTTTGTCTTGGCTCCTTTGACACATATTTTTCCCACTGGCAATTTTATGGATTTCGGACTAAACTGGGTATAGCCCATTCCACGGAATTCCCTGCGTTGGCCCGCCTATATTTTTCAACCCAAGCACATCTGGGCACCTTCGGTTGCCTAATAAGATAGTGAAACACTACCTTTTCTAATGCTACACTCGCCAGAGAATTTTTAATAATAATAATAATAATAATAATAATAATAATAATAATAATAATAATAATAATAATAATAATAATAATTTCCCCCTTAGGGCTATAAAAACCTGGAAAAGAGGCGGTGTACTCAACGGGAGCAGCAGCAACAGTAGTGGTAGTAGTTTACATCTGAAATCATTTAACTTTTTTAAAATGTAACACAACAATGGTAGGTGTAATACTACTACTTAGACGAGTCAAATCGCCAAAATTAGTCACTAGCTCAATTGAAACAGTTTGAAAATAGTGAAGTTCTACGGGAATGTAAAATATGTTTTCAAACGTGTGATGATTGCTGTAGGAGGGAAAGTGAATTATTTTTAAGCAGCGAACGTAAGAACTACCAAGCAGTTGTGGTTTTATTAGATGGTAGTAAACAAAGACAGGCTCGGTTTCATAAATAAATTCAAAGCTGGTCATTCTGTGTGATCTAAGCAAAAGGCTTTTCATATCCTGACTTATCTCTAAAAGCAAATTTTTTGCTAGCATTTTTATAGAAATCAAAATTCGGAAAAGAATGTTTATGGTGTCTACGAGATCTCTAATGCCATAATAAACCCTGGTGGGGAAGGAGAATTTTCCGTCAAAAATTGTTTCCATCTTGTTGTCTTTTTTCTAGCTATTATCTTGTGAATACTATTAGCTTTTGGAGTGTGTTCGTCTAAAACGGAATATGAAGGAACCCATTCCCTCTTAGTTTTTACAATTTCCTTAATTTCTTTCTGATGAGCAACAAGGTAACCATATAACTCTGTTAAAAGCCTCTCCTGTAAATCCTCATCCTTTACCTGCTTTTTATGGTGGTGTACAATTCTTTAAAGTCTTTAAAATCCTTCTTTTCAAAAACTATTCTGTTAACTCTGTTAAAAGCCTCTCCTGTAAATCCTCATCCTTTACCTGCATTTTTATGGTGGTGTACAATTCTTTAAAGTCTTTAAAATCCTTCTTTTAAAAAACTATTCTGCCTGCTCTTGTTATAATTACATTTTTATTGAGTTTTCCTGCCTCGTTAAGTATATCCTCTTCTAATGACTCGTAACCATAAAAGTAGTAGAGCTCCGCCAACCTACCACCCATTTTTCTCTTTGAAGATTGATAGGCTGCGCTAATTCATTACGAAAACTAGTTAGTGAGTTTTTAGGATACACATCTGTGCTAGAATCACTCAATACAGTTACCAAGAATTAATCCATTATGCATTTATCCAGGAATCGAACTGTGGACTATATCCTCGCCATCGGACGAGAAGTTGAGTTCTGCCCTGCCGCACTCTAATTTTCAGTATCTATTTTATACAGAGTGGATTTATCGATTTTTACGGGAGTAAGCTCGTAACAATAAAATTGTTCTTCTATAGGCGTTTTGTTCAAATCTTCTAATTCGTAAACGGGTAGTGGTGAATGTCTTATAACTTTCACAATTTTAAAAATTTCTGTGGAGAACATTTGCTCGTAACATTTGGCAAATTTCATTTTTTCTTTACCTATTCTCACAGTCTGTCCTACTTTGAATTTGATGGGTCGAGGCCTTGTTTTAGTTCGTTTTGACTCTAATGTTTTCCACATTTGTAAAACGTTTTTGGCATTCACTTTGCTTGGAGGCATTTCAATTGCCGAATGAATGGTATTGTTATACGCTGGAACAAATTTATCAAAATCATCTACATAGCGGTAAGAATTTTTGTACGTAATGTACTTAAGGACCTTGGATTTTAAAGAACGATTAAAACGTTCAATTAAACTATATTTTACGTCAGGATTTCGGCAAATTTGACGCTCTATACCCTTGTATTTTAACAATTTTTGAAATGCAGAACCCAAAACTTCTTTACCTCTGTCGGATCTTACGGTAAGAGGAACAGCACTATCGAGCATGGATTCAAAAGCCTTGGCAGTTTTCGTACTATTTTTGGACTTTATGGGTTTTACGCGTGCAAACCTGAAAAAAATCAATGAACGTTAGCAAATACTGAACTCCATCATTATATTTTTTAATGCAAATCAATTTCCCACACATCGTTAATGTTGCTTACACTGTATAAATTTCTTTGAAATGTTCTCCGTATAGGTTTATGCAAAGTATATGTAACTTGTTTAAGAAGCCGATTTGCTGTTTTTCTCTTATTTCCTACCACGGAAGCAAGTTTTTCTAGAGTAGAAAATGAGGAAAGTTTTTCGGGATCATAATAGCGCTTTTTGTACATTATTAATATTCTCTCCAGGAAACCTTTGAAGGGAATATTTAGGTAATTATTTCTTTATGTTTCTGACCTTTGTTTGACCTTATCTGATTCAAGGGTTCGTTATTTTGTAAATGTCCGTTAGTTAACTGAAGAACTGGCCTATGTTTACTCTTATCCGATTATGTGACTTTTGAGAGATCTGCCATTTTTTCTTGTCAATAATTCCCACAAACCACGAGTTCCCTTGAAATATCTTTTATTTACATACAAATCGTTATCCTATATTCTAATTACTGAGTCGCCAATCTTAAAACTTCCGTTTTTATCCCTATAGATGCCAAAGACGGTGTCTGTTGCTCTACGGGTATGTAAATAGGGTGCCATGTAAGGTCCGGCTAGATATTCAAAGTTTTGATTAGTAAATTCTTCAAATTCCTTTTTCTCGTCCGGTTGTAATGGTAAAGCCCTGGTATCCTCTTCGTCCACTTCTACCTGATCATCATTAATTACTTCCTGTTCTTCCTTTTTATCCTCGTCGTCTGGAGAGAGAAAAACGAGTCGTTTTTTAACCTCGCGCTTAGGCGAA
This sequence comes from Metallyticus violacea, assembly GCA_030762175.1. Taxonomy (NCBI): domain Eukaryota; kingdom Metazoa; phylum Arthropoda; class Insecta; order Mantodea; family Metallyticidae; genus Metallyticus; species Metallyticus violacea. The sequence continues at coordinate 73,056,893 of CM060846.1, read as the reverse complement.
GGCTGCAGTTCCTGCTGCTGCTGTTGTGGTAAGAAAGGAAGTGGAGGACGACTGGCCATAAATTTAAGCAACTCCTGGTAGGAATCCTTTACCGGTATTTTTCTTTTCTTTTTTCTCTTTGTGGAACAGTGGATATCTAAGAAGTGCTGAGAGACTAAAAATGATTTATGCAACATTTAATGCTTTATTAGAGTTGTTAGTCCCGTCAATACTGCCGACAGAAAATGTATCAAAAACTCTCCCTTTGGAATTATAATATTTCTGTTGCTATTAACTTTTTGAGATTTGTCCAGCACTTGTCTAAGGTCGTTTTTATATTTTCTTAGATTGCGTAGGGTACATTAGCTTGCCTTACAGTTACAATTCAAAACATTTTAAGCAAAATCGGCAATAGCCAATATGAGTTCTTTGTCTGCCTTCTCCAAAATAGCTGTCCTCAGTTTCGGTTTGGCTCATTTAAGCACGAGAAGCATGTGATAGTTCGATTTTTTACGCTTGCTCATGCTGGTAAACTACAGTGGGAAGTTCCAAAGGGAAAATGTTGGTTCTGAATCTTAATCTATTATCGGTCTCCTGACACAAATCAAATAACATATACCCGTGGTGAGGTTTTTTGGTAGCATCTAAATAGACCTGAAAAGAGATTTCCAATTTTCGTGGTATATTTGTCTGGCTAGATGGGTTATTTAATTCTTATCCCTAACGTTTTTGAAAAGTACAATGTATTTAGCATTTAACGGTATATCTCTACTGTATTTACCCTGATGAAAAAGATTTTGAGTAATTAAAATGACACTTAAATTTCTATAATGACTACTCTTTGTAAACAAATCGCACACCTCTCTCGAATAAATAGAGTTCAACAAATAATCTAATATCAGTAGCTATGGCTCTCCTTTCGTTCTCAAAATTTGGAACACCAACGTGAAATTTTACATCTTTCAACTTGGGCACCGCCGACTCTTCGCTATAACACCACAATATTTCTTTAAACTGACTAACAGTGCATAATTGTTTTAAGTTTTTAATCAGTTTTACACAAAATACCGTTTTGCCCGAACCTGAACTGCCGCTAATTATCAGAGTGAACGGGTGCTTAAATTTTACGACAGGCAGTGCACTCTCTTTGTCCATGCGTGCAACGCCGAAAATTTTCAAATTTTTGCCTCAATTCGTCTGTTAGTCTATACAACACATAATCTACACATCCATAATGAGGGGCAATGATTCGGTCAGCCGCGCTTTATATACCCGAATGGAACCGAATCATAATTTGATATTCGTCTCCTCTTGTGAAAGCAAATCCTATAGATTTTATCTTCAGGTTCGGAAACGACATGAACACCATCAAATCTTTTGCATTTAATTTTTTTTCCGTTCTAATCACAATGTTTTGTTCCTCGTTAGCACCTAAAATTAAGCTTTTAATGCAGTCAAAATTTACTAGCTGCACACAAGCATAATTTAAAGTTATTCTCCTCACTTCACACATAGTTTTGAAATCCCCATTTGGCAATTTAATTTTGTAAGCGTAATTTTTGGGTCCTCCAGATGCAAATTCTGAAATGTAAGCTTCGGACCCATGGTCTGCAAGCTCGTCCGTCATATCTCCCAAATTATCTCCACATTTGACTTTATACTCTTCTTCTTTTCTAACCTAAAAATGATGGAATCGGCATCTGTGTACAAAATGTCTTCATTTAAGGACTCCAAATAGGTATATAGCTTGAGTCTTGCACCAGCAGTGACATATGCTCCGAGTACTTCATTGGTATGGGCCAGTGAAGGAGCTTCGATCTCCTTCGCATATTTCCACGAGAGCCAAACGATCTGGCCGCTTGCAAACATTAAATGTTGCACCTCTATCTTGGGGGTGATCAAAAAGGTGAATAATTATCGAGGTTCCTTAATTATTTTTGTTCGCGATCTATTGCCCTGTTCAGTGAGTTTTCCCCAAAAAACTATTTACACACAATTTTGCTAAAGACCTCGCACCGGAATTTTTTATTGCAGTTTTATCCGAAAGTATTCCTTCACTCGGAAAAAAGTTCCTTACATAGGATTCCTTGTCCTCTTCGCTCTAACCCAGGAAGAATAGCCACTGGCTTCTGCCTTTAATTTTAAAAATCTATTTATGTATTCTACAAACAAACCCCCGTTGTTTTTACGTTTATCATACTGGTCTACACTGTATTCATAAAATTCATAAATTTCTCTAACTTCAAAGCCCATCTCAACAACTTTTCTTACCTTATCCACGATCAAAGTGCCACTGAATTCTCGTTCATTTTCGTTGTGGTTGCAATTTGTTTCTTCATTTCCCGGTTCCATACAACTGGCGCAAAGACCAAACAACAGGTTTTGACGGCATCTATAGAGTAGTACGGGATGATAAAGATCTCGATTTTTCGCCATAACCCTACACTTTATTACCCTCTCTTTTTTAAGCATTGCGGAAATATTAGAGCAATCTATATGAATTGTAGAATGGCCAATAGGAAATTTAAACTATTTGCAAATATACAATGACCATATCAAAGTATTAATTTCAGTTTTGCGATAAGTTTTCAGCACCTCCATTCTATCCCCATTAAGGGAGTCTCTGAGAACAAGAGGAACATTTTTCACAACGGTATTACTACTAAACGGTATTACTACTAAGCGCTGGATGTTGCCTTAAAATGCCCTCAAATTCTCACTCCCACATAACATGACAAATGTACAATGCCGCACAATTTTTTCTAGCCTATTCAAAGTGTGTTCGTATCTATTTGCAAGTGTATCTGTTTTACTGCCTATGACTGGAACATCTCTATTATTTAAGCATGTGTGACCATGCCACAAACATCCCATGAATTCAAAAAATTCTCTCGTCTCCTCGCAAAACTCATCCACTTTGAGGTTGGGCAACTCTGGTAATCTAACCTCTCTACCATTACCTGCATGTTGAATGCGAATGTTTCGTTTAATTTCCTCGTATCTAAGCCACATGATAGCCTTTCTGGACTGCTTATATGCCTTTCTATAGCCTCCAGAAGGTATGAGCCCTATAGTCTTTGCCTCCAAGTACTTTTTCCTGAATACCTCGTTGCATGCTGAGGCTATTGTAATGGATTCTTGAAGTACATCAATATTTCCTATGCTTAAGAAGGTATTCCTCAATATAGAACACGCTTCTTTCAGCACGGTAACATCTGCCCTACAGTAAGTCTCTAACTCAATTTGAAAATTAAAAATCCATCTTTTACAGTATCATACCAGTTAAAATTTTCTTTTTGTTCATCTGGCATCATCTGGTCGACACCGTAATAAGAACGATAAGGATAAGCCCCCACATAGCTCATGTTTTCCAAAGTGTTAAAAAAATGGGAAAGTATCCCTTTGTTAGGGACTGTATGCCAAAGACTTTGGGCAAACTTCGCAATTTCATAGGTATATTTTTTAAACTATCCAAAAAGGTTATATGTTCCATTTTCATGCACAAAATTTTAGCACCATTCAGATTAAATCAGGTACCCAACTCTGTTTTGTGGCATAATCCAAAATAAACATAAGATCATAAGCCCAGGCGTTATGGACTATGGCTATAATTTTTTCACAAAATGACTTAACTTTTCTTAAATATTCTATAAATTGTTGAATGCAGTTATCTCCCCTAAAGGAGTTCTTGCACCTTCCGCACTGACTGCATTCCAAGTCTTTGCTATTTTCACAAACAAAACAAAATTGTTCTAGGCAAAGCAAATTTCGAACATGTAAAAATGTAAAAGAATCTCCTTTGTATTGTGTGTACATTCAATATCATAAAATATAACCATAACTTTTTCGGATGAAGGAATTTTAGGGCTCAGTGTAGGCATAAAGCACATGTATCCAATCATCTCGTTACTTTTACAATTTTTACAATATACCCTGTTACACACACGATTAGGTTTTAGCTGCTGACTGCAAGTTGGACAATGCCGTTTCCATTCACAAATAGTTTTTTTCCCCAATTCTATTCTGTATATGATTATTCATACAATTTTGACCTCTAAAATATCTATTACATACGCAACAAAACAAATAATTCCCGTAAAATTTACATGGTGGAACTGCAAAACATCCCGAGCATTTATATTCACAGTTGTGGGCTTCAATTCCTTTGTAACCCTCCAACCCCTTGTTGCACCCTTCACATACATATCGTTTAGCCATAGCGCCTGTAAGATTTACAATAACATTACAATGTTTCTCTTTGGCACCATATAAAAGATTAAGGAGTTTAGATGAATTTAATTTTCCGTCAAATGTAATATTATCATAATACAGTCCATTATACACTACAATTCTATACTCTAAAAGATAATTTTGAAATTGTTCTAATTCTCAATTCCTCCCCCCCCCCGTTACTAAGATAAATATTGGTAGCTTTTAGAAGATCATCTATTTTAGAACGGAGTTTTCTACCCTGTATGAAAGTTTTATAGTCTGGATCTTTAGTAAAATGAGCAATTGCTATTACTAACCCATGGGCTAAACAATTTATATATGATTTAAATGTCACAATGCCTCTTTTCAAATGTGCCAAAACAGATACGCAGCAACCCTTTGTCTTAATTCTACCATTCCCCAACGACATGTCAACATGTTCTACTTTTATGGATAAGGTATCCGTAGCGTAAAGATTGGCATTAGATTGATATACCTTTTCCACTACCATCATTATTACATCTAAAGAATTTGATCCTTTCGGCGAAGACTAAGCCCTATGGGTTTATCTTGCAAATTTATACAGTTGCTAATTGACAAGGCTACCATATCATACTGTTCAATATCCTGTAACACAGTATTTAAAATCGTTTGCATGCTATTTTTAAAGTAAAGGATAGGATTTTCACTATCAGGAGATGGATTTATTTGAATAAGAAAATGTCTCCCATGAGCATCAAACCTCTTATACTCTCTGCATGCATCGCTTACAACTGTAATATTTTCCATGCTAAAAACACAAAATGTTATATCAACTTTTCAGTTCACCCAAATCTTTATAAAATGTAAAAAAATAATGTTGTTACTTACATTGGTGAAGATTTTGGATGTGTTTGTTGCAGTTACAAAGATCAACTGTATAGGAAAGCAGCCTTTGCCTCCTTATATAGCAGTAAAAATTGCAGTTCCGCTTATGACGTATTGGGCGTTGGCTGATAACTGCAACGTATAAAAGCTGGTAGGATAGGCTCCATAGTTCACTGCAACAAGGTGCAACACTGCTGCAAGCAAGGTGAGTATTCTACAGTTTTTTGCCTATTTTTATCGTCTTTCTTAAAACGTACCTTATACAAAATTATCTTCTTTGCAGAATGGATTTTCTCAGTAGATTTAATCAATTTCAAACCACCAAATCAATGCAGATTCGAGATTTATCAAAAAATACTCCATACAACGTAGTTGCTGCATCAAGAGTGGCGACACAGTTTGGACCCTCAATATCCATTAAACATCAAAAAATTTATGAAGATCCCATTAGCGTGTTTTTTCCAAGAAAATACACAGATATTTTTAAAGAAAGCGATATTGAAGATAATAATAAACAAAGACTATGTCAAACGTTTCAGTTTCTAGGATTTAACACTGCTAACAATGTCTACAATGTAACGTTTTGAAAAGAAACAACTAAAATTGCCTTTTTTCATCTCAGATGACTTTTTGAATTAAACTAATTAATAGTGTTATATTACCTATTAGATGCACGGAATAATCAGCAGGGTTTGATATATTTTGACCCAAAACGTACGACTTTCAATCTCAACAAACCATAGTTATCCCAACAGGACTATCAGCAAGACCTCGCAAGCATACTTATCTACGAATAGCAGAAAAATCTAGTTTAGCACTATTAGGATTTACTGTAAGAGGAGGATGTATGGATAGAGATTACACCATTGAAATATGTATAATAATGTGCAATAACTCGGATAAAAACAAAGTATTTCAAAAGATCAAACATTTTCACAATTAATATGTGAAAAAATATACCCACCCAAAGTTAAACATTTTAATAAATTAAAATGTACTAAAAGACGAAACAAAAGCTGAGGTAGCACAGGACAATTTAGTAATATTTAATTTTTGTACTTCTATAGGGCATGGACGATTTCATCTCTCGAAACACAAACCGATTAACTAGAAGGTATGGTATGCCAGCAAAAGAAACTGGTTTTAATGATCTGTTTGAGGAATGTACACCAGTTCATTTTCCTGAATACTGGTCAACCCTATTGTGGTTATTGTACTGGTTATGAAATGAAAACATTTGTTGCATGTTAGGGAATGCATTTCCATGTTATGTAACAAAAGTACTCGATGATAAACCCAATCATGTTACCATATATATTGCTATCAAAAAGGGAACACGAGAAGAAAGAATGTTAACCTTTTTGTTTTCTCCAAATAAATATGTACATATTAATGCAAATAATCATGTAATGGATTTTACAATTAGCCATGTGCAACAGAGTAGTTTACCTTTAAACAATATACCAATACTTTCCTACTTTTGGAAAGTAGAGTGTAAAGAATTTGAGTTTAACATTAAGTTAACACATATATATGTTCATAAACATGTAACTTTGCAGGACAGTTGGATGGACTTTATGTGTTTTCTTTTTAAAAACTTTGAAATTGCTTTCCAAAACGCCTATTAGTGGGATTATTTCACAACAATGTATTTTCTTTTAAACACATTTGCGATCCTGTATTAAAATTAAACGGTGGCATACGTCATCAAAATTAAATTTGAACTTTTTAAAACCCGGAGTTTTATTTAACTGTTCCAATTCAAATGAATGCAAATGCACAATATGTTATAAAAGTCCACCAGCATTAAAATGTATAGCAACCAATGTTTTGTTTGAAAACACAACTTTATATTTTTTATATAAGGACACATATTATTATAATTATATGTAAATGGTTGTAAACTTATTTGAGTTTGACTTTTCAATAGAACAAGTAATTCCGTTTGACTTTCTTGTAAAGCTTACAGCCATGTATTATCCTGCTGACACTAACAAAAAATGTCATTTTTTATGTTACAAAGAAGATCATTATAAAACTTTTATACATATGAAAAAAATTAATTATGAAGATTCATTTATTACTGAAATGTTTAAAGAAAAGGATAAATGGTGGTGTTTTATATGATCTAAGTCAATGTTTGTGAAAAATCATCTGCATTGTCAATAAATATAATTTCTAAATCAATGTAATCTATTTTTCTTTATTTTATTATAAATTCAAACTTCACTACAATTATTAAAACCTCTGTCCATATCCTTATACAATTCTCATCAAAATTAATATATATTAATGAACTTGAATTTTAAAACCCCAGTTCATATCATGGGACTATTAGTGTAGAAATCGTAATTATTTGTTACAATTTAGGCAAGGCAAGCACATGTGTCGGTTGTACAAGGCTGAAACTGCATTCTTTCATTGCTTGGTTAAAAACTGTTTTTAATGTGTCAAGAAATGGCAAGAGGGACGCTTACCAATCTAATATTAAGGGGAATGCTTACCAACTCGTGTATAATCAAAATTTAACAAGGAATAAATGATGAACACCCCCTTTTTTTGCTACAAAGGCACCACAAGCGATGTACACTGATAATACAATGATATACTGAAAAAGAATTCAATTTTAAGGTAGAAATCGTTCCAGGTCTAAGTTTAGGGTACCTCCCCGGGCAATTTAGCAAGGAAAATGAGTAGCTTTTCATTAAAAATATAATCTGGCGGTTGCCCAGGGGTGAATCCTCATACAATACTTGTCAAAAATAATATATATTAATCAACTTACAATTATTAAAACCTCATATCCTTATATAAGCACATAAATGCTTTATGAGTAATAAACTCCACTTAAATTATTAAGCTAGTCTTTTCAAACCTTATACAAGAAGCATAAAAAATATTATTTTGCCAAAAGGGAGAGGGTGGAGGGGAGGTGGCAGGTGAGGGGGCTAAGGTTGGAAAAGGGTTTTAGCACCCCTCACTTGACCTTGAAATAGGGGTGGTTTTTATTTTAGGGTGGTTTTTTCAATCCCCATAAATAGGGGATGGGATCAAGTGGTATCCTTACTACTTATATACGCTTACTAGAAACGTGTATGAACACTTAGAAGAAAATAAATGTCTAATGAATCAAAAAAGTGTAACAAATATATCTGAATATATTTTTCACCTATATCTTTAATATTTTGGGGAAATATATCTTAATATCTTTATATTTTTCACTCATACCTTTAATATTTTATTACGAAACATTTGGCAGCGGTGCTTAATTGTATGCTTTTATTAACATTAGTATATCTCCACCTGATCTCGTGACCACATGGATGTTACCAACAACAACATGGTGTGTATATATAGGTTAGTATGTTTACACACCTGCTGATGCAACAGACAGGGAAATGGCTGCTGGAAAGACTAAACACACCAGATTTACAAATAAGATTAAGTTAGATATTTCTCAAAATGTTTCCATTTTTAAAACAATTGTGAATGATACATTTTTTCTGTATTCTTTCTATTATTATTTTAAAAAAATGTCACTTCTAAAGCATCAAAGCTGCGCACAACACAAATAAATAAGCAAAACTCATAGTTTCTGCGTCAAACCGTACAGGAATACTGCCATTTGCCGGAAAAAAGACAGTAGAGTGATGTAAAGCGTGCACTGTAATTTTGGTGATGTGGAAATCAATCACAGCTTATTTGTGGAGATTGAGCTGTATAGGCCATGCTCAATGTTTAAATGGAGCTTTGTTGTTTTGAATATTCAGTTCACTCTCTGGTATATATGTTGCAGAATTCCTGAATATACTTCAGCATCAATAGCGCGACAATATAACAGATATTCGAGACGCATAATACACCACAGCCACTGAATTCAGTATTTAGATCAAGTGAAATTCATTGCTATGCAGATATTTTTTTTAATTACTAAATTAATTAAAATGTGATTCGAAACTTTATTTTTTATATAATAGAGTGATGTTTTTGGGTTAGAGAAACAAAACTGTATTTTCATTGGCTAGGTCAAATGTGCTTAAATGAGATATCGCTGTTATTCTGCGTACTACTATCAACATGAAGGCGTTATTGCTAGGCAAGCTGTCTCTATGCAGTTCAGCCTGTTTGTTATCTTAAAGTGATGACTGCCATCTCTCCAAGGGTGGAAATATTAGTTGAAAGGGTGATGCATTCGTCAAATTGCTAAAGAATGTGCCTATCTATTGAGACAGTGCGATACACCCTTGCCCACTACATAAATACAAATTTGTCATACCAGAATAGCCTTGTAAAACTAAAAATAGTGATGCATTCTAATTGCCAGTAAATGGAATAGAGTTAACTCTTTAGCAGAAGTATAGAAATGAATCTGTTGCAACAGTAAAAGGGAGACTTCCACTAGCTGATCTGAAGAAAACCATTGCTAAAGCCCGTTAATACAATGATGAGAAGCCAGTGGGCTAAATATCTAAATTGTACACTTGCTGATTGTTCTAAAATACTTTTCACGGATAAATCCAAATATTGGTACTTTGGTACAAGAAAAAGAATATATGTGCGCCAATGTAGAGTAAGTTTCCAACCCTGTGCATTCTGCTGTTGAACCAGGCTAAGGCTATTATGGTTTGAGGATGTTTTACGTGAATTAAAGTTGGGAATATTGTGACCTATGAGGTACTAAGGACTGCAGACAATTCAGGGCTATCGTCATGAAACTGAGAGGAACCTTAATGATCTGCAAGCCTTGTGTCTACAGAACCATTTTGATGTCCTAGAACTACTACAGCTGAGACAATTTCTGCCTCTGACTTCATCTACTCTGATTGCAGATTTGTTGCCCCACATTCTGAGGACAGGCTATGTAAAACTTCCAGAATATTCAACAAAATACGTGATTATATTATGAATATTATTTTAAAGGTGTGACGATTTAAATTGTCTTGCTATGATGATTCTTTTGCTGGACATTTTTAGAGTGTCTTGCATACCACATGAGAATAATTATGTAAACTCTTTGGCACTATTCGCACGAATACAATGTCGTAAGGCAAAATAAATATATATTTGTAATGCTGCATTTCACTACAGCAGTAATATGCAAAAATTTATTTTTGTTTTCATTTTCATGTACAATAATGATTGACGTAGATCATTGGAACAATTGTAATGCACCACTGAAGGCAAATTGATGCTTTAACTTACTGGAATTCGCCGTTTCATCGTTAGGCAAAGAAACCTCACCTGGTGATTTTATTTGAAATTTCAGTTAAGTTTTCAAGCAGAAACTTATGTCACGGGGTACATACAAACTGTTTAGAAGGTTCTAAAGATATTTCATTTAACTTGATTTCTGTATAAGCATGATGTACTTGGAAAGATGGTGTGTAGGGGGATATATTTGTTTTTCAGATAGCATACAAATTTCATACTATTTCTTTATGCCGTGAAGTTTAAGATATATTATAATCTAATTCCTTGCACGACTCTGGTAACAGCCTTCCGCAAACACACAGCCACAGTGTGGTACTACTATGCGATCAGCTTTGTTTCCCCCGATGTATTTGACTTTTGGGCGAGCGCGCCACTCATTGCCGGTCAGCCGGACAATTGCATCTCAGTGATTAGCGGGAGGGTGAAACAATAAAACAAACCAGTCGTAATACAATACACAAACCAATTTAAGAAGATCATTACTAAGGAAATTATAAAACAAGGTGTTGAAACTGCCCACCTTCATTCTCCACACATTTTTAGCATCTCTTTAGTAAATTATTCATCGCTAGCTGCAGTTCATTTTGAGAAATCGGCACATTTTCCTGATGAACATTATCTTTGAGTTTTTGCATGGTATGCGGGTTTATCTTGTACATGGCATTTTTTAATTTACCCCAGATGTAATAGTCGTAGGTTATTAAATCTGGATTCCGAGAGGGCTACAAACCCCCACTAATAATTCTATCTTGTGGAAACACATTTTTAATTGCTCTCATGGAATTATTTGCAGTTTGCTCAGTGGCAGAGTTAAGTTAAAAACTGCATAATCGCTTCATATCGGTTAATTCTCTAGTATGATATTCACATAAATAGTAGAATCAAGTGTATACTTAAATAAAACTGGTTCTATGATTCTTCCACACTCGGTTAACACATATGAATCGTACATAAAAACGCGCTTTGCAGTTGTAAACACACGAGTAATAACGCACTTTATGTATATTCTCGAATTAAGAAACGAATAATACACCACATATCGGGAACAGCTGCACTATAACTGCGACAGTCAACAAGGTCAACAAGTAAGCAAGGAGGATTGCTTCTCCCTCCACGGCGCGACAAACGAGTGTGGGCGAAAAAAAATCCCGTGGGGGAAAGCATCACTGCTCGCACGGTATATTGTATAAGGGAGCAGAGAACTCTTTGTTTTCGCCATTGTAGTCCGGGCTAATGCTTAGGCCTTGGCCACCTCGTGCGGTGAAATTTTAAATTTAATTTTGCTTATATATACCAAAATTTTACCTAAAATTGCGGGTTCAATTCTGGCCAGGGATTAATTGAATTTGGGGGGGGGGCATAAATCTCCTAAGTATAGCTTCCTTCGGAAGGGAAATGAGTCCCAGGTCGTATATTTACGGCTTGTAAAGGAACCAGCAAAATTTATCAGCCGTTTCACGCCCTGAATTGAATGGCACGCTGATGATCTGATGTTAAAGAGCGTCCGTAAATAAAAAAAAATAATAACTAACGGAGAACAATTAGCATGCGATTACACGAAAGCACAACCACTTGCGGACAAGCCCTCTTCTAACTAATTACAAGATGCTATATGCACATGCATTATACGGCATCTATGAGTGGCTCCTCCCAGTAAGCAGCCACGCCTTGCCAGCCCATAATTCAAACAACCTCACTGTGAACGTACACAAGTTTATAGATGTTTGTAATTTTATCCATATTTTTACTGAATAAAAATACAAACATTACATCCTTATAGAGTTGATATAAAAAGTATTAATTACAATTTAAAGAACATACAAAAATGTTACAAGAATTTGTTTTGTTAAATATTTGAGTGTATATATAATTATTTATTTGTACAAAAATATTTGTACTACAATTCCTACATTAATTACAATGTCTCACTCACTCACGTCCGCTCAACTATAAAGCATAGTAAATTTGTTTGCCGAAAATAACTATATAAATGTGAAGTTGCCTTCAAAATTTTGTGGGCATTAACATAGAAGAAAAGATAATTTAGTATATTTTGAGCATAATGCCAGTTGTAAGAAAGCAAGTGCCTTAGTTTTTAAGTATTGTGTGCGATATATTTTTAATTTTTATATTTTAGGTAGGAAAATTTTATATGTAATTAAAACTCCTTGGGCAATACCCTAATGGTATAAAATACGAACAGAAATAACTAAAAAAGCATGTAGGCGGATCCGACCTAACATGAACCTGATGATCTCTACTCGCCTTACTCGTACGTCTCGAGTGCTCTTCCGGCGCATTTAATACAATTTCAATTAGTGTTGATTAAACCAAATTAAATTCCACCTTTAACTGGTTGAAGATCCGAGAAAAGAAGCAGGAAATGTTGGGTAATGAATGTGAACACAGGCATCAGTCGCAAATAGGTACGTTAGTTAGTTTCTTCATGCTGCTAGGGAAATTCAATGTAAAGTGGAGTACGTGAAACCTAGTGCATATTTTGAAGTGGTAAAATCCTATATTGTTTATGTTACCAATCTAAAAATGCACTTATTTTTCTTTATAATGGTAGTTTATGAATTTGTTTATATTCCAAATATTTTAAAAATGTGTAATGTATAAGTCGATCGGAACATTAATACTGTATATTAAATAAGAAATACATATACATTTACAAGAACAAAAAAAAAAAAATAATAATTAAATAGTTGAAGTTTAATTTTGAACAACATGATTATATTAAGCAAATATGTGACCAAGGTGTCAGGTGTCAATTGGTGTATGTTTATAAACGTAGAGCAAAGTGTTCAAAAACCTGGATCAATTACCGTTTCTATACCAGCTAATTGTAGTTATTTACGAAATGTAAAAATTATTCTGCTTTCACCAAATAGCAAAATTTGAAAAAAAGTAGATAAATTGGATACTGTGTTTAATTTTGTAAAAACCAGTGTATCTTAAACAATAAAAAGTAATTATCCGGGAAATATGAATAAACTATTACGCCTTAATAATAATCTTGTTTAACATTTTAAAAACAATTATTTGTTCACTGAGTTAATACTAAATAGATTAAAGTAAACACAAAACTTTAAAAATTAACATTTTTATTTATACACTTATAATGATTTTAGTATGTTTATTTGGCATTCAGTACTTAAAAACTGAAACAATTTTGTTGATAAATAAACAAATTAAAATGTTTACTGATAGTTAATAGACATATTGATATATCAATGAAGTTTACAATTCTTATAGTTTTTGAAAAGTTTGACAAAAAATTATTTACTGTGCATTGAAATGTTTTAAACGGAGTAAAATGTATAACTATGCGATTTTATTTTCTCGCTTTATCTTTAGTAAATGAAACACAATTCTACATCACTTTGAAGAAAAATACATTTACCGATTATCGTACAAAGTGAACCTATAAGTCAGGCTATATTTTCCTTCCTTAAACTTTTTGAACTATTTTCAAAATTTTCAAAAGCAATCTCAGAGGTTCAGTAGATGCATCATTTTGTGCTTAATGCTAACACAGCTGATATCTGTGTAGTAATTATACAATTAAATTCCATTAAACTATTTAAAATATTCAGCGGATATTTTATTAGATTTAGAATGCCTTTAAATCTTACATTTCATGATATCAGAAATTGTTTCAATAGATAGTACATAATTGCATTAGATACACGTAATTATGATTATTGGCATCTATTAATGATATATTAATATTGCCGTTTGACTGAAACAAGGGCGCATGCTTTCCAGATGGCCCTTTTGCCTATAGCACAGGTTGGCACGATAGTGAACGTGAAATCGATTCCCGAAGCGGCGGAATGGCATTTGTGGTGAACACATGCAGAATTTTTGGATTTCCCTGTCTCATTTCACTAGCATACTATACCTCCCCTCTCATATTGATCATATACTTTCAACAACTGGCAGCCGAGTATGCAAGCTACATTCGGGTTTGCCAGCCTCTTCCTAACCTTGTTAAAGTTTTGATGAAAACTTGCTTTGGATCTACTGGCGGCCGGAGAGGATGGTTCATTGCCCTGGACTCATAGAGATTGCGATAGTGCCATGTTAGGCAATACAGACCAGTGAGGGGGTGGCATGAAGGTGGTCTGTGGGTAACTAGTCAATATATCATGACTGTCATTTCTCTGCCTTTGCCCCGACTCAGGTACATAAACACATAATAAAACTAAAATTTGTTTAGCAAACTTCCTAGATGACATTTCATTGCTTATAGTTAGGCTCCGTGTTTACTGTTCTTGTAAATCTCTGTTTATGTTTATTAATATGCTTTTTGTATATTTAGGTGGTTAGAAAATGCCTGAGAATATATTGCAACAAGTTATCTATTATTTGATAGTTATTTGGCCCAACAATTACTGAAATAAATAAGTATTGTTAACATGGTATAAAACATTTATTTAGTTTAATGTTTATATTAAAATTACGTTACATCATATTTAGATAATTTCATAGAGGAAATTAAAAAAACACAATGAACCATAGATAAGAGCATTAAATGCTCATTGCTACATTCATTTATATATTTATTTTCAGAAAGTTACTCATGAATTGTGTGCAGGATTTAGTTTCTCATAATGTGTGAGTTTTAAAGGAAAAAACCCTTCAGAATAAAACGAAGAACAGCAATCTTGATTGTTATGTTACAGTTGGAACCGTTTTATCACCGGAGCGAAAGCTGCATCTAAGGTACAGTCTTTATAACTTCTCCGTACTCAGGATGGCGGTCATAAACTTCACACAAAGAAGGAAGAACAAAAACGGTTGAGTAGATAAGGTTTTTAAAATGCAGTTACAGCTAGTGCTACAAGTGAAGTAGAAGCTGCGAAATGTACTCATTATCATCTCCCCGGTTTTATTTTCCTTTTACAAGAGACTCTGTTTGCCATCTTTTTGTCTCATAACCACCACAGCTGTTATGAGGAATTTCTTGAGCGCCTTTCTGAAATGAATAGTGAAATGCGGGCTCGTTGCAGATTTTATAGTTCTCTCATTAAGGGTTGCTGTTATTTGCAATAAAAGTGAATAAATTGTACCGTTCTCGTAGACAATACTCTATCATTGATATTTGCTTTATATATTTTATTCAAGATGCCAACATGCACATTTTTATTATAGCAATTCGCTAGCAGTAAACTATTTCTAAACAATGTATTCTGCCCGTGTAACAATCACAAGTTCATATATTTTAGGGTGTTAACGTCCTATGAATTTACCGAATGTGTTTAAAAGGAATTAACTTTTAAAATGTGTTTATATATTATCGTGGCTGCCGTAGGCCTTTGAGATGATGAACAAAATTAATTAATGCTGTAACAATGAGCACGGAGTCCGTTAGCATGTGAAATTAATGGGCAAACTTATTTAATGAACAGGAGAAAAACACTACGCAACTAAATTCGGAAACATATCTTATCAAAAAGCTTATCTTCCTCCTCCCTTTTCTCCCTTTTTTGGTGTGTAATATCTATACAAAATCTCAACATGGATGCATGAATTTTTGGTCCAACTCAGTCGTTGAATATTTGAAACAAGCTCTAGTAAGTATTCACAGCTAATGTGATTTGTTGATTCTGCTATACTTGATTTTTAAAAGCGGGAAATTATTTACTGTAGCACTATTCTTCAACTCGTACGACCTTTGTCTATTACAGGTGCATCCGTCGCCGCTTAATTTTACCGTACTTCGCATTTGAAAACAGTAATATTATTTGTTATATGTTAATGTCACTTTAATTAGGGCTACTGAATGTGAATATTTATTCGGAAAATGCAGCCGCCGCAACCAGAAAAAAGGAGATATAATAGCTGCGCGTAAAGTTGATACATTTATAATAGTATTTATATTTTTACTAAAAGTATAAACATATATTGCATTTAAAACTTATGATAATAATGACTAACCTATCTTATAAGAAATGTTGAAAATAATGTCCCTCAGCGGCCATAGATTGCCGGCATATGAATAGAAAACTCCTTTATTTTATCTAACGTTTCTTCCACCATTAGAACGCGGCGTTTCTCGTCATTGAGAGATCATGTCTTGCGTAACTTTTTAACAAGTTAGTGAACACGTTTTCCATCTGAAATAAAATTGCCACAATATTTTCTTTCGATCGTCTTACCATTTCTCTAGATGAACCCCTTTTTGCATTTGTATTGTGCATAGAAGAATATTAATTGAGCTGTAAGATTAAGTTACGAGACAGGGAAAAAGATGGAACAAGAAAGACTACAGAAGAAGATTAAGTGAGCTGGAAGATGTAAGTTACGAGACAGGGAAGAAGATGGAAGAAGGAATATTACAGAAGAAGATTCAGTGAGATGGAAGATGTAAGTTACGTGACAGGGAAGAAGGTAGAAGAAGGAATATTACAGAAGAAGATTCAGTGAGATAGAAGATGTAAGTTACGTGACAGGGAAGAAGGTAGAAGAAGGAATATTACAGAAGAAGATTCAGTGAGATGGAAGATGTAAGTTACGTGACAGGGAAGAAGGTAGAAGAAGGAATATTACAGAAGAAGATTAAGTGAGATGGAAGATGTAAGTTACATGACAGGGAAGAAGATGGAAGAAGGAGGATTAAAGAAGAAGATTAAGTCAGCTGGAAGATGTAAGTTAAGTGACAGGGAAGAAGGAAGATTATGGAAGAAGATTAAGGTGTGTTGAAGATGTAAGTTACGTGACAGGGAAGAAGACAGAAGAAGGAATATTACAGAAGAAGATTAAGTGAGCTGGAAGATGTAAGTTACGTGACAGGGAAGAAGATGGAAGAAGGAATATTACAGAAGAAGATTAAGTGAGCTGGAAAATGTAAGTTACGTGGCAGGGAAGAAGATGGAAGAAGGAATATTACAGAAGAAGTTTAAGTGAGCTGGAAGATGTAAGTTACGTGACAGGGAAGAAGGAAAATTATAGAAGAAGATTAAGGTGTGTTGAAGATGTAAGTTACGTGACAGGGAAGAAGGTAGAAGAAGGAAGATTATAGAAGAAGATTAAGTGAGATGGAAGATGTAAGTTACATGACAGGGAAGAAGATGGAAGAAGGAGGATTAAAGAAGAAGATTAAGTCAGCTGGAAGATGTAAGTTACGTGACAGGGAAGAAGGAAGATTATAGAAGAAGTTTAAGGTGTGTTGAAGATGTAAGTTACGTGACAGGGAAGAAGACAGAAGAAGGAATATTACAGAAGAAGATTAAGTGAGCTGGAAAATGTAAGTTATACGTGACAGGGAAGAAGATGGAAGAAGGAATATTACAGATGAAGATTAAGTGAGCTGGAAGATGTAAGTTACGTGACAGGGAAGAAGGAAAATTATAGAAGAAGATTAAGGTGTGTTGAAGATGTAAGTTACGTGACAGGGAAGAAGGTAGAAGAAGGAAGATTATAGAAGAAGATTAAGTGAGATGGAAGATGTAAGTTACATGACAGGGAAGAAGATGGAAGAAGGAAGATTAAAGAAGAAGATCAAGTGAGCTGGAAGATGTAAGTTACGGGACCGGGAAGAAGATGGAAGAAGGAATATCACAGAAGAAGATTAAGGGAGCTGGAAGATGTAAGTTATGGGGCCGGGAAGAAGATGGAAGAAGGAAGATTGCAGAAGTAGATTAAGCTGGAAGAAGTAAGTTATGTGACCCCTAAGAGGACAGAGGAAAAAAGAATACAGAAGAAGATCGGTTAGTTGGAAAATATAAGCTAACGAAATGTGAAGAAGAGAAAAGGAAGAAGATTAAGGGGTGTTGAAGATGAAGCTATGGGACCAGGAAGGAGATTGAAGAAAGAGGAGAATAGATATAGATTAAGTGAGCTGGAAGATGTAAGCAAGTTTACTTTCTTTAGATAGTTAGGGTGAAAATTTTTAGCTAGGTAGATAGCTAAACCAGCTATTGGCTTCCAGTAGATTTTTAATTTTATCTATTCACATATTTGTTTAGTAATTTAATGTTTAATTTTTATTTTAGTTATATTTTTGTTTTGTTTATATAATTATATATTTAATCTTTAATTATTATATATTATGAGAAAAAATGAAATAAATTATAAAATTTGGAAATGCACGTCTCGGTACAACACCTGCCGGGACGGAGCATTGCAGTTTTTATTTTATTTTTTATTTATTTTATGTGTATTGCATACATTGACATTTTGCCAAATTGACATTTTGTTAATACTATATCAGTGAAATAATTAACGAAGAACAATAAGGGCACAATTTACACTGAATGCAAGTACCGAGAAACGCACGAATGCAGAACCCTCAAACTAAATACAAATTGCTACCTGCACATTATACGGCCTTAATGATTGATTTCTCCCAATACGCAGCCACGTTCTACCGACCCATAACTCAAATAACCTCGTTTTACATTTCCTTACAATCATCATATTCTCGAAACCATGACCATCAACTTATTTTTCCAATATGTGTTTGCAAATCCGAAGTTGCTCCTAGTGAGATGTTACAAATTAGATTCGTTACAAATTTCTCCCCTGTTATTTTTTTTTTTCACCTCATCTAGATTACGGAAATTATTTTGATACACTTTGACTTAATATCCTCATAGATGAAAAACGTATTGATTGCTATCGGGGCATCTAGGAGACCACAAATCACGATCACTAAATACTAAACGAATGTCAGTAAGTAAATGATTCTGCAAGTAATTAATAGTTTTATCTTGTATAAAGTATGTGTAATTATTTTTTTCTTCCGTCAATTCGGCAAAAATATGGAAATAGTATTGAACTTGTACAGAAGCACATTGAAAACCGTTCTTTTGCGTTACCGCCGCGACACACTCGTCACTATAGACTAAAAAGAAATCGACTGTTGCATCATGAAAGAATTGTTGAAACTACCAAAAATAGATAATTATTGACTCTACATCTGGAGATGTTAGTTTGCGGACTATTCGAATTTTATAAAACTTTGATTTAAGAAATTACAATAAGAAGACCTTGATCTATTCAGCTAAGCGCTTAACACTATTCTTGAACCAGGCTGTAAACAACCGCCAATTTCTTCCATTTTCCCCATTATAACGTGCCGTTTTCTCTTTATTTGTTTATTCTAAAATGACTCAGTTGCTGTATATGATTAATTTTTCTATTGAAAAGAACAGGATAAGCTGGGACTATTCAATTCAAAAATCGTTGGTACTATCTCATCTTAAACTTCTTAAACGAAAAACTCCTTTTATGGACTTTGTATATCACTGTTAAACAGCCTCTCTTTAGTACAAAAAATGACTTCTCTGATAATATAAAATACGCCGTTACAAAAAATATTTTAATTTATTTTTTAAGCTTCACGCCGTAACACTACAACCACCGGGATAGAATTAATGAACAGATTGAGACATAAGTAGGCGGGAAAGGCAGCGAACGCGAACATACATTTTATACATGGCTAATGCCGCATTAAAATAACTCCCCTTATATGGTGTGCGATCCAAGCTGAGATTTTTTCACGCACTTCTTATGTATTGCTTGCACTTTTCCTCCTCTTGTGTTTAGTTTTTAAGAAACGACTTTATGTAATAAATTTCCAAATTGTTAGTAACTCAGTGAACACTGTCTTCAGTTAATACTGTTTATTTTATTCAGGTTTACGGACAATGTTCTTTATTAAAACAATTTGCTCAACAAATAACCAGATAAAATTACTCATATATTACTCATCCATTTCCGGAAAGTTGTGAAATTGATCAGTGTCATTTTCCATTTGTTTAAAACATCTCTGTAAAATAACAAGTAAAAAATACACTGTGTTCTCAATTTCAGGAAAAAGTACTTTCACGATTGGAGAAGGTACTAGAAGTAAGAAGGCCGGTAGTGAAAGTATTGATTTAGGTTGATTGGTTAATGCAAAAACCGGCACAGCTTTAAAAAATTGCGAAAATAAGATTTGCGAAAATAACATTTTTACAATATCAGTGACCAGCTCATTGAGGGACGGCAGAAGTGGCTTCGCTGCTCATTCCCTTTTTAATGCATATTAGAGCCGAAACCTTTCAAATGCAGGGCAGCTTTAAGAGCTAAGCACGTTGAAAGCAATACCTCCGCAATGCTTTATGCAGGTGTCAGGTATTTTCTCTCCATATTGTAAGGATTGCAATGGAAATTTGGACAGTTTGTAATTAAAATGCTCATAGTATTATCAGGTATAAGTCAACAAAAATTACAGCAGAGTATTTTGTTCACCAACTTACTTTAGCCGGCATCTTAACAATTAATTAATGACAGTGATAACCATAATGTTTGAAACCCAAGATATGGAAGTACCGAGGTGTCTCATCGTAGACATAATTTTAATCACTGGTTTATCATCTTTAGCTTGATGTGGTTAATCTATTTTGACAGAAGACAAGAGTAGAGCTTTTCAGATTAAAATTGTCCATCTGCTTTAAATATTTATATCCCCGCACAACCTCAAACATTGTGAAGAAACAATTTACTGATTGAGTACTGTAGAAATTTGAAAAATACATTGTTTGTTCTGCTTTTTCTTATTTAAGCATTTATCATGCCTTTAGAACGAAACGTTATGTTGAGCATAAAGAAAAAAATGTAATAAATTGTTCTGAGCTATAACAAAACCTGAACTTGTATCCGACGTTTTCTAGCATATATTTTCAACTTTCAAGATAAGAACATTAACATTAAGTTAACAACCCATAGAGTTAAATAATTTATTAAAACAATTTATCTTATTTTAAATTAAATTCTCGTTTAAATGACGTAGAAATAATGCTTCAACTGATTTTGAGAATTATTTTCACCACCTGACAGTTTTATTTTTGTCTGTAAGTGGATAATAAACGATTACTGAGAAGTGTAAATATAAAATTCTGTTAAAAATACAAACTGGCTTTTCACGGCAAATGTATCATAAGTACAAAAATTAAACGCTGTTAGTCTAAAACAGATCACAAGTTTTGAGTATATAAAAACATACCTGGGAAAGCGGAGTAATATGTGTGTACAATTTATGAGGCGCCGTATAGAAGATACGGTATTCAGATGTCATCTTTTACATATTTTTTATGGGTCTTTTCATTCAACTAGTTAAAAATGTGACAGGTATGTTAGAATTTTGTGCTTGCAAATTGGTGATTAGATCAACCCTGGAGCTAGGTAGTTAGAAAAGTTCTCGGAACCAAAAGCAGATTGCAACAGCAGTTCCGAAGCAATTTTGTAATCAAAACCCTGCCTTCTTTCATAGAAGTACTTGTGCAATTATACATGTATTGGTTAAGAATCGTGGTAGCTATAGTTGTTTATTGCAGTGCATATATGTGTATATTGGAAAAATGACAAATATCGATAATGCGGCTATTACGTACTTGGTAATGAAGGAGATGAATGCAACAGAAATTATGTGGCAAACACTCTAGGGGAATCTGCGCTATCATTTTCAACCGTTTCCAAGTGAACCACGCATTCTTAAAAGCTTGCATGATGAATCAGACAGTGGATGACCAAAATCCATCACGACGTCAGGTATTATCGATAAGGTGCAAGACGTGTTTCTAAAAGATCGCCAATTAAATTTGTCCGAAATTGCCAAAGTTCCGGGAATTTCAAGGAAACGTGTATTTCGCAACTTGAGGGAAAAATTGTACTTGAAAAAATTATCGGCAAGATGGGTACCGCGAATGCTGACTCAGAATCGCCGCGAATGAAGAGTTAAAATCTCTCAGCGAAGTTTGGTCAAAGTTTTCAGAGAGAACCCGGTGGCATTATGCGTCGATTAATGATGAAACATGGCTGCACTACAACACACCGAAAACTAACAGCAGTCGAAACAAAGGAAGCATCAGGATTCTCCAGCGCCAAAGAAGGCCAAGTGTGTGAAATCGGTCGGAATCATGGCGTAGTTTTCCGGGGTGTCAAGGGCGTACTGCTAATTGATTATCTTCCCTCTGGAACATCTAACACTGGAGCATATTATGCTAACCTTTTGTATCCAATGAAGATAAAAAGAAACGCAAGAAAAGGCCGGGTTTATTCAAGAAGAGAATCATGTTACATCTGGACAATGCTCGCCCTCACATATGCATCGCTGCAATGGTGAAAATAAATCTGCTGCCACATTTAACTTATTCCTATGAATTTCCTCCTCCCGACTTTCATCTGTTCCTTAAAATGAGAAAAAAATTTTATGGAAAAAAATGTTCGATGAACAGCTTAAATCATTAACTGAGGCGTATTTTGTAGGCCTGGGTGAATGTGACTTACGAGAGGGTACAGAGGCTTTGGAGCATCGTGGAACAAAGTACATCAGTGCGAAGGGAGGTTATGTTCAAAAATAAGAATTCTTTCAAAAATCCAAACCGTTATCTTGTGCTTCATTCGGAGATCTTTTCAAATGAGCCTCGTAATAAGAATTAGCTTAATTGTAAGTATAGAATATTCAAAGTGTAAAACGCTTCCACATTTCTTCCACCACAGTCGGTCACTATAGTGACGTTACAAATAGGTAGTGGGATGTCATCAGTTACGTCATTTCATATTTCAAGACTCTTACTTCCTTATTGGTTTAAGCTTAGTAGAGCTTTTGCAAAATTATAGCGTTTAGTTCTCAGTGAAAAACTGTGATACGAAGTGATATGGCTTTCAATTTTGGGTGTTATGGTATAGAGTATTATGAAGAAAGTGAAATTCCTAATAAAAATAAACTTGAAAGTAGTTTTTAGTTGCAGTTTTCAGATGAAATTACTGCTGCTTTTGAGAAATTGCTTCTGTGAAATTCTGATCTTTTCAATGACAAGTGACTTAGAAAGCGTGGGAGGGTTATTATAATTATAAATTAAAAGGTATGAGATTATAAATGTGCACCTTATTCATTGTATTATGTCCAGTATAGTTATAAATTAAATCCTATGAGATTATGAATGTGAAAGTTCATCATTGTGATATGTCTAGAGTTCAGATTTTATGTAATATCAAATTGATAAAGATTCTTAAAGATGTAAATTAATACATAATGAAGATTCATATACAACATCAAATATTTAATTTGTTTATTAGCAAAATTTTATACGTGTGAGAAAATATATCTCCTTTTCGATTTTCTTAAAGTTACAATTTAGAATTGCTTGTCTGAAATTCTAAGATGATCAGTAATCAACTAACATTTTTTTGCTACAAATATTAAATTGCAATTAATTTTATAATCGTTGGAATAATGAATGAGACAATGTGTCCCGTTTAAGTATTGGAATTATCAAATACATTTCTAAATATTCTGGAACCATACACTGTCTTTTGTCTGACAACCAGAGAAAGATCCCACCACATCGCAAAGTATCATTGTTGCGTATTTATACAGAGAAACCATTTAGCAATTGATCTGGGATTCTACAGTTTCAGAATAAATAAGTGATGCAATGGCACAAATGTTTAGTGCCTGGGATTCTTAAACAGCACATCTTGCATTTTACTGCACACTACATTGCCCACACTAACTTTCTAAACTGCATTTTTCATTATTCCCATGGCATCATTCTCCAGTTTCTTGATACTGTTGGCCTACTCAAATGACATGTGATGAATGCAACTGACCTGAACAATTTAAATCTGCTGAACGTCGTTTCTGTCTCTCTCACTCGTTGCAATCCTCCGACCAGGAAAGTAAAAACGCGCTAAAATAGGATTAAAAACATTGCTGGCCTTAGCACATTAAGACCATTATTAATATATTCTGCAATTGCTGTACCATTATTTCCCCCAAGGGTTTACAGTACATCAAATAGGGTCTGGGCGCAACCGCAGAATACAGTTTCTGCACAATGCGATTTGCGATAAACTGATCTGAATTATCTGTCGTTTCAGAAATATCGGTCCACATGTATCCGCTATGATTTTTTCTAAGATTCCTATCTAATGACCATCCAAGTAAGTATTCACCATAGTTCATTCATCCGGAATATTACAGTTCGGATATTCTGTAAGAAATGTTTAAATACGGGTCCTGAAACTTGTGCAAGAATATTTTCGCTTCATTTTTGTCATGTAAATGTCTATGAAAAAGCAACTATCAGATTATATGGGCTGCCTTTGAAATCGTATACGCAGCATCTGTTTATTTGAAGAAAGTCTTTGTATTTCTAATTTGCAGATTGCTTCATAAATATTATTCAAGTTTAGAATTTATCGCACACCCGATATGTTCGTCTCAAATTTGACAGAACACTATTTTATCATTTTTTGCGAAATGGTAAAATAAGTGTCAATGTGGATTCATGCTTTCAGCTTGAATGACCGCCACGGGTTGCCGAGGTCGTTAAAATGTGGACTCGTGAGCGGGAGGTCTGAGGTTCAAATCCCGCCAAGAACGTCCTCCCTGACTGAGGTGTTTTTCCAGGCTTTCCTCTGTCCTCATAACTGTAAAATGCCGGGAAGTACCCTAAACTTAGGCCTGGAACGTTTCTTCGTTAAAAAAAAATCCTTTCCCAATATATCATTTCATTTCATGTGTACCAGTGTTCACCGCCTGTGGTGCTTCAGTAGTAAAAACGGGCGTTAAACACCATTCAAAAAAAAGTTTGAATGATAATGAACACGCTACTTAATAATTAACTGTTAAAAATTCTGACGCTTTTTGAGAATAAGAAACTATACTTTTTGAAACGAGTCATTGGCAGAAACATCGAACTTTGAATGTAACGATAATTACGGACGCAATCATGTTAAAGATGTAAAATTTTATAATATGGTGTCAAAATGTTATATATGAGGGTCATTCAAGTTTAAACCGGACTCTTGTTATGTGAGTTAAAAAGAGTGGCGAGAGGGGCGGGGTCATACAGGTAGTTAGATGGGGAATATGTGGAGGGGAGGGATCCAATGGTCGTTCCATCGCCAGTAGCGCTATGTCTGGGCAAGAGTATGCACCGTCCGTTGGGCAGTGGATCATCATCCGTTTTCTAACAAAGAAGGAGTGAAATAGACCGAGATTTTGTCCAAACTTTAGCCATAGTTTAGTGAAGCAACGCCTTTATGAACCCAAATGTTTGACTGGCACAAGAAGTTCCTCAGCGGTTGTGGTGTAATGGAAAACGTAAGTCACGCATGTATTCCACAAACCAGCTTCACTCAGGACAACATTCAGGCCGTTTGTTGCCTTGTGGAAGATAATCGATGCCTAAGTGTCCTGAAAATCAAAGGGAGGAGTAAGTTTTCTTTCTGAAGAACTAAGATATGTGAGCGAGGTGGATTACAGGAAGACAGTGGCCTGTCACTCGAACTGTGGCCTGTGATGAAACGTGGGTACATCTTTACACTCCTGAAAACAAGAGAACTAGTATGGAGTGCAAGATTTGAGGAAAGGATGCTCCGATCAAGGCCAAAACTCGCCTGTCAGCCGAAAATTTTTCTTGCGACCCTATTTTGGAACTCCAAAGGCGCCTTGCTTATCGATTTCCTTCACGAAGGAAGGACTGGGAATGTGGCGTATTACCGTGAACTGTTGGACTACGTGAGAGCCGCCTATTGCAACAAAAGACGCCGACAACCCGTTCATGATGTCTTGCTTCTACATGACAACGGGAAGCCACACACAACACACAACAACCAGGATAAATTAAGGACAATTCACTTGATAATTCCCCCCTAGAGCACCTTCCTTACAGTCCCAATTTATTCCCTTGTCATTATCACATGTTCGGGCAACTGAAGGAGGCATTGGAAGGGGAAAAGACTCGGCGACGACGCAGAGGTGCGCAATTGGCTTTTGACCGACTCATCTTCTTTCTTTGATGGGGGATGAATAAACTTCCCACCCAGTGGAGAAAATACATCTGTTGAAGGAAATTATGTAGAAAAGTAATATAAATTTTGTTTTGTAATCATATACGGTAAGAATAAACTTATTATTCAAAATCTGGTTTATATTCAAATGATTTGTAGCAAATATATAAAATATGTCAAACAAATTTATGGAAGACATTCCTACTTTGTATCTCGTACATCTTTCTCCTTTCTTCATGCATAATTATGCAATTATATAAATTTCGTATTGTAGTTCTGTCTGATTACATTGTTCTATGCTAGCCATCCTGCACATCAGAAACACTGGCGGAATTTTCGAAAGCGTCTCTGTTCGGCTCGTAATAGAAAGGTACAAAAATTAAAAAAAAAATCTTAATTAAATCAACAGTATGGGCAGAATGATTTTACAATGCACAAAATGTTATTATAAAA
Source organism: Metallyticus violacea (assembly GCA_030762175.1). Lineage (NCBI taxonomy): Eukaryota > Metazoa > Arthropoda > Insecta > Mantodea > Metallyticidae > Metallyticus > Metallyticus violacea. The sequence goes on along the minus strand of CM060846.1, from coordinate 73,030,376 downwards.
CTGCAAGCTACTAAAGTGAAATTTCTAATATCATTGTAAATTAGAAACATTGCTGCAGAATAAACCCATTCATTAAAAGATATAATTCGTAATTGCAGAGAACAGTGGAATGAACATGCGAATAGCTATAGTTCCTATAAAAATATACCGAACTTGGACTAATGAGTAGAAAGCTCCGTAAAAACCAAGAAAATGCCAGAGCAGCTGGCATGATCTTTTCTATGATGAAAAATTTCGCTATATGCTGGTTAAGAGGATAGATTGTTACATAATACAACCAGCCATTCAGTGCGCTGTATTAACCTTCATATTAGTTTCCATTTGGCAAATCCATGATATGTCCACCATTCAAATTTCATAGGCAGAAAACCTGTATCTAGCACGAACATGATTCTGTAGCTCGTTACAAAAGTTCTTTAATAGAGATTCTACGTATACAGTTTTGCTTCCCTCGTCCGAGCTGGAAAATACAAGTCCTTCCTTCCATGTCCGCTAAATATCCAGTGCCATGAGCACCGCCATGGGTGGCCGAGGTCGGTAAGGCGCGCACTCTTGAGCGGAAGGTCTGGGGTTCGAATCCCGCCAGGACCACCCTCCCTGACTGAGGTTTCTTCCATATTTTCCTCAGTCCTCATAAATGGGAAATGTCGGGGAGGTATCCTAAGCTTAGGCCTGGAACGTTTCCTTCCTTAAAGATATCCTTTTCCAATTTATCATTTCATCTCTGTAGTAAAAATGGGCGTTAAACACCATTAAAATGTACCATCTTTCTCTGCTATATAAACCAAATCAAACACTAGTGTGACAAGTAGAGCTAGAATTTTTAGGGTATTTGGTATTAGTTTAATTACTTTAAGTACATACTATATGAGAACTAACGTTCGCCAAACGCTATTAGGACTGTTAACTTACCTTAACTTCGTTAACTTATTAGAAATTTCAGGCAATGAGATTCATAATCAAGCTGTCCATTAATGACTGACGATTATCCCGGAACATCCCACTGTACTATAAAAATGATCATTTCACACTATAAGGGAAAAAATAAATAAGCATGGTTAATGCAATGCATGGAATGTCCCTAACACTAACATCGCCAGTTGTGATCGCCACTCCCCTTAAAGATTCCTCGCTTTCGCGGATTTCTGAGAATAAACACGCACACACATATTTAAATGTTGTTTATCACTGCTTTAAAGAAATTGAAGACATAAAAAACGAATGCACATTGTTTCAATATTGGCCATTTTATTGCATTATAAACCTACACAATTGTAATAATCATAACAATAATATTATACTCAAAAGTAATAAAACACATAACCAATTAATATTAATAGCTAACAATATATGAAAACACAATATATATCGTCATTTTTAATTCCTGAATAAGACGGGGATTCTTCATTTCACTTACAAGCGGATATATGTCGTGCTTAATAAGATACAATTTGTATTATGAGTTTTGATTTTACGTTTTCCAAACGATTGCTATACCTGTTTTTTTTTTTTGGGATAAATGAGTGCAGAGAATGATTTATGATATAAGTAAACTAACACTTTCATGATATTCTTTGATAGTTCGAGAAAATATGGAGTAAGAGAGGCAGGCCTAAGTAGTTCGCTGTTGAAAGAAGCGTGCTTTTTCTAGGGAAACTATAACGGCATATATGCGTGTTCTGCCTGGTACAAATTTTGGGCTCATCTATTCGGAACAAATTATCGCCTTCAATTTAATTCTAACTTACGTAAAATTGTAACATATTCCGTTTTATTTTCCATTTCATTGTTTGTATTTATATATTGCCTAATATGAGAGCTATTCAATAAAAATGATAATTAGTTGTCACTTCCGGTTTCCACCTATGAGAGGTGTGCAACATTCGCTTCCGTCTGCAGCAAAATTGAACTACACGCAACGAACAATATGCTGCTCTGAAATTCTGTATTGATATTGGTATCATCAAATCACCTGCTGAGGCCTATGCAATGCTACAGGAAGCCTACGGAAAATTTTTTCTTCCCTAAATCACAGCTCGAAGGTGGTTTAAAATGTTTAAGAGGGAGATAATCAATTTCAAAGAAGGGTGGACGCTGTACTCTAGTTTGCTCAAACGGAAGAAATAATTAACACCCCTGCTGTCATTGTAAGAGAAAATCGTCGAAAAACATTAAAAACACTTTCAGATATTTTGAAAATTTCCTTGTGCCAGATGTTGGTAACTGGAAAGTTACACACGAGACATGTTTTGTGCGCTGTGGGTTCCAAGGTTTCTAATTCCCAAACAAAATCACGTTTAAGTGCAGGTTTGCATACAGTTGAAGATGTTACAAGAAGATGCGAAGTTTCTTCCTGCTGACAAAATTTGCCTACATCATTTCGATTTTGAGAGCAAACAGCAAAGCTCTGTGTGGAAATACCCACCATAAAAGAGAGAGAGAGAGAGAGAGAGAGAGAGAGAGCAAAAATGGTTGCATCGGCTGGGAAGGTTATAGTAATATTGAAGGAAATGTTAGGGCGTTAGCCCGGAAGACTGAAGATCCTGGCCGTGACCGAAATTTGTCAAGTCTGATTCTTTTTTAAAACTTTATCTCCTACACACGCATAGTGGGAAAGAACATTTCCAATCTATAAATGTGAAGTTTTCCGTATCCTGTATATAGTACACTTTTAGCATTTTTTCCTCTTCCCCAAATAGAAGAAACGCCTTCGCGGGAGACATTGTCCGTCATCAGAGGCAGTGGTGAAGGCTGCGGAGGGTTCTGAAAGACTTGTCAAGAATATTGTTGCATTACTTCAATGAACACGAACTTTAATTACTAAATATGATATTGCAGTTTGCCTTGTGTTCATTCTACACTGCCCGCAGCAGTGAAATCCGAGTTATACTATTTTGCAAAGCACAGCAGAGAAAGATACCAGTGTTATCCACCGATGACATAATGTTATGACCACTCTGGACTACTGACCACCACTTACAAATGAAGCGACGGGGTTGCAAACGTCTAGTTTTACTCGGTGCTGTCTATCCCTGCACTTCAGTGTACAAAGAGTGAGAGCCAGTGTATTTCCTGTATGTATGTATGAAGGTGGAAAAACATTTACCTACATATCCGCCTGTGGTGCCTCAGTAGTAAAAACGGGCGCTAAACACTATTAAAATGACCTGTATATTAATAATTACTTATATCTAAAGCATATTTACTTAGGACCAAAAATTTCAAATCCTTATTTTCTTTGCATGTTACTAGAATTCAGTTTTTAGCAAAATAATTATTTTGGATGCAATTTGAGCTTTTCGCTATAATTGGCGAAAATATACAATTTTTATCAGTCGCAATCGCATGCTTCGTAAATATATAAATAAGATATTTTTGATATGTTCTTGTCGTGTGATTATATAAAGAGCGCATCTATGACACAACGCGGCCGATAGAAGAGAGGTGTTTCATTGCTACCCTAATGGCACGGATGAACTATTATGGCATTGCTAATAATACATAATGAGGTTCTTCCCTTTTGTTTATGCTGCATATAGATATACTCAAACCGCCAGTAGTGCGCGTCCCAAATTGACTTAAAATAGACTGTTTCATTACACCTATAACAAGCCTCTAAGAACCTAGATGCCATTAGTGCACAATAATGACACATTATTAATTTAGGAGGTGGAATAAACATGTGGATATCCTCTACACTAAGTTTACCTCTCATTCAAACTTGAAACATTTACATAGAACAATGACGCCACAGTTTTTTAAAAATGCTGCTTTTACACTCATGTTTTTAAAATTCTGCAAAGTTCTCATTCTGAATCGCTATCTCTGGTCATTCCCTTTACTAGTTTCGTCCACCATCTGACATTTCTTTTTACCGGAAAAATCAGAAGTCTCAAATTACCGGATTACAGCTTTAAAATGACTGATGCGATTTTTTTCATTAAGCGCAGTGCAAAGCCTGGGCATTATTTTGAAAAGTTACTAGTTATCATATGTCCATATTGGCGACTTCAACCGTGGTTGCAGTGCCCAGTCATGTTCTAAGAGGCTCCGAAGTTGTTGCTAATTTTTCACACGCACAAAACTAACCCACTTTTATGGAAAGGGCGGGTTTATCTTCATAGCTATAGAATTTTAGTCGTTTATGGCGCTGTTACAGAATTATATATATATTGGACATTAGCCACGAAATCGCGTCAACTTTAAGAACAAGAGTCGCAAAACAAAACATTTCCACCAAACGCTTTGTTCTTAGATTCTGAAACAATATAAAACCGAAATTCGCACATCTCCTAGTTCTTGCGCTTTCAATAGCCCATTTTCCTTTACCGTATTCTGCAAATGTTCATAAATTTCCGGTGTAATATTTATTGAAGAACTTTGAAAAGGTAGTGAAATGTTTTATCAAATTCCCGCTCATCTTTGAAGGGCTGGTGCTCACCGAGTCGTTACCCTATTCGCAAACTTGACGCACATTCAAATTTAATCTCCTCGTCATTGCAATGCAGTGGCAATACAGGGCTTAAGGTAATTCGAAGGCGTATTACTACCATAAACTACGACCATTCCCGCTAAGTAGTAAAGTCTGCTCTTACTGGCTATTAAGTTGCATTATGGCCACCTATCTGAATCTTAAGACACTTTCCATATAGTGAATTCTTTAAAAGACATTTAAGGTCTCATATTGACTTTATGGCTTTATGTGTATGAATGTAATTAATTTCCAGATGAAGCTAATAAAATAAAAACGTGTACTTTTATGAACAAGAATACAAAGTTACACATCTTCTGCAATTATGTAATTCGAAAATTTACCTAAAATAATCCAGAAACTGAGGAAATAAGCACAAAAGGCATTTAATCGACATGCAATTGCAGTGAATAAATTTCAAATTGTTCATCTACCGTGCCATGATTCCGTTACGCAATCGAAGTGGTTATGTACTAGTGGATACAACTTCACCTTCAGTGTATGCGCGATTCCCGGTAAGACTGGAGTTAAAGTTCCGCTGACGCAGGCAGTTAAGCTTGTTCAGTCATTTTTATCTGATCAACTGTTTCTAATGTGCATTTGTGTATTGTACAGAACAACGAGAGTGAAATGTATGCTAGAATAAATAATATCAATTATTTATTAATTGATGCATTTAGTGACAGGAAGCTTAGACCTAAAAACCAGGGTTTAAAAAAGGAGCAACTTGATTAGAAACTTCTCCTCTAAGGGCCTTAACACGATTATTGAGCAAGTTGGTGTATCTGTCGACAGTGCGTATAAAGCATTCAGCTACTGTATCTTCATCCATATAAAATTACTGCTGAATAAAATCCGTGGAAGCGCTGAAACAAATAATCGGGAAAACGATTTGCGGCGAGGGTCTCAAAATATTTTCAAAATGATTCATGCACGTCTCACAGTAAGGGGTATGCACTTCGAGCATTTACTATGATGGTGAGTACAGTACTTATTACTATATACTACTAATAAATAACAAAAGAAACATAAAATGCGCGCTATGAATTCTGATGAGGGTAATGATTTTTCAAGGCAGTTGGCGAGGCCGTTACACAGTAACTTCTTGTCAGCAAAATCAATTTCCGATTGCGCAGCGGAATGAAGACTCTATATGTTACATTTTAAATTCTAATGACATACGAAACCCCTAGCTAAATACAAGCTGCGTACAAAGTACCTACATTCATCCAAATAGTGAAGTTTGCAAACGTACGCACATACCACACGAGCTCTTCTTGACATTAGCATATATACATTTTTTCCTCATAAATTTAAGGTCGAAATACAATGGTTACTTTGGCTGACTTCAGCCATAATATGCACATATTCCTTATACCTACCATAAAATAAGCATATAACCTTGTTACGTCTAAACAAAGCTACCAGTGATCTCTTCTTAGTTGCTAAAATGTCTCAATTCATTAACATTTTAACGGTGGTTCTTGGGCCATGAAGTATTTGTTGAAGTTGACCTAAAAGCGGTGCACGCTTTCTAGATGCTTCACACACCAGTAAAATAGTGTAACCTTGAAATTTAGACATAGTAAGAAAGAATCAGCAGGCAAGAAATTGTTAACATTCATTCACCTTCCCAGGATCAGGGAAAGCTCTATACAACCCTTAATTGCTAATCACGACCCCAGTGATGGATAATATTAAATACTCTAATCTAATAACTTAGGTTTATTGTAGTTAGTAGTTAATTATGGAGACATATATGGCTCTCACTAGATAAGCACAGATACACAATAAACGGAACACTTTGCAGGAATTTTTCCATGCAGTTTTACTTCGGTTCTTTAAAAGACAGTTGAATTTCATATTTTACATTTTAAGTACGGTAAACTATTTCCCTTGATGGTTTTAACTAGCTGAACACACTATATGTGGCTAATGCCGGGCACGGAATTGTCCTGGGGAAGCGGCAGACACACGATAGCTACAGATGACGGAGGAAAGCATTGTTTTGGTCAGCCACTACCAAGACTCGAGATTTAAAAGTAGCTGAAGGCCTACACTTAAGCCTCTAATCCACCAGAATCTTCCAAGTTCTTTCGCAGTAGTAGGGAGCAGCACTGTTTTTTATCTTCCTGAGAGAGAAAACCGAATTTGATCATTAACAGCACGGAGAATGCCTGCCTCAATAAGTTCATGTTTAACGTGCATAGAGGAAAACCTGATCGTATTATAATGAAATATAGTAAAGATTGTTAAGTAACATTAATTTGAATATACTTGATGAGCCACTTGTTTGGAAAATAACATCAATATTTAAAACATCAATAAAGTTTGCCATTTACTGCTAGTTTTGTAACGTTTAAAATATTGACATTAAATGACATCACAGTTTTATATTGAGTTATTATCAGGAAGATCTGATCGCAACGAAACATGTAGCACTTAATTCCACGCAGTTTGGAATTTTTGCTCACTTGCTGAGATACGAACCGTTATACCTCTGGTATATGCAGATGACTATAAAAGACATGTGTGTTTCCAGTTCTCGCTACAAATTTAGACATAGAGATAAATATGAAGATGTAATAATATTATGGTATCCATTTGTTTGGGCGGCGCAGTTCAAAGATTCTGAAATTCTGATGTGGCACGCGCTTGGCTACCGATTGCCGTAATCACTCTGTACCAATAGCGAAGTCAACAACAACAACAACAACAACAAAAAAAAAGACGGCATTATATAAGAGAAACATTATCTATCTGTCATGTCAAATAAATGTAAGTATTCTTTTTTTTTTTTTCAAAATGAAAATATATATATATATATATATACGTAACACGACACGGCAAGAATATAAATGTAGTTTAGGACTATACATTTTATTCAAGAAGAGCATTTAAGAGAACTGTTACAGGAAAAGCTACAGTTACAAGTTTTGCCATTTAACTATTTAGAATGTAACGGGTCATCGACAAGTTCCTCCGCACTCGGGTGATATGCACCGCACAGGAGGAAGTTGAAGTTGGTAGTTCTACATCCTTTACATTTCTTCCTTCCTTCGAAATCAGTTTTTAGCAGGTAAACCGCTCACCGTTGCTAAGGTTTGGCCTTTGGCGCGGTTTCCTTTGTGGTTAAATGAATACAATAACTGTACGCTCCTCGCACGGTCAGTGTTGCCACCCGAATTCGTTTCCCTAGTGAAATCTCGGCTAAACAATGGCGGCGGAGCGATTTCTCGATGAATTTACAGAAAGTCCAACAATGGACAAGCACGATAAAAATGTAGTGTGAATAGAGAGAACTTTATACATTTTGTAAAGCAATGACTATATCAACGCTCAGAAATTTAGATCGCATCTATATGACAAACTTCTGAAATAATATTTTTGAGAAGGATAGCTGAATGCTTATATTGCGTCATAGCTTAGATAAAGACATTAGGAACGAACTGAAAATTAAAAATACTGTGTGATAACCTCTAGCTACTGAGATCTTTTTAGCCACAATAAAGCATTGGAAATAAATATCTATATAATGTTATTAACCATAAATCTAGTGCTGGAAGTGTTGGTGAGAGTAATTTAAATAAATCGAAGCCAAAAGATCTATACGACATATTATGTTGAATTTTTGGGGCATAATAAAATCAAAGACTTTAACAGTGTTTAAATTATTGTTTTGGCAAACGTGAGTTTAAAATCGAGTAGTAACTTTACAATAAGTGGGGAACACGACAGAACGGAGTCTCTAATGACGGCGATGCTTGTCATTAACACGTCACTGTTTCTCGTAGCAGCAAGTCAGGTTCTTGCTGACAGGCATGACGTGATATTAGATGGCTTTTGTTCCCTTCCACCAAGCGTCCATTGTTGCTTACATCACCCCGTTCTTTTTATATCAAATCGCCAGTGACATGGTTCATTGTGTGATGCTGTCTAAGCGCAAAATTTCAGCCATCAGTCGCTGAATTTGTAGGATGGAACGTGGCATGTTAGGAGTTTGTCACTTTTCCATGACATCCAGTTCTCCAATATTCTCCGAAACTCTTGCGTATATGCCACATCTTAAAGCGCTGCTTAGAGGGTCAAAGCTAGTACTTGAATTAATTTACTACCTCAAATAAGGTGTAAATTTGCAATATCACGCTGAATTAGGGACAAACTGTCCTTAATAAGCAATGTTTATTCAGTGCATTTATAAGCAGTCATTTCTCTAAAAGGGCGTATGCTTGAGGAATACTATACACAAGCCTTGCAATATCGTTTGCAATTTACTGCCGTCAAGTAAAATATCAATATTTGCTATCAATTTGTGTTCTAAACATTTTTGCTACAATAATTCAACGAATTTGTAATAAAATTTAATAAAAATGACTTGCAACGAAAGTTACTACGAAAGTAGTACTGACAGTAGTAGTAATAGTAATATTACTTTAGTTCATACCAGTTCACGCATTCTACACATAGAGATAACCAGAATCGAAGAAGGGCTAAATTTCACTAGCAATAAAGGCGCATTGTATACAATGATATTAATATTAAATATATCAAGAACAGTATCTAGATTCCTATTTTTATCAATCTCGCAGATAAACACAAGTTTGCTTTTATAGAGTGTACACGCACAGCCTGTTGCTGCGCACGTAAACGCGTCAGAGCGGCACAGCTGGGGATCCTCCCGAATGTGTCGCGTAATATCTCATGAATAATATGCTGAGAGGACGCACCATGCCAGGAATATATTTTTACAACAAGATTACCATTGAAACAGTAACATTTTATTTTCTTTTAAAAACTGTTGTAAATCGCAACCCCTTACAAAATTGCAGCTTAAAATATATGGTAAGTGAACTAACAAGCATAGATCGAGGTAGGAGACAGAGAAAACACTACCAACTTTGCTTATTTCAAATACCTAAATATTACGTCATGTCGATTAATAAAACATGAGCTGCCATAGTAAACGCATGACCTGGTTAAGAGCCAATAAGCCAGTGACGTATCCCATCTGTTAGTTTCACAATTTCTGTATATCGCCACGGGTGGCCGAGGTCATTAAGGCTCGGACTCATGAGCGGGAGGTCTGGTGTTCGAATCCCGCTAGGACCGTCCTCCCTGACTGAGTTTTTTTTTCCAGGTTTTCCTCAGTTCTCATAAATGGCAAGTGCCGGGGAGGTACCCTAAACTCAGGCCTGGAACGTTTCCTTCCTTAAAAAATCCTTTCCTAATATATCATTTCGTGTCATTATCATCAGTGTGCGCCGCTGTGGTGCCTCAGTAGTAAAAACGAGCGTTAGACACTACTCTATTTTATACTTTCTGTAATTAGCGTACGAAGCTTTCACCTGAACCGCACCAAATGATCTACACTTAGTTCCAAATCAGTACGTATTTCTAATTTGAAAATTACGTCATTTCATCATGCATCAACTTCAATAACTTCATACTCCTTCCATGATGGCACCTATAACTTTGCATGTAAACATAACCTTTGTTTTCTTGCATGGACCGAAAGAGCCTCTGAGCAAATTTTTTTGACCATTTCGCGCCCTGAATCAAATGGGACGCTGATGATCTGAGACGTTAAAGGGCGTCCAGAAATTGACCAAATCAAATTGCATGAACCTGTTTTGATTGTGCTTCTCCTTGTCAACAAAACATGGAATTATTGTACAATGGAAGAACAAACATAAAGGATATATTGCTGGGTTACTGGAAATGGGGTCTAATGAGGTCATGTGTTCATAATGGCAGCTAATATTTTGTGATTTAACTAACATACAATGCCGAGTTTACTGTTCCTATTAAAATTCAGAAATTGCTTGAAGAGGGATGGAATATTTAAATCTCCCAATAAGACGATCTCAAATAATTTAAAAATTAGACAGCGTCATCTAAACGCAACTCTGGTACGACTGGTACTCTTATATGGATCAACAGCCTGTACTAACCCTGCCACGTGACGTCCCGCTATACTCTGCACAGCTACCTTATTGCGGATTGCCCCGGAATTTCTCAGTGACCAAATACCGGATTCTAGTGTATATGACAAACTTGTAAAATCTTAATTTGTTGACTGCCAATCATCATAAACTTCACGGGTTAGACCTTTTAAATCTATTTCAAGTTCACAAATAATTAGTAATGGTTTGGCCTTAGGGTATATTTTAATTTCTTCTTGATGTACCTTGCCCAGTACTCCAAATATAAGTCAATTATCAAGTCAGTTTCCTATCGCCTCCCTTGATGCAGTGAAAGTGAACAAGCAATTAAATTTGTACTTATTAAATTACTTTTTCATGTATATATTTTATCGTTTTATGGGCCGTCTTCTATTCCATCTCTGTTTATAATAAATTACTTTGGCAGTCTTAACTTTGGGAAAGATAACTGTGGTCTATTTTCATATTCTTACAATGTTTATTTTAATTCTTCTCTACATTATTGTCAACCCTCATGTTCAGTAAAACTGTATGATTTGCAGAGAAAGAAAAGGTATTAACAAGAACTTTAATGTGAAAACAAAATGGAAGTATACTTACAATGGTTGTTGATTTGGTTTATTTACGGACGCTCTTCAAACACCTCAGATCATCAGCGTTTCATTTAATTCAGGGCGTGAAACGGCCAATAAATTTTGCTCAGAGGCCTCTTCTTTATGGCTTGAGGTTCTTTGTCGTGCCGTAAATGTACGACTCGGGTCCATAGCTTTACTTCCCTAACGAAGGAAGCCATACTTGGGATTTTTACACCCGAAAAAATCCATCGATCCTGGTTGGAACTGAACCCGCGATCTTGGGTTTAGAAGGCAATTATGGTTACCATTAGACCACCAGCACTGACGCTTGCGATGGACGGCCATACTCGACTGGCAATTATGTTTAGTAGGTTGGAGAAAGAAATGATAACTAAGACCGAGGATGAGCTTACAACCTAAAAGCAACCTTCTCAATATTAGGGAAAGTTTTTACATTTTTTACTTATTTATATTCGTTTGAAGAACGGCATCACATGATTAAACATTTACACCTTCAAATTATGACACATTCTTTACACCAGAATTAGCTTGAAAGAAGGTGAATAATTATTACCAGAGAGAAAATTTATGACACTAAGAAATACAAGGTATTATAAGCGTAACTTTAGGAAAGCAGCAGCTAGGAAGATTTTTGAAGAAAGTTTTGGATTAAAAAGAAACGGAACAAAGAAGCAAGGGGAAGGCATTGAAAAGATGAGGAAGCAAAGAGGCTAATTAACATAAAAGTCCGTCCAAGTAAGATGGTAGTAGAAGTATAGGAACAAGGGCTGTATTGTGTAATGATAGGAGCCCATTCACCTGCACGCTTTAGTACGAATGCAAAAGTAAGGGATTTCCAAAATCGTTCTGCTCAACACAAGCAAACCGCCACAGGTGACCGAGGTCGTTAAGGCGCGGACTCGTGAGCGGGAGGTCTGGGGTTCGAATTCCGCCAGGACCGTCCTCCCTTACTGAGGATTTTTCCAGGCTTTCCTCAGTCCTCTTATCTAGCAAGTGCCGGGGAGATGCCCTAAACTTAGGCCTGGGACGTTTCCTTCCTTAAAAAAAATCCTTTCCCAATATATCACTTCATTTCATGTATCACCAGTGTTCACCTCCTTTGGTACCTCGGTAGTAAAAACGGGGCATTAAACACCATTGAAAAAAAAAAAATAAGAACACAAGCATTTCACTGAAGTTGTAATGTTGAGTGTTGCTGCAGAATTACACAATTTCTGTTCATTTGCTAAACAGCTCGCCTAAGTTGCCTATAAAGACTACTTTCCGAGATTTCTTGGATTTCTTCATCCTAAAAAGGCATGCAGCAGACGTGTGTGCATACAGGGCTTAATAATTTACGAGGCGTGATCAAGTGAAACTCGCCTAGTCCCTACTCGCTTCGCTCAGTTGCGCATACCAATCTGCAGTACTAGGGGGTGAGAAAAGAGGTAACTGTATAGATCATTATATCCGAAGAAGGTGCAATTGGCTGGTGTTGTTTGACTTTGCGGGCGCTGAGCAATATGACAGCGATTACGTACCCGTCAAAAATGGATCGACGTGATGTGAATTAATTTTTGACAGCGGAGGTCGTCAGCCGAGTGAAATTCATCGTTGCATAAATGTCGTGTGTGGTAGAAAATGTGTACGGAAGAAACACTGAAGGACTGGGCGGGCGTGTGATCGCAACCTATGAGGATGGCATCTGTTAGGACATCTCAAGAAATTTCTGGAGGACAACGCTTCCACAACGATGATGAAGTGAATGTTGCGGGGCGGAGCAACAGTTTGATCTTTGCTTTTGGATGGTATTCCACGCTTGGTAAATGATTGAATGCGTGTTTGAATGCACAGGTTGATTTCTAAAACAGTACCTTGTTTTTATTTCTGAAGTATGCTGCTTTTTGTATTTTGTTGAAATATATGGAATTAGTTTATTTAATATCATTTTAAATAAATACATTATATAATCTGATCCGCATAAATAAATTTCCGGGACTGTTTTCAATTGTCACCCCTCGTATTTTATTTCCCCCACAACGGGTGGCGCGGACTAGTGAAGGGAGGTCTGGAGTTCGATTCCCGTCAGGACCCTCCTTCCTGACTGAGGTTTTTTCCATGTTTTCCTCTGTCCTCAAAACTGGCAAATGCCGGGGAGGTACCCTAAACTTAGGCATGGAACGTTTCCTTCCTTTTAAAAAAAATCCTTTCCAAAGTTATTTGTTCATTTCATGCATCATTAGTGTCCACCGCCTGTGACGCCTCAGTAGTAAAAACGGGCACGTTAAACACTACTAAAAACAACTCGCATTTCATAGAACGTCCCAAGAACCTTTGGCAGTTGATTCGGGATATTATGGACTTTGGACAACCTTTGTAGCCTTGAAGAACCTGGAGTTTTCCTCGCAAGAGTGTAATACGGTAGAAAATAATTAATGGAGCTTGTATCAGGATCATTAAGATGTCCCATCTCAAGGTGAAATATCAGTGAGCATGATCAATTCTTATATAAGAAACTGCAACTGGTAGGAAATTCTGAGTGATCATAACATTAGATTTGTTCATAGACTAAGTGCATCTGCAATGGTTCAGATAACTGAGAATCCCGGCTGTAAATATCACCAAAACTTACTGGAGAAGGATATCTTCAGGGGGAACTGCAGCTTGGTGATGATTATTTTAATGGAATAGGGTGAGTAAACTAATAGATACTCTTTTAAAAGTGTAGCATATAATGCATGTATCTGCAATGTCCAAACACATCTGATAACCGCAACTTGGTAGTTGGAATTCTTCAGCTCATTACACCATGTTGTTTAACGTTTTTCCTTATGCTAATCAATGGTCCAAATGCTTGCTAAAACTGATTGACATGAAAATATCAAAATGTTAAACAAAATTGACCCAAAATTAACACAGGAAACAATGTAATCGTTATGCGTGTTAAAGCATATTGTTGCCAACAGCTGTGCTGTAGCGGACTTATATCGATGATCATGGCATTACGTTGCCATGGAATCCATCAAATGTATCATCTAACTGACAGGTACGGTACACTCCACAAACCTTCGGTGTAATGCTTGAACAATGCTTAAGAAATATCAGCAGTTATCATCTATTAAACAGGTCGATTAAATAAAATATCAGACTGATATTTACTAACAGACCTTTCGACATCTTCGTATTATTTCACTGACACTCTACCGCTAATGCCAAACAGCATTAATGCCTTCAACTTTTAGGAAACGAACTGATGTAATAAAACCCGGAGTAGTAAAGAGAGCAGAACCAATTCCTAGCACAATCCTCTTAAATTTATTTAAAAGCTTCAATACCTTTGCTAACTAATAAATCCACTCCTTCAAAAATGAAAGTTTAAGCTCAAGAAAAAGAATGATAATGAGCACAATAAGCAAGAACAATGAAATATTTACCTTGATAGAATTTAGATCATTAAAATAAAGGCAAAATATATTTAATATAAAATTTAAAAAAGAAGAGGACAAATCAATTACACGATAACTTTATACCAAAACACAACAAAATGCAACTGAACACTAACACTTAATACAGCATAACAACAACAACAACAATAATAATAATAATAATAATAATAATAATAATAATAATAATATCCCACCTCAAGAAAGCACATCAAATAATGTTTCATGACTTTACTCACAATGAGAGGAAGAAATTCTTATTTACTACTACCCAAACAAATTATAAATAATAAAAAAAAATATACAAATTGACAATAGTACGCCAGAGGAAATTTCATAACTTTAATCATAACAAAATAATTTCTCATTTGCTTTCAAAAAATAAACTGAATTAAGAACAATTTAAACGAATTTTATTATTTATCCCTTCTGATGAAATTATTTCTTAAAAAATACTTGGGAAGAAACCATATATTCACGCCCAGCGTATTGAAAGTCAATCTAAAGCACAGAATGGCAGCTCACCCTGGTATCCAAGGTATAACACGAAAGGTGTTCTCTGGTAGGCAGCCTGCGACCAAATCTTGAAAAGAAGTTTGTAATGCAATCAAAATCAATTAATGGCAAATGTAGCTACATGCTTCAGCCAATGAGCTAAATCATGTAACCAATGATTATAAAATTCCAAGAAAATAAGTTTCATACATGGGAGAAAAGAATGAAGAGAGAAAAGGCGAATCAAGTAGCGTGGCATATAATGCCACACGGCATTAACCCTAGTAATCCTGAAATAAGTGCAATTATTATTTTGGTGAGCATAAAGGGAAGCACACGCGACCTTTTTGAACTGCTGAACTTTGGGAGTTAGATGTGTACTTCCGGCACTAATCAATGAAAGAAGCTTGCTCTTTGTTATGATTATTACTTTGTAATTACTGTTCAAAGAAAATTGTCAATATTATATCGAACAAAAATTGCTCTAATTGCGCAGTTTTGCGCGTCGCACATTTGGGAGAAACCAATAATGTCGCCGTTCAAGCAAGAGAGAAACAGTTAAAAACCCTTGTGCAGTTCCAAAATAAGCATTTACTGCAAATCTATTTTCAACATTGAACATATTTGTTGCATAAGAATCATGCATGCCTTTTTTCCCTTGAAGATACCAAGAGTGGTTCCTCCTATAGGAGGTTAGTCGCTTACACTACCCTCAGATTCCAACTATTTCGTTCCTATAGCTATTGCTTAATGCGTTTTTATGCGTCTCTGCAAACCAATGTCTCGGTGAGTTTGTAGGGAATTATGACCGAAGCAGGTGAGTTTTTTTTATTAGGGTTTAGCGCCCGTTTTTACTACTGAGGCACCACAGGCGGTGAACACTTACGATACATGAGATGAAATGATATATTAGGAACGGATTTTTTAAGGAAAGAAACGCTCCAGGCCTAAGCTTAGTGTACCTCCCCGGCATTTGCCATTAATGAAGACTGAGGAAAACCTGGAAAGAAAACCTCAGTGAGGGAGGACTGTCCTGATGGACCTAACGGACCTGATGGGATTCGAACTCCAGATCTCCCGCTCACGATTCCGCGCCTTAACGACCTCGGCCACCCGTGGCGATCCAAAACAGGTGAGAGGAAACGGTATAAGGGGCCTCTAGCTCATAAGAGTCA
This sequence comes from Metallyticus violacea, assembly GCA_030762175.1. Classification (NCBI taxonomy): domain Eukaryota; kingdom Metazoa; phylum Arthropoda; class Insecta; order Mantodea; family Metallyticidae; genus Metallyticus; species Metallyticus violacea. The sequence continues at coordinate 73,014,275 of CM060846.1, read as the reverse complement.
TTATGTGCATGCACCATCTGAAACGTCATCTCACGCCACAATAAAGCTCTCAGTTTTATGCAGACTGATTATTGTTACGTTACAAAGTTAAATAAAACATTTTAAAAGACAATTATATAAGTATATTGAAACAATATATTAATGGTAACACAGTCATATATACTAAATACAAGAAAATTTGCAGTAATTAAACAACATTACATTTGAAATAACAATGCTCTCGTGCAGAAACTCCTCTAGCAGAATAAAGAGAATAATTAGTTTTTTCGGCTAGTGAATGGCAGGCTGTTGAAGTAGTTTGGTGTTAATTGAATGCAAAATGCCAACAATAAACACCTTTTATACTCTCTAAGTATTTTTCTGTGCGATCATTACAAGAGAAAATTGAAATTAGACCACCTCCAAGTCAAGCAAACTCGTACTGTGTTTTCAAAACATAGAAATTATATAATGCTTTCTGAAGAGACAGACTCCATCTTAAACAAGTATGCTACCATGAAATCCCTGTTTTCTGTTTTGTATATTCCGCCATGTACTTATGAATGTTAATTCTAGTTACTGAGATTCTAGTCGCTTGCGAGCTATACTTAGCATTAGCTGTATTACAGTTGTGTACCCGGCGTTATGTTGACGCCAGCCGCCACAGCATAATTGAACTAAATTCTGAAGAAAAGAAACAACTCACAATGTGCCTAACCTCAAAAAACTGCTGTTAAAGTTAACCATAAATCAAATGTTCAGAAACAAGCTTAAAAACCACTATAGTTTTAGGTGATACTTTATATGGATAAATTATAACTCTTGAATTTAATTGATTGGATCGTTTCTGCAGAATATTATAGGATATCGTGTCCCTGCAGAAAGAGCCACTTCATGAAAGTATCTTGAAGGTATTTATGAACAAGATCGCAAAGCTAAAGACCTCACGTCACAGATTAAGGGATGGTTGTAAAACTGTTCCAGCTGTGGTGTACTAAAAGCCGACATGAACGTGATTGCTAACGGCCATGCTACCGGTCTCTCGCAGATCAATAGCAAGATACGTCCTCGGATTTGGTAGCTGTCTGTCTACTAGGAAGCGCTCTACGTAAATCCTTTGAGCCTCAACTATCGCCCACAGCACTATAAGCAACATGCATGTCACAGCGAGCTCAGACCAGTGAAACGATCCACGTGTTGGCGATGACAGACGTGTTGTGTGTTACAGTTACAAGAATCACGTACGTAAATTAAACATAGTGTTAACCAAGACAAGCCCCTGATGTTGAAGTTGTGGGTTGGTGACATCAGAGGTCTAGTTAAACAACACACACGGCACTGCGTAGCACCGCAATTCGACTGTTGATTGTGGGCCAGTGTAACAGTCATGATGCAGTCAAGCCCAAATCTAAAAGAGCAATCCCTCCAGCTATGTTATGGTTTAGGACCATAAAGAAGCATCTCGATTCAACGTTTGTTATGCAGCATTGCTCACTCCTTGTTTCTAGCTATTTACTTACTCATAAGTCTACAAAAACTGCGCTATAAGATCTTCACCATTTGTATAAACGATAAACACTCCACTTTATAGCAACTTTTCGCTTGAATAAAAAGATGACCCTTATAGGCATTTTAGGTGTGATAATCTTATGGTGAAAGATCCGGACTTTATCAAGTGTGGGTAAAGAAGATCCCATCCAAACTTAATGGCATATAAAGGAGGAGCTTGCTACATGCTGCGTCCAATCATGTGCAATCTATGCCACGCTGTGTTGTCAGTTATGATACATACAGAGCTCGAGCTTTTTGTTTTGAACTTAACCAGTATATTTTCAAATTTGTGCACAGTACCTTCAACTATAGTCCCCCCCTCCCTTTCCACACACAGCGATGTGATTCTTATTTAAAGTAATGTTTCACACAAAAATGCAATGTCCGATAGTAAACTGTCTAGCCATCTTGTATTACCGCGACAGACACAGAAAACAACGTCCAAGGACATTATCACAAGGGGGGAAGCGAAGTTGAAATTAGGACGTTACGGCTGTGGTATATACCTAGTGATCGCACAAGGTTTAGTTTATAACTAAAACCAATAACTAACATATCTAAAGCAGTTATATACATCCTTTTACTTTATTATTTTCTTCTTTTTGCTATGGTTTTGTTTGAGTTGCATTTAGACTAACTTTTAAAATAGTACGTGTATGTTCAATCTTCTGGGTTTAGGTACTGGGTTTTGCAATATTATATTAACTAGCGCGAAAAATAAAAAGTCATAGACAATTGTAAATTTTTGCTTGGGTAACTGTGATTCCACTATATCTAAGATCACGAGAGTAACAACGTTTAAACTCTATGGTCGTAATAAAATGTTACTAATATTTACAACGATCTTTAATAAAGAACTAAAGTGTAAGACACTAATGAACACGGAGGCCGCTGAGTAAACTATTTTTTTTATAACTTCATAGAGAGAAATAAAAGTTGTATTATGTTTTCAATTTCTAAAGACCAATGCCAGTCTAATGCTTAACTATGATGAAACATTTAAAGTCAGATGTTTTTTTTTAATCATTAAATAGTTCACGTTAAAGCTCTTACGGGGAAAATGAAAGGAAGTGAAAACAGAAAAGAAAATAAAACGTTTTTATGTAGATCTTGGGAAAGCACAGGGAAGTCTTTACCCAAGTTAAAATCTCAGCACCGGTTCACCCGTGAAATAAGTATGATGAAACAGTGTTGTAACAACAACATATCCGCACTTATTATAAAATAAAAGTTAATTCGTAGTATAAAATAATTTTATATGCTACTGCATTAAAATAATTACAAGCAGGAAAAATTACCGGGCGTTTAGTACTTGTCAGTATTGACTCGTCAAATACGGAAAATTCCTAACTTAAAAGTACTCAACCTTAGTCCCAAGTTGCCTGATAGTCAACACCGGAGATTTCGTTTTATAATTTCGAGAATTTCAGCGCAGCAGTTGCGACCTACAGGAATATTACTTTCTCTTTCTTGAGAAGCTTTTAATATCCCATGGCGCTTGTCGTAGGCTTCCTAAATGTAAAACTAACTAATGATGTTGTGAAAGGTTTATAACTAAAGCCTTATAGTTTAAGACCTACGTCAGTATTAAAGATTTTTGATACGAAAAGCTTTGCTGAATTTATTCCTTGTTGTGGCGTTTTGTTATGTGGAGATTATACTGCTAAAATTTGTCTCTGGGACTCTATTCTGACAACAGAGATTAATTTATATACTATTATTCGCTATTATCATGCCCAAACACCTCCAATTTTTTACACATCTTGAAAGCCTTAAAATGCACATGTAGCTACGATTCCTCACTTTATGGCTTTAAATTAATGGCGATTGCCAATTTCTTTGTCGGAACGATTAAAACGAGTTTGATTAATGGTTGAAGCTATCTCACATTCCCAGACTGATGGAAAACTAAAAAATCATCTCGTTTATCACAATCAGAAACATGGAATTAATGACATTGAAATAATGAGATTACGATCTTGAAAAATGCACTCCAGTTATACAGGATGTTTCTAAATTTTTATTACAAACTCCATGGACTTGTAATGTTTTTCTTAACTACAAATAACACAAATTCAAATCAGGTGTTTAATTCTTCCGCTCCTTCTGGGTCAATCAGAGGTACTTGGGTGCTAATTATGCACAACATCCCGGATGATGCTGTTCAGATACTCGTCGACCAGTTCTCTTCAACTTTAAGGATTCAAAGAAGAGGGGACGTGCTGTTTGGTGTATCATAGTTAGCGTTGTTGACTGTGAAGTTATCTGTTTCCTGTAGCCGTTGGTTAACTATGGCTAAAATGCATGTGAGAGTCAGGCAATGCAGAAAAGCGCAATTCTCCCATTACCGTACATTAGCTTCATGTCGACGTATTTGTCAAACGTACAAGTATATTCGACTATGTTCATCGAAGACGCCATGGCAAGTGATTTACAGTTAGAAGCAGCTAGTATCCGTCCTGGTGGTCTAGTGGTAATCATACTTGCCTCGTAGATCCAAGATCGCGGGTTCCATTCCGGTCAGGGTCGATGGACTTTTTCGGGCCTAAAAATCCCAAGTATGGCTTCTTTCGGAAGGGAAATAAATCTATATGTCTCGTGTCGTAGATTTGCGGTACGTAAAAGAACCTCAAGCCTGTAAGAAGAAACCTCTGAGCAAACCTTTATTGAATGGGAACTGGCTAATGGCCTGAGATGTTAAAGAAATTCTTGAAAACGCGGGTTGCACTCCATTCAAGTAAACTCAAGACAAGTCAAGCTCTTTGGAAAAAACGGGGTATAAGAAAGTATTTTACTTGTAGCATGTAAACAATACGTTTTTGGACATGGGTCACAATCCAAATTGTATCTACTCATTCCCCTCTACCACTCCCAGGGGCTTGTGTTAGGAATGCCGAAACATCCTGTAATTTAAACTGGTTGATATGAGCTTTAGGAAGAATTTCGGAAAACATTTGCCTTAAAACTGCCTACGAGAATAAAATAATAATTAATGGTTATGGAGAACCGACTGTGTTATTTATGTCTGGTAACAAAAATATCTTTTTGGAACCAAATAATCAGCAGGAAATGCTAAGTGGATCAGCAAGCAGGGTTCTTCCGGGAAATCCTGCTGCTTTACTACGCATTAAAGGTAGAAGAATTTGCATATCACTTTGTGAAAGATTACCATCAAAAATACCACACCAATGTATAAAATGTAAAGAAGAACATCTCCGAACGCGAAACGTGACTAATCCCACACCAGGCTAACCTACCATTCCCATTTCTTGGGTACAAAACGTCGTCACCAGCTTTCTTCTGTTTCTCATTTGCAGAATGGAGAAGTTCTGAAGAAAATTTAAAGAAAAAAAATGAGTAGTAGGGAATTAAATGTTGAGAGAGGAATTTCGAGTGGCTTGATAACAGTCGGGAAGGAGGGAGGGGGTGTGGAGGAGGCTGGGAAGGATTTAAGAATGGCAGCATTCTTTAGAACGAGGAAGACTGATCCGTGAAAACGAAAAGCAAAGCAGTTGGAGGACGGGAAGGAAAAGCCGCTGTAAAACAGGAGGTATATAGAAAAGAAGTAAGTAATAGCAGGGACGAGAGAGAACGCGGTAGTAACACAAATCTCAGAAAGTAGTGTTAACGCCTCCATAGTCAAATATCAACTTCCCGTCTATTCTGGTTATAGGCGTATATATCTCTTTCTGCATGGGCTGTTTGTATTTCCTTTTCTTAATATTAGAAGTGCGCCGCTGCCAAGCTATCGTATTTGTCTGGCACAAAATACTCTGTTTACAGCGTGCTTTAATCATACTCTACAAATACATGGTGCGATGTTTTTCTGCATCTACTAGCTCAATTTCCGTAGCAGGTTACCTGCAATAACCTTTACGGGTAGATTCTGTAAGAAAAACACGGTGTTCCAAGATATACCTCTCTGCGCGAGCTGTAAAGTGGTGAAGGTCATCAAACATAAGCTTTGCGGAAGGAGACGGGAGATCAAACTGCATTCCTGTAACTGGAGCAAACCTGCAGAGCCTATAAACAGCAATTAAACCATAATGTATGAAACTGGCCTCAGAAATTCAGATATGCGAATGCCGTCTCAGTCACTGTTGTAATATATCACCCTTATAATGAAAAACTTACCAAAGTTTTTAGCCCAATTCTCAATTCTCAGAAAACAAGAAAAATCATGGATAAGCCTACTTTTACAAGATAAGTTGCGATAATGTGTGATTTTGCTGAGTTTTAAAAGTATGTATGTGCAAAAATATAATGTTTTTCTAACATTATCTGACCTTAGCACCATATGTTCACCATTAATATATCAAGCAATTACTGGACTATTCCTTTTCGCCAAAGATTTAGAGTAAATCAAACAGGGATTGAATGGAACCTAAATCCAGCTTGTCAGTCATTAGATTTTGAATAAAACTGCCACAAGTTTCTGTCGTCCCATCACTATCGATTCATTGCTTTTTTCTAAGATGTTGACTTGATAACAATGCAAGTAAGTTTTCCTTATAGTTCACTTATCCGGAGTATTAATATTCTAATATTTCTGTAAAATATGATTTAAATTAGCATACCTAAATTTTGTGTAAGGGCATGCAGTCTGCATCAATCCCACGCACATATCAAAAAAAAAAAAAAAAAAAAAAAAAAAAAACTTCACTATTAGGCTTTGTTAGGCTGCATCTGAAACATTATATTTCCTTTGAAGACATTCCTTGTTTATTTCTAATATGCGGATTGTTTTGTAAATATTGTTCAAGTTGAGATTTCATCGTATACGCAATGAGTTTGTCAGGGCACTTTTATCGTTGGGAAAGCTCTGCCAATGAGGATTCATGCTTACAGCTTGAACGATAATGAAGATGCCACTGCTGCCATGGTTAGAAATAGCAATTTAAAATATATAAATTATGTAATTTGTGTTAAATAATATTATACAAAATATTTCAAAGTATGCAAAAGAAACTTTATGGAACGAACACATTCCTACTTGTGTATCCCCTAACTCTTTTCCATTTCTCCGTGCATATGTAGTATTATAATATGTAATTAATAGAGCCCTGGTTTAGACATCGAGAGCTTCAAGCAATTCGCAGTAGTGTAACTATACATAGAGTATTGTTTACCGGCACCCTACCCCACTGCAATTCGTCGGTCCTGGTGGCGTAGTGGTTACCATACTTGCCTCCCATACCCAACATCGAGGGTTCGAACGCGGCCAGGACCTATGGATTTTTTCGGGCGTAAAAATCCTAAGTATGGCTTCCTTCGGAAGGGAAGTAAAGCCGTGGGTCCCATGTCATCTCGTTTACAACATCATCTTTCGACGAGCATGTGAATGATGCGTACTCGCATTGAGTTAATGATTAGGGTGTATTAGTTTTCGCAAAGGAAAGATGCACTGCATGAAGGTATGACGAATGTAATCTAAACGTAGCACATTCACGGTGCTACAGGACAAAGATACAACTCTGATATCGATGATTGTTCGATTAATAGAAAATGTGAAGTTGCCATGTTGTGCGTGTACCACATTTTTCTTACAGTTCGCAATGTCCGCCTAGTACTGAAATGGGCCGGCACATTCTGAAAAAACTTAAAAATAGATAAATAAATAAATAAATAAATAAAAAGGAAAAAAATGTATGAGTAACTTTAAAACACGATTTTTCTCGAAATATATTGCCATATTTTCCAAACATTCTGAATACTTTCCTAATATATATAATAAAATAAAAAATAAAGTAACTCTTGGAACATGTAACTAAAATAACAAGAACCAGAGAAGTAGAAATAGATAAAACACTTAAATAATCACATAATTTTTACTATATTTCTAACAGCTCGTGTTCTTCAAAGGTAGAAGACAAATGTGTAACTATTTAAGTGTTATATCTACTTCTGCTTCTCTAGTACTTATTTTGTATGTATAGTTTTCAGTTTTACTGGTATACTTAATAAATTGGTTTCATTCCAATAAACATAGGATCAATATAAATACATAGGAAATTAAAACATTGAATACAATTAATTAAAGACTTCTAATTGTTCTAATTATGTGTGACGGAGGTTTGTTCTATATTAATATTTTATTAATTTTTAAAGTTGTCATCATCACCGCCATTATTGAAACCCTTTAATCTTTAAACAATTTTTGTGATTTACGGGGAGGATTTGTATTTTGCGCGATATTTCACTGAAACATGCACTGAGCTCTCCACACGGACAGTAGATAATCGTTTATTTAACTGTGTCACGTTCATTAAACTCAAGATGATTTTTCCATTTTTTCTGTTATTACATTACTATATTCTGCATCCGCTGTATCAACTTCATGTCGTTAGACGTATATCTTATTTAGTAATGATATATATCATTAAAATAATGTCAAATACTGTCTTATATCTTCATAATAATAAAGTAAATAAATGGCACAAACTTTTGTGGATTCCTTCGGAGCCAGAATTGATTTGTTCTCCTTTCCAAATTGAGCAAAAACTTCAGCAAGGACTTAATTCAACGAACATTTTCCAAAAGCTATAACTGTTTCTTCCAGGGGTGCAGTTAGGGATAGCATATTTTTGTAATTAATATTTCTTCTAATAATGTATTTATGTTTATTTATTTTAACAAATTCTACATCATACTGGATGAGTAGTAAATATAATAATATTTGTACCAGCTGTTTTGCAGTTTTCCTTAAGATGTTCTAGTGCTCTGACAAGTGCGTCATGAAAGCAGTAATTCATATTTCTGAGATCAGAAGTGCTGAGCGAGGTTGCATCATAAAACAAGGCTTTTTCACGGGTTGCGATCTCTTCTCTCCTTTTATTTTGTTTGCACTGGGTGTGTTCCGGCATATGAGGACAATAAAACAGCGACGCAAAACTATATACCCTGCCACAGAAGGGCAACCTCCTTCCCACATCAAATGATGCTTTTGTAAACATACATATGACGATGCACAATTTACTCCATTCTCCAGGGCGGTGTTTTTATTCCTTCATAAATCTGTCCCAGGAAGTTTTTATTGGTAGTAAAAATTATGACGTAAAAGCATCAGTTTTATATTTCAAACATACAATAGGGCTATTATTTTTAACACGGATTTCAGATTTTGCTTTACAGTTGTAGATTCCATTTCAGTTTACGAGCATAGCTCAGTTGGAAGAGGTCGATTTTTTACTCTATGCAAGCCGGATAGTGTTTAATGGGTCGAAAAACAATTAAAAACACGAGAAAAGGAAGAGATAAGAGCTGCTTGCCGGGGGTAGTTCTCAGTGGGTATAAATTTCCTGAGTGAGGTTTTGTGAATTTTCCTCATCTTGAAAGGATGAATAAAACTTTAAATGAAATTAATTATTTGAGTTATCAACTATGCCCCGTCGCTCCTTGTAGCATAGTGGTAATCATACTTGCCTGGTAAACCCAAGATCGCGGGTTTAATCTCGGCCAGGTCCCTGGGTTTTTTCCGGCGTAAAAATCCGAAAAAAAACCCTTCGAAAGGGAAGTAAAGCCGTGGGTTCCGCGTCGTACATTTACGGCACGAAAAAGAACCCCAAGCCCGAAAGAAGAGGCCTCTGAGCAAAATTTGTCGGCCGTTTCACGCCCTGTTTGAACAGAATGCTGATGACCTGAAATGTTAAAAGTCGTCCGTAAATAAACCAAATCAATAACCAACTATGCTGCAAGAACTTGAATAGCCAGCACAGAACCTTAAATCTGGGAAATTAAGTTAAGTTTTAAATACTGAGTTGAATTAATAGGTGCAAATGTATTAACGCAATGTTCAGCCTCAAAGTAAGGACCTAAACTGTCCGTATTATTTACAAACCGTTTGCATCGCTTCCCTAGCGCCCTCTCTGGCTGCCACTGAGGCAGATGTTATGGAATTCCATCTTTATACATTTTAGAATATATTTTATTAATTCTCCTGTGTATCAATGAATTAAACCAGTTTAAATAAAGATATATATGGAACTCGTGTTATTCTTGCAGATGAGATTTTATCCGAAGAGTCTCTTGCCTACTGCAAAGCGTAAGCAATTATTTTAAACATACTTAAACCTAAAAATTCAGATATGCCAAGAGTTATTTCTGCCTGCGTCCGCAGCGAAAGCTAGGCCAAAGTCATGCCAGTCGACTGTCGTAATTAGAGACAGTTCTCGCACCGATGGGTGCATGTTGACTGTCAGTCGCTATTTGGTGTTACGAGAGCAAGTATTAGTTTCTGTCTTTGTATAGTAGCTCAGTTTGCAGTTAACAGATCAGTGTAACAGTCTTGATGTAATTACTTGCCATTACAGTTTATGTGTGCGACAGTGTATTTAATTTAATTGTAGTGTATTGTATCGAAATATTACCACTTAAACAAATAAAAATAAAGTCTACAGAAATAACCTCCATAATGTAGAAGAAATTAAAGAAAGTGTCACACAGAAATTTTAAGAATTACGAAGCTGAGCTGCCATGAGAAAATGTAAACTTCAGTAAAATATGTTAGAAATGTGTGAGCAATAACTAAGACGCATATTAAATAAAAGAAATGCGGATACCATTAATAAAGAAAGTGGTACGAGAAAACGCGGAGCGATATTGTCATCTACGTAGATGGCGATTGGCATGAACTTGGACCCGCGCAGCTTACGTTCAGCTAAGGACGCTGGCCTAAAATAACTTCTTGTGTATACACACACACACACACACATATATATATATATGTGTATATATATGTATATATATATGTATATATATATATGTATATATATGTGTGTGTGTGTTAGAGAGACAGGGTGAGAGAGAGGGAGCGATGTCAGGATAGCATTACAGAAATTAATTTTAAGTTGTTATATTTTTTAATATGTTATATCTTGAGTAAATAAGCTAGTGTAAAGTTGATCAAGCAATCAGTGTCAACGAATGAAGAATTCAAAAAAGTAAATAGGGAGTAACTGGCCACCTCCATTGATCCTTATATACAAACCTCGCAGACTACAACCTAATTTGAAAACAACTTCCCTTTATTAGACAATAACTTTTCTATAATTACGTTTTTTTATGCTACAGCGAGATTACTTCAGTTACGGGCCGGTAAAGTGCGACTGCATACTGGGAGAAGCTTGTCATGAAGACACAATGCATGTGCAGGTATTAGTTTGTATTTGTTACAGGGAAGCTTTGTCACCGAGTAGTTGTGCATTCGTGTGTTACTCGGTACTTTCACTGTGTGCTAATTGTGTGCTAATTGTCTTGGTTAGTTGTGTACTGTATAAATAACGGACAAGTTTTATATACGGTACATTTATGAAAAAGAATTCTTCCAGAGAAGTGGTAAAGGGATTTGAAAGAAAATCCTATCGATCGTGTTTTAGGTAGAGAAACTGCTCGCCTATTTGTTAAAATGTTACGAGACAGAATCTTGTAACAAGAAACGTGTTTCGAACCGCCATGTTCTTCCAGAAGAAAATTAACTGAAATACAAGAATTACCTAAGCAGATGTCGACAATGTATTGTCGCTAAGGAGCATCCTTTTCAACACGTCTTATAACATAGGTTATTATTATTATTATTATTATTATTATTACTTGATGTTAATCTGTCTCCCTTTGTCCGGCTGTGGCAGCTGTAGTAAGCACCCACGCCTCAGGCAGTCAAATAACACATTGTATATTTATTCGTTTCTGGCAAACCAGTTCTAATACGGAAAAATGAAGAACACTGAAAAGGGACGTTTTGCGTAGATCTGAAATTTGAAATTGGGATGATACAGAAATGTTACATTGTGAAGAGTTTTGGGAACAGTTCTCTGTGACGGCGTAGATTATCGTGTTTGTTTGATGTTCGCAGCTCAAACTAGGCATTTTTTAAAATTATTTTTACTCATTCATTGAATTCCTAAGTGACCGGTAGTGATTAGGTCGAATATAATTTATATCAGGTATCACATTAAATACTGCATTATTATAATTATTATTATCATCATTATTTCTTAATATTTGTATTTTTGATCGAAACAGCCAGATTCAACCTTAGACACCTACGAGCATTTCCAGCAAAGAGAGTGCTTATATCTTGATTGAAGAATAAATATATACCGGCTGTTCCTAAATTCATTACTCAAACTTATAAAAGAACAAAACAAACTTTTCTTTTTCCATTGAATAAAACATAGGTCTAAAATTGAGTGTTTAGTTCACCGTTCTGATTCAGTTGTGAAATTGTATATCCGGCTTCCACACTCCTAGTTATAATAATGGTTGTCAGTAACATTTACTGCAATTAATTTGGACAATAATATATGTTTCCTTGTTATATAATAATTCCAGAATCCTTGGTAATAATGAATTAGCATATATGTATGTTTGACAGATATGTAATATGGAGACATAACAGCGCATTTAATATGTAATGTTAAATATTTAGATTGTATATACTAGCCAAAATGCCACAACCGTTTTGCCTGCCTGGAGACTTTTACAAGCCAAAATAAAACTCCCAAGGTTGTCTTTTGTATACGAAGCGGAAGCCATGTATTGTTTGTTTTAAAAGGACACGGATTCGTTGTGGAGAAAACTGCTTCTTGCGAGGGAGTATAAACATGCGTAAGGTTTAAAGGGGTCATTTTAAATGTTAAAGTCCACGTTTAAACCCTCAGGTTACGTAAAGGCTGTTTTAGGACGAATCAGAAAGAAGTCAGAAAAAGTTGTAGCAGCCATTCAGAGGCCTCAGCTCATACAAATGTTTCAGAAACTTCGGTCCATAAAGTTCTTGTAGCCATTCAGAGAACTGGATAAAAGCAAATGTTCCAGAAGGTTCGATCTGATAGAATTAATAGCCAATGAGAGGGCTACGTTTTAAGAAAACTCCTAGAAGCTTCTTTTAGTTGAATATAAAAGTAGCGTAGCGTCCTAACTGTTTTCGAAATAAATATGAGTCAATTTTTGGAGAGCTTCTTTACAGTTTATTTGTCATCGTTGCAGGCAGGTCGCCACAGTTTATAGTTCTGTAGTTTTCTAGTAACTTCGTCGCAGACAGCCCACGACAGTTTTGCGGTTTTAAAGTTTACAGTTACTACTTAGCATCGTCGTAGACAGGTTGATTCGGTTTGGTAAAGGTTTCCTCGATTATTTGTTGCAGGTTTTAAGAGTAAATTCTGTTTTAACAATATTTATATCATATTTATCTCCGTAAATGTCCTAATAATGTTGGTTACATAGGTGTATTGCAACCTTTTGGAGATGCTGTAAAGTTATTTTGTCAGTTGATAGTCAGTTAATATAAATATATTGTTATGTCTATTTCGTATCGTCAAAATATTAGGCGGTAAGAAAAGCTCAGATTCAAAAGACGAATTGTTTGTACAAGTTAATTTTCTCTCGTGAATAATTGTTTGCGCGTAAATTGTGTATTTCGAACTTACATTCATCAAAGAGTCAGTTCAAGTTCTAGTGTAGAATAATTCATGCAGGAGATCAGCCCGTTTGTTAGTCTCAAATTGCATATATCTCAAGGCATTCCTTGTCTCCCAGGCTAACGGCGAGACATCCATATTTACTGAAACTCGTAATAAACACTGTTTATCTCAATCAACTCACCAGTTATCTCAGTCAGTCGTTTCTTTTTCCGCCACGCGATGTAAGATCGAGAAAGTCTTTAAATTTACCTGAGATTATTACCGCTTCCGATTTGAACAGGAGGGGTAATTTTAGATATCAGCAGCGAGGCAATCATCAAAGGACCCAGTCTACAAGTCGAGCAATACCAGAAGGAAAATTTGAGACGGCCGGCCCAACAATCACCGGCCCGCATTCCTAATTAAGCCTTCCAAATAAATCCCACATAATCAAAACGCACAAGGCCTTAAATCAAATTGCAATACAATTAAAACAAAACAATTTCCTCGCCTCCGCATACCGGTCCTAGTTAGTATATGTGCACTATGCTGATCGAGTGCCCCACACAAACATCAAGTAGCAAGTAAGTTTCTAAGAATGGATATACCGCGGCTAATCTATTGCTTATAGAACGCACAGTTCAAATGATGTCAAATTGCAATGAATAAGTAAGAAATTGCACCATCGTGTTGACACCAAATACGACCTCGAATAACAAGGGGAATGTTCTCAAGAAATGTAGGCAGTGTGTCTCGCAGAAACTGCAGGGAAATTTGTCAATCGAGACGCTTTTAACAGATTACGCACGTTTTTAACACCAATTTCAAAAACCATAGATTTAAAATGTCATCTTTTTATTCTCAAATGCATTTTCAATTTCCGATCTTATCTTTGAAGTTAGTCAGTACTTAATATCATCATTATTAAAGCTATGGTTACTTAAAATTTGTTTTGATCTCTTTTAATATCCCCAGAAGTTTGATTAATGAATTTAGGAACACTCAGTATAATGGTAAAATATGCATCATGATTTTGTTCTATCATCATCGTTCATTACAGAAAATCATGGGTCGTTATTTCGTATTGTCGTCCCTCGACTATTCTTGTTGTTTTTATCTTTTCTTCTATGTTAAATTGCACTACAATAACAAAACCTCTAACTTTGTAATTGGTAAAATCATATTTGAAATTTCGACATAATGTGATCTATAATACAAGTCTATACGGTTATATAATAAAGATGAACTTTTTGGTATAGAACTTGATCCATAGTTTGTTTCTTCTTCAATATATTCAATTGCAACATCACCGCGTAGCCTTCAAGCCTTGTAACTGTATTTTCTAGATGCGATTGAGTTCTCACTTAGTAATTTGGCGTTTGTATTAGACTTTTCATTAAATGATCATTAACGCATATGTCAATGCTTATACTTGAATGTGTGAAACAAATTTTCTGTAAATATCTATGTGACGAGATTGAATGTCCAACGTTTTGTCCATGTTTCGGTCCACCATATTACTTGGGATTGAATATGACACTAGAATGCATACAGAAATGATCGCTAATCTAATGATTTTTAGGTATCATGTGTACAGCACAGTGGCATTTTATAAAAGTGGTTAGACCATTGAACGATGACAAGGTATAATAATTTGAAGTAAACCTCAGGCTTGCAGTACATTCAGCCTCTAAATTTTGCTTTTAACTTTGACAGAAACCCTTAAAGAATTAAGAACATGCGACACCAAATGACAGGGAATTATTATTATTATTATTATTATTATTATTATTATTATTATTATTATTATTATTATGTTGTTGTTGTTGTTGTTGTTTTCATAATAAGAAATCAGTAGAGAAACACTTTGAAAGGACTAAAGATTGTTAAACAGAGCAGGAAACTATCGTTTTTATTAACCTTTGTGACTCTTCGCAGGAAAAATAAACATATGCATTTTCTTATATATACAATTTCTAAGACCTTATAGACAATATTTTAAAATTAAGAAAATATAGATAAAATGGAAAACTTGCCTAGAACTTATGAGCTGAATATAGTGTGTATCATACAGCATCCAACTTTTATTTTGTTTATACAGAATGTAGGCAAATTGGAAACAGATACTTTTGAGCCGTGTTTCTAACAAAAAACAATTTTAAAATAATCCATGTCAATGATGGCGTGAAAATTCTAGTGAAAGTAGTCAACTCATGCTACTTTTTATTTTGTAATCACTATATTCTTTAAAGTAATCTAAGATATTTGATTTTCTTTGTTTGATGTCTTTTGTTGTTTGCTGAGTGAAGAAATCACGTGCAAAGGAAACAGCCTTACAAATGGAATGCATTAGGAGCATGTAAACTTTAACTTCACAGACAGTTATCTTGTTCAAGAGTGCCGTTGACCAACTCAGCCGCTTTTCTGAAGAAGAGCAAGCACTCATGAGTAAGTAAGAGAAATGCTGACGTGTTGCAGGCAAGTGCTCTGTAGGAATCCACTCAAAAGGCAGCTAGTAACTGCTGCAGAATATCGACTTATGGTTCAGTTGTTGGAGCTTCGTTTTATGGATTTGATTAGTTTGCACTAAATTGTTATTAAGCGCATGAAATTAGGTTAGGTTTGAAGAATGTTTCAAAAGTATTAACCCATACATCATAATGCATTCTATTAACATGAACATATAAACAAATATATGCCTAATGTATATTAAAAAGAAATTGACAAATTATTAAATAGAGCTGTCACTGGTACAAATGCATTTATAATATTACGATATATATAATTATATTATTATTATTATTATTATTGTTGTTGTTGTTATGCATACAATATCTCATCTACATTTATTTACCGGTGATGCCCAGCATCGATGCTACTGGTCATCCGGCGCCTCTTACTATTTAAAACAAACACAATTTTTGAGTGAATTAACTCAGAACTGCTACTTATAAGAGCAAATTTTAAATGCATACCCCCAACTCGAATTCTTTTTCCTCTCGTTCTTTTGTTCATACCAGAAAAAAGCTGTTTACGCACATATGTTGAACAAATATAAATAGGATACTAGCAACATATCAATGACGGTGTGGGAAGCATGACTAAGGAAGGTTCCGATAAAGTTCAAGAAGGCTGTTCCTGCCATAACATTTTGTAATGACATGAGAGTTTCTCCCTGAATAATAGGATAATTGGCTTATCAACAGACAGAATAATAATAATAATAATAATAATAATAATAATAATAATAATAATAATAATAATAATAATAGATTTAATACCTTTAATAAGAGACAGAATACATTTTCTCTGCAACCACTCAAGTGAATAAATTATATTGCAGATTTTCGATCTCTGCTTTAAGGTCGGAATTCCCATAACGTATAATCCTTAATGTGCATGGTAAATTGAACCATTTGTTTGAAAATTAAACTATCTCAAAATAGTTAGAACTTTTTAACACACTAAACATGTTGCCTTTCCTACACATTTATCAAACAAGTATAAATGTTCCGTTCCATGTAAAATAAATAATTGGGGATGATGACCACGCTTCAAATGAGCTCTGTTTTGCGTAATATAACTCCATCAAGAATTCCATTCAATATTACCTATTAACAGCGCGAACCCCCACGCCAACAATCTCTAAGCAACGCAGTTTGACCAGCTGTGCTGCTGCTCTCAAGGCACACCAGTAACGAAAAGTGCTCTTGCACAAAAAGCATGAATAGGCCACCACCGTGCAGAAGTATTCACGCGTTTGCTAGAGACAAGATCATTAAGAGGAAGGTTTCGAATGCTGAGGGACCAAAAGAGGTGCGAAACCGTAACATGGGATAAATTTCAACAAATAATACAGGCCAGCGATGCAAAAATTGTTTGGGGAGTAATAGTTGATTTTTCATATTTATGTATGCTGATTTCAGAAAAAAATCTTAAAAATTTCCATCACTCACCATTTTCCCACAAATTTATATTTTAATTTTTATGTCTGCAGAACCACTAAAATTTACTGAACAGATACTGGCGTCTCTTAATTCTCGTTTTTCTCACATCAATGATAGAATTCTAATTATATATTATACATTTCTTTTTACAATCACAATTCCATTGTTGCTTCCTTTTCACATTAGCTGTGTTACATTGTTGTTATTCGAGTGTGGATTTTTAAATTGTGCAAGAAGTTTTTTTATAAATTTGCAGTGAGTTGTTTCTTCAGTTTATTTCTGTGTATATTCCAAATTCTACTTAACATCACTTTTTTACTACTATAGTTGTGGGTTCATTTATTTATTAATACAAGATGAATTCAAGGGGGTGTCGCAATTCGCCTGACAACTTTTGTTACATTTGTGGAGACTTTGTTCTAAGAAACAAAAGAGAAACTCTACTCCCTTTGTAAAGACAGTTTACTATGCACATTTTGGGATAAAACTTGGTGATTTGAGCAAGCCATTGACTGCACATAAGATATACTCTATTTGTGTGAAGAACTGCAACTAAGTTAAGAAAAACGCTTTCTCAATGTTATGGGTGCACCCAGAAATCACAGCACTGACTGTCACTTCTATTACTGTAATTTAGCAGGGTATAATCCTAAAAATAAGAAAGAAAATTTCCCAATGTTCGGTCAGCAAGACCAGGTATGCCAGTACCTTCACCTCAGGATAAACTAGAAGGCATGAATGGTGACTCTGAGAATGAATCTGGGAAATTTGACGAATTCTTCTTAGTTACAGGTAGTACAGAGCCCCAACTTTATTCACAGCCTGAATTGAATGACTTGGTTATAGACTTAGGCCTTCCTAAAGATTCGGCAGAACTTTTAGGTTCTAGGTTAATGAAAAAACAATTTATTGATTCCTGGTACTCCTGGTACTCCATGTACTCATGTTTCACATATAGGGAAAGAAATACCATACCTTAATTTTCACAGGAAAACAACCTGGTTTACTATGGTGATATTATCGGACTGTTTAAGGAATTTAAGATTCAGTAGGGTTTCAATGAATGAAAGTTTTTATTGATTCATTTTAAAGGGCCTCAAATCAGTACTTCCTCACAATTGCAGCAAGTATGTCTAAGTGCCAGTAGGACATTCTGTGCCTATGAAAGAATGCTATGAAAACTTAGCGTTAATCCTCTCCAAACTGGAATACAATGAGATGGTTAGACGATATGGGGCGATTTAAAAATAATTCCCACGCTTCTTGGAAGCAGGGAGGCTACACTAAATTCCCCTTTTTATTTGTTTATGGCAGTAGAGACATGCGTCAGCACTGGATCAAAAGAAATTGGCCGCCTAGGATACATTTTGAACATGGCGACAAAAATATGTTACGAGAAAGTTTGGTTGATTGAAGAAAAGTTCTACTTAGACTAATGAAACAGATTGTGAAGGAAGGAGAGTGTTCTCAATTCTTGCGCAGTAAATTTCAGGGATTTTCAGAAGCAAAAGTGAAAGGTGTTTTCATGGGTCTAGATATTTGGAAACTCTTTAGAGATAAAATATTTGAAACAAAAAATAGAAACATTTCAAAAAGAAGCTTGGAGGACGTTCTAAGAAGTTGGACAGATATTTCTTGGAAACTACAAGAAACAGAATTTTAAGTGTATAGTGAAAAACATTTTAATAAAATTGAAGAATTTGTGCTGTTCAATGAGTCTGAAGGTACATTTTCTACATTCCCATTTGGATCCCGAAAATCTTTATCTAAGCGATGAACAGGGCGAGGGATTCTATCAAGATGTCAAAGAAATGGAACGCAAATAGCAGGGCTAGGTGAAACGTCAACTTGATTGCGGATTACTGTTGGATGTTGCATGAAGAACTTCCAAAAGCAACTTACAAGAGAAGAGATACACGGAGTTTCGTGGTAAAACGAAAAAGGCCTTCTCAGGATTTGTAAAGATAAATAAACAATATACGTGATTTTCTAATTAAAAAGATGCATATGATGCTATTTTTAATTTTCTTTTATAAGTGCATGGTAATGTGAATTAAACTATTCTTTTCCCATATTTTCAAATTAACTAAACAAAATCTTACGCTATGGAGAAAAATGATGGTTGTATTTCAATTCAGCGCTCCAAATTACATAATAATCAGATCAAATTTCACAAAAATTTCAATTACCTCAATTTTGCAGACCTGTTTAATAAAATAAAAAGGGCATCAAGGCAAGGAGATAGTCATGTGTCGAATATTCTGCATGAAATAATTATGTATTATTACCACGTTTAGTGGGCACTAGGATTTAATTGGCCAAGAAAAAAGTCTACTAACGCATTATACAGCATTGTATTCTGTTCATGGTTTTTTTTTTTTTTTTTTTTTTTTTTTAGCATT